>OY992882.1:88404314-88506814 GCA_963921405.1 Cepaea hortensis | reverse complement strand
GTCATGGTGATATAACCCACACACAAGGAGTCATTATGATATAACTACACACAAGGAGTCATTATGATATAACTACACACAAAGAGTCATTATGATATAACTACACACAAGGAGTCATTATGATATAACTACACACAAGGAGTCATGGTGGTATAACTACACACAAGGAGTCATGGTGATATAACTATACACAAGGAGTCATTATGATATAACTACACACAAGGAGTCATTATGGTATAACAACACAAAAGGAGTCATGGTGGTATAACTACACACAAGGAGTCATGGTGGTATAACTATACACAAGGAGTCATTATGATATAACTACACACAAGGAGTCATGGTGGTATAACTACATACACGGAGTCATTATGATATAACTACACACAAGGAGCCATTGTGGTATAACTATACACAAGGAGTCATGGTGGTATAACTACACACACGGAGTCATTATGATATAACTACACACAAGGAGTCATGGTGGTATAACTACACACAAGGAGTCATGGTGGTATAACTATACACAAGGAGCCATTGTGGTATAACTATACACAAGAAGTCATGGTGGTATAACTACACACAAGGAGCCATGGTGGTATAACTACACACAAGAAGCCATGGTGGTATAACTATACACAAGAAGTCATGGTGGTATAACTATACACAAGGAGTCATGGTGGTATAACTACACACAAGAAGTCATGGTGGTATAACTATACACAAGGAGTCATGGTGGTATAACTACACACAAGGAGTCATGGTGGTATAACTACACACAAGGAGTCATGGTGGTATAACTACACACACGGAGTCATTATGATATAACTACACACAAGGAGTCATGGTGGTATAACTACACACAAGGAGTCATGGTGGTATAACTACACACAAGGAGTCATGGTGGTATAACTATACACATGGAGTCATGGTGGTATAACTATACACAAGGAGTCATGGTGGTATAACTACACACAAGGAGTCATGGTGGTATAACTACACACAAGGAGTCATGGTGGTATAACTACACACACGGAGTCATTATGATATAACTACACACAAGGAGTCATGGTGGTATAACTACACACAAGGAGTCATGGTGGTATAACTACACACAAGGAGTCATGGTGGTATAACTATACACATGGAGTCATGGTGGTATAACTATACACAAGGAGTCATGGTGATATAACTATACACAAGGAGTCATGGTGGTATAACTATACACAAGGAGTCATGATGGTATAACTATACACAAGGAGTCATGGTGGTATATCTATACACAAGGAGTCATGGTGGTATAACTATACACAAGGAGTCATGATGGTATATATATACACAAGGAGTGAGGAGGTATAACTATACACAAGGAGTCATGGTGATATAACTATACACAAGGAGTCATGGTGGTATAACTATACACAAGGAGTCATGGTGGTATAACTAACTACACACCAGTTCAGCAGGCAATCATCTAACCACTACACCACCCCAATTCCCACACACACACACACACACAGACCACAGTAAATAAAAACAACTACAAAACAGAACAGAGAATGGCAACTCTTATCCTTCAAGAAGATCCACACCCACATTAATTTTGGATGCGCATAAATACAGATAGATTACCACAGAATTCTGTATGAAAATGGAGGGGCTGGAGTAGATGTATTTTACCCAGAAAAAAAAACAGTGCAAAAATTAACATAGCAACAGGAAAGTGCTGCAGCAACTATGATTCTGAAGTCGTAACATCAGAAAATGTACATCCAGTAATAACTCTTACTCATGAATGTCTGTTCTCCTAGTACACAAATCCAACAAACACTCAGAACTAGAACTACTGCCCTAAATGTTTCAAGGATGTAGAACTATTCTGTAGGAGATCCCGTTCCATAGTGGTGTACCTGAAAATGAAAGGGCTGACAAACTGGCCAAAGAAGGCACTGGGACAACAACCAGATATTCCAGTTACATATTACCAAATGAAAAATTTAATAAAATAACTCAAAATGTCATCTCTTCAACCAAAGAATGACTTTTATCTACTGGGCAGGACTGGACAAGTTGCTATCTTCAGACTCAGACCAGGTCACAACAGACTCATTAGCCATGTGTACCCAAAACTACAGACAGGTTCTAAAGTAGTGTGTAGATGTGAACAAGCACCTCAAACTGTACAACATGTACTACAAGACTGTACCAAACACAGCGCAGGTAGCCCTGTATGCCAAACACTATGGCAGAATGATCCCTCTCTCGTCTTTGCCTTGTTTTCTCCAGAGGAAAGGGTGACCAGTACGTCTGGAACAAAGTAGGCTGCAGATTCTGCTGGTTCAGCATCACACCCCCAAGAGCAGAAGGTGAGTAGCAGCCAGTCCCCCACATCTGGGGGATCTGACTCAGACTATTGTTGATTCAATTACACAGATGATTATTGGTTTTAAGTCACCCAGACTATTGTTGGCTCATTCACACAGATTACTGTTGGTTATAAGTCACCCAGACTTTTGTTGGTTCAGTCACCCCAGACTATTATTGGTTCATTCACACAGACTATCGTTGGTTCATTCACAGACTATTGTTGATTCATTCACACAGATTACTGTTGGTTCTAAGTCACCCAGACTTTTGTTGGTTCTATATCACACAGACTATTGTTGGTTCTAAGTCAACCAGACTATTGTTGGTTCATTCACACAGATTACTGTTTGTTATAAGTCACCCAGAATTTTGTTGGTTCAGTCACCCCAGACTATTGTTGGTTCAGCCACCAAAAACTATTGTTGGTTCTAAGTCACCACAGACTATTGTTGGTTCTAAATCACACAGATTATTGTTGGTTCTAAGTCACCCAGACTATTGTTGGTTCTAAGTCAACCAGATTGTTGGTTCAGCCACCCCAAACTATTGTTGGTTCTAAGTCACCACAGACTATTGTTGGTTCTAAGTCACACAGATTATTGTTGGTTCTACATCATCACAGACTATTGTTGGTTCTAAGTCACCCAGACTATTGTTGGTTCATTCACACAGATTACTGTTTGTTATAAGTCACTCCAGACTATTGTTGGTTCAGTCACTCCAGACTATTGTTGGTTCAGTTACTCCAGACTATTTTTGGTTCAGTCACCCTAGACTTGTTGGTTCAGTCACCCCAGACTATTGTTAGTTCAGTCACCCCAGACTATTTTTGATTCAGTCACCCCAACCTATTATTGGTTCAGTCACCCCAGACTATTATTGGTTCAGTTGCTCCAGACTATTGTTGGTTCAGTCAACCACACTATTGTTGATTCGGTCACCCCAGACAACAGAAAATATATATCCTTCAAGACTGCCATAAGTTTTGCCAACTACAGACTAAACATCGGCCCACAGAGACATTCACACAAAGCCATGTAGAAGTCTTACAGAGTTCTCAAACACAGCAACACACATCACATACACACACACACACACACACCCACCCACCCACACAACACGGACTCCTTGTGTACACGTTAGTATAACAACAGGAAGTCAACATAGCTGAATGGATAAAAGCAGTCTTTCTTAAACTTCCAGTGTGCTGATGCTAAGGGGACGTAAATTACAAGTACCTCAGAAGTTGGAGTAGATTTGCCTAATGACGAGGGACATTGGTAACTGTAAAAGCTAATCCACATGCAAAAATCAGTCGAGTGCAATTCCCTGTAGTGGCAAATAGTAGCACGTGTATAGACTACGCTTGAGCTCAAAGCTAGCGAACAAGCAAACTATAACAGCTAACAAAGAGGGGCAGGCAAGAAGAAGATGAAAACAAACAACAACATAAGCGTGCAATGCAGACACTCATAGGGTGGTAACAGAGTGAGAAACAGAGAGAAGCCCAGACAGAGAGAGACCTTGATGCACATACATCATACAAATAACAACAAGTATTCCTACCTCTCATTGGGTGATAGGTTTCCCAGCACTGGGCAAGGGTATCCTAGCAAGGTAGCCATACAGGTGGACATGGAGTATGACAGTGAGTTCAAATTGTAGCCTCCCTACACAGACAAATTGAAGCACACAATGAAAACACATACAAGCATTTCAACATTAGATAGTCACAGAATCTGACAAACTGCTAGGATATTTTACCAGTTCTAGACACATGCAAACCCCATGATATCTGTGCACATTATGATATCTTCTTTCTCTTGGTCTGTCCTCAAATAGCTCAGCTCAGCTCAGCGTTTTATGAAAAAAAAAAATGTGGCCTTGTTCAACATGCTTCTGCAGCGTTGGTTATAACTGAGGTCTGCTTTTGGGTGAATTTTTATATTCTTTCCTTTCTTTGCTCTCTTTTGAGTTAGTCCTAAACAAAACTGGTTATATTTTCCCCTCTTTGCTCTTTGGGTTCGGTTGAGTCTTACGATTGGCATGTTGACTGGCATTTTCATTATTGCACTGAGTTGGTCCTGATGAGGGCCTGCCAGAATCAGTAGTCTCCTAATTGTTTGTTGCTTTCTCTGAAAGGACTGGTCTTGAGCTCTTTCAGTCTTCTGAAGAACTGATCTTGGACTCATTTAGTCCTCACAAGGACTGGTATAGTCCTCACAAGGACTGGTATAGTCCTCACAAGGACTGGTATAGCCCTCACAAGGACTGGTATAGTCCTCACAAGGACTGGTATAGTCCTCACAAGGACTGGTATAGTCCTCACAAGGACTGGTATAGTCCTCACAAGGACTGGTGGTGAACTCATTTAGTCCTCATAAGGATTAGTGTTGATTATATATATTTAGTCCTTACAAGGATTGGTTCGATCTTGTTAAGTCCTCACTAGGACTAGTATTGGTTATATTTAAGTCCTCAAATAACCAGATCTATCTCTTTTTATACCAGCATGTATTGGGCTTTTTGGTGAAGTCTGTTCACAGAGAAATACCTAAAACCCATGGAGGAAACATTAACCTAGCCCTATTCTCAGACCACCCTTGCGTGTTGACCTGAATCTTGACCTGGTTACACATAATGTGATTCTCCACAGATGTGAAGTTTCAGTACCACTACTGCACACACTGCAGGTTTCTGAGCTTGGAGAGAGAAAGGAGAGCTCTGCATCATAGTGAAGATGGTACATTGTCATCGGATCAGGAGGAAAGTCTCTACAACAACTTCACTCCAATAGATGCAGGCCCATGTAAAGACTCACACGACCTGTGCACCAATACATCAGACTTACAACTTAAAGTCTTCCAGAGGATTTATGACCCAACTAAATACCAACAAACATGCAACTATTTTGTTAATTAAAATAGAGGCCAAAAGTATTGTGTACACTCTATATTAGTATATGGTGAGAGACCTGGACTATGAATAAGCAGTTGGTACAAGGAATTACTGCCAGTAACACATGGATATATTTAATAAACTGGGCAAAAAGTACAGAAAGATTAAAAAATGGATAGGGAAAATTATATTAGACTTTACTATCCTGGTCAGAGCCAGGAAATGTTGGAGATCAATTGCAGTGGATCTACCATGTGAAGATAGTATCTGATCTGATCTCATTGTCATCAATTGCAAAGACATCAAGTAAAAGTGGTGGAGCCAACCATGAGCACTATGCAGGGGGCCAGAGAGGAATAGTGAACTAACACAGAACTGGTGTTGTCAGCCATTACCTGCTGAGGGAGATATTGGGGAGGGAATCCAAGCATGTATGGGCTGAATGGTTCGATGTGCAGCAGGGATGATCTGTTGACTAACCAACTAACGACTATTAACATTGATAGTCTGCATCAGTTTTGTTCATATCATAATGTATTGTTACTTAGTTTAGCTGGGTGTCATGTTGCCACTATGCTCCATTCATCAAGCAGACAGTCTCGGAACAAATGTTGCATTTTTTATTTTAGCCTCTTCACTCGACACAGGTTTTGCTTCTTCTTCTTCTTCTTCTTTCGTTCGCTTGAAACATGTCTACAACTGCAATGTCGTCTCTTGTATGAATCTAACAGTCTTTTTTAGTTCATTCAGCGGTCCATAAAGTTTATCTTCCACTGTTGTCTCTCTAGGCCAGAAGGTTCGCCTGGATATGTTGTAGTTTGGGCAATCCTGGAGTATGTGCTCTGCTGTCTGCGACGCCAAACCACATGTGCACATGGCTGAGTCACCAATCTTGAATTTTGTATACAAGTGGTTACGTAATCTATTGTGTCCTGTTCTGAGGCGCAGAAGAATGACCTGTTCTGATCTGTCCATAACGTGGTAGTCGTCTTGAGTAAGGTTTGGTGGCTTTCTGATTGATTTGATCATTCTTTTCTTTTGGTGATATGTAATGGGCACATCAGGTTGTTCTTCTTTTGCTCCTTCCTTAGCCAATCGATCAGCTCTGTCGTTTCCGGGTACTCCACAGTGGGATGGTATCCACTGTATGGTGATCTTACGCTGACTGCTAAGTTCAGAAAGTAGTGTCCTCAGAACTGGCAATTTCCCAGACAGGAGCGCCTCTATTACGGATTTTGCATCTGTCAATATCACTGCAGGTTGTGTACCATGGCTGGTATTTTGTAATTTTTCTGTGGCTATCTTGATTGCCTCAATTTCAGCATCATAGTTATGGCAGTACTTTCCTGTTGGAATTCTGGCCGTGTCTCTAGTATTATTTGGGTATTCTATGTACACTCCCGCTCCTCCATTTCGAACAGCATTTTGTGCTGACCCATCTGTGTAAACTCGGATCCATAGGTCTTGTGGGTATTCGTCATCAAGGAAGCTGAGAGTGGCTGTTCTGCGCTGTACTTCTGTTCTTCCTTGTCAAATATTCCTCTCACTTTTGACTGGATTTGTAGAGATATTCTATGCTCATCTTTCCACGGGGTTCGCTCTGGAATAGTTGTCAGGGGGATACCAACTGTGGGAAGATCGATGGATTCACAGCAGAGTTGTTTGGCCTGGTGGATGAAACTACTTCTTTTCAACCGCCCCATAGCTAAGTTTTCAAATCGGTTCTTCATAGGGTGGCCTGGCAAGCTGAGAAACTTTTCTGCTTGTATTAGTGTTTTTGTATCTCTGCGTTCTCTTAAAGCTTGTGTCCTCCCCATTTTCTCCATTGCTACTATAGGGGTTGATCTCATCCCTCCTGTGATGACTCTAAGAGCTTGATTTTGCACCTTGTCCAGCTCCTGCAATGTAGTTTTTGATGCTGAACACCACGCAGTTGACCCGTATTCCAAGTGTGGTCGTATGCTCTGTTGGTAAACTTTGCTAAGTATTTTCCCACTGGCTCCCCACGTGGTTCCAGTTAGCTTTCTCAGGATGTCAATTTTCCTTCTGGCTTTTGCTACTGCTTTTTTGATGTGTTTTCTCCATGTCAGCCTGTCGTCAAATGTTACACCAAGGTATGTTGGTTCCTTATCTTCTCTTAGGGGTGTTCCATTTATCTGAATGCTCCCTGCCTTTTGTTCGGAGAAAGGGTAAATAGAGTGGTGCTGCACTTGTCAGTGTTTATGCTGATACACCATCTATCCGCCCATGCAACAAATGTATCTACAGCTCTCTGTAGCAATATGGTGGCCACTGATGCATGTTCATTTGCGCTCCACAAAACCAGGTCATCAGCGTACATTGCCGCTTTAATTCCGTCGGGTAGATTAGCAACAAGATCATTGATGAAGATTAGAAAAAGTGTTGGGGACAGGACTCCGCCCTGGGGAACACCGTGACGTAATAGTACTTTCTTGCTCTTGAGACCGTCTATCTGTACTCGGGCTCTTCTGTTGTGCAAGTATGCTTTTACCCATTTGTACATTCTTCCATTGACTTTACAGTTTCTCAGTTTCTTCATCAGACCCTCTTTCCAGACTTTGTCAAAGGCTTTCTTCAGATCTATCCAAGCCGCAAGTACCAGCTTCTTCTCTTGGAATGCATCCTCAACTTCTTGAGAGAGGTAGGTTGTCTGATCTTCCGTAGAGTAGCACTGCCTAAAGGCAGCCTGTTGTGGCACAAGGATGTTTTCACTTTCAATGTACCACTGTAGTCTGTGATTGATGACGAGTTCCATTGTTTTGCAGAGACAACTGGTGAGGCTAATGGGTCTGTAGCTGGAGGCAATGGAACTGTCTTTCCCAGATTTTAGGAGGGGTATCATGATTGCTTCTCTCCAGACTTGTGGAACACTACCTAAGGTCCATGTATTATTAAAGATCTGTAGCAACTTTGCTTTGGCCTCTGTTCCTAGGTTCCTGATCATTTCATTGGAGATACCATCAGCTCCTGGTGATTTTCTCATTTTCAGTTTTGATATGGCTAGCTCCAGTTCACTGAATGTGATAGGTGTCTCCATAACCTCATGTACAATTTCCTTCTGTCCTGTATTTTGCCATTTCTCTCGAATCTCCTGTTGTTTCTCTGGACTAATTTCAATATTGTTATCTTGTGCGAATGAGTCCGCAAAATGGTCAGCTGCTTGCTTTCCTGTTAAAATTTTTCCGTCTTTATGTAGCGCGATTTTTTAGTTTCTCCCTGTGCCCTCATCGTTAAGCTGTTTTATTAGCCTCCATAACTTCCTTGTGTCTCTCTCAAAGTTCAGTGACTCTGTTTTCTCCTGTTTTTTTCCGTCTAGCCTGCAGTTGGGCCCTTTGAAATTTGGCTTTTGCGTGCTGATATTTATTGTGGTGCTCTTGGCTGGGATTGGCCTCTGCTTGTTTTCTACATACATCCACATCATTTTGCAACTGTTCCAGTTCACTATTCCAGTAGGGTTTATAATGTTTACGGGCTCCTCTTGGTACTGTTTCTCGCGTTGCCTGTAGTATGCATTTCCCAAACTCTTCAACTACTTTATTTATGTCTTTCTCAGTGTTCAGGTTTCTAACCAGTATGCTAGTGCGATGCTTGTACATTGCCCAGTCTGCTTTCTTGTAGTTCCACCTCGAGAGGGTGCTGCTTTCACTTACAAACTCATTTTCTACAGTTAGAAAGACTGGCCGATGGTCACTGCCACCAAGTTGTTTCCCAACAATTCGTGTAATGTTCCACTCCAGGTCTGGTGAATAAAACGCCAGGTCAGGTGTAGTTGTAGAGTTGCTAAACACATGTTGTCCTCTAGAATATTTCTTCTTCTGCAGCCATTCATCTGGCAATGGAGCACAGGCACTCAACAAACTCACACAAAGATATTTGAAGACTTGCTCATGATAGGTTGGCTTTTACAGCTAAAGTTGTCTACAGGATGGGGTAGCCGGTCTCATGCCAACCCTCCATAGCTGCCTCTTATGACATGCATGGCAGGTTGCTATTAGTATTCTTTGCTTCCCTTATGGTCATTGTTTACACACTGGCCTCTAAAATACTAGAGAGAATTAAAATGCCTTCATGGTCTCAGCTCAATAAATGGAAACTGCCAAATGAAACTCCTAGTAGTAGAGGGCAGAAACAGAGTGTGACAAATGCAGGAAGAGGTTACAAATCATTGAAGTGGGTGTGGAAGACAAGGGAAACTACCACACTATCTTCCCCAAAGTAAGTTCATGAGCAGTTCATACATCTGGCAAAAAGGATAGAGAATATACTTAATTGCACAGCCTTTTTATCCCATTTGGCTCAGTGTTTTTCTGCAAAGCGCCCTGTTGAAAGCATCACACTGTGCATGAACTCTGTAGCTTCAGAGACAACCCCCAGGGATCTTCCAAACTATAACTGAAAATGAACCTGTGACCTTCAGACTGAGGTGGGAAACGTGACTATTTCTCCATGATGATCCCCAAGAATACAAGGAAAAACAAAGTGGAGACAGTCAACTTTACAAGAATAAAATCACAAGTAAAAATGTGGATGCTGCATTGACAATATATATATACACATCAGCATTAAAACAAAACAAAGGATGAAAAGATACCAATATAACTATACCAGTAAATAAAGATGTGTTAACTAGTACCTCCAGTGACAAGACTACTCTCCCATTGGCCAGTCCCATCAACATATGTGTCATGTGACCAAAGCAATTTGGTGTAACACCATAGCCTCCCTGACAGAAACAATGAGAATGGTAACAATAATAAACATTACTGTATTAACATTTACATTTTGTTAACTCTTCTAATGTGCACTCAAAAACACTATCCTCAATTCTAATCTGACAGAAGTTGTACTGATGCTGGCTGTTTCTTTTTGTAAAAAAAAAATGACTACAATTTTCATATTATCGAGCAATGCTGATTTTATTTCTACCCGTTTTTCTTCATCTGCCCTTTAACTTCCAATCCTCCCAACTCTTTATCCCCCAACTGAGCATAAACCCTCAGACAACTCATGCTAACCCATTATATCCTTGGTTATCTCATTCAACTCCCTCATTGTCCTCCCATACTGTTCATCTTTGTCTCAAATTCTCTTCTCCATGTGTTTGTAGGTTCCTTCTATTTCATTGGCCCTGTCAGTTAGAGACAAGGGACTTTCTATTTACAATATTATCAGATTTTCTCAATGTGTGTCCTCCCCAGCGTATTTTCTTCAGCTGTTGATTTACTGGTATTGTAGTTCTTTCCATGAGCTCCACACTGGTGGTTCTGTCATCTCATTTTATTCCATCTATTCTGCACAGGTATAAATTAATTACTGTTTGTACTTTAATAGTTAGTGTTTTAGTCTTTCTCGAAGTTTCAAATCCATAACAGATGTACTGATTTAAAATGTTACAGTTAAAAATGCAATCTCATCTCATCTCATCATGTTCCTCTTGTACCTTGCGGTGTCGAAGTGAAGTATAAACAGTGGGAGAGTACCCACTTATGGGCTTCATGTTTGGTTTAGTTTCTGATTTTGATGAGGTTTTATTGTTGTTGCCAGTTTCCCTTTTTGTAAAATAACTTGTAGTGCTAATTTTTTTAGAAGTATGTAATGCATTCAAGGAAAAACAGAATGTCAGCTTTACAAGAGCATGGTCACAAATAATATTACATGTTGCATCAACATAATCTCCACCAGAACACAATCTGACCAATATTTATATTATGAAACAATACACAAATACAGAAGCTAATACAAAAACTTTGGTACATTATTTACAATATTTATAACCCCAGCACAAACAAAACAAAAATCCTTTTTGTTTAGTCTACATTAGATGATACTAAAAGTAAAAGTACAGGACCTTATAACATGGTGTATTGGGTACATGTATTGTTTATTGTGTAAAATGGACCATCCTTCATTGTGTCTGAACAAACTCATCCTAGTGATTATTTCCTTGTGTCTGAACAGATCATGTTCTTCTTAAAAGATCCTAACTGTTCAAGAATAAAATATTCAGAGATCCTCTAAAACCAACACAAAAAATAGAATCTGTAAAAAAGGACAACAAAAGTACTTCATATTTCCTGATCGACAAGGACATAATTGGCTAACACCTTTACATATTTGTCAGATCTCAACATGAATATATCTACAGAAAGCAGCGGTCAAGGTGAGCTTGTTGAGGTGGAGTTTGTAAAATGCATTATCTGTCCGGTGATCTGTATGCTCTGATTTCCACTTGGTTCTATAGACCCTCAATCAAACTACACCAAACCATCCAATCTATTGCTGTCTCCTCCAGCTCCCTCCATGTCCTCCCAATATTATTCACCTCTGTCTGTAATTCTCTTCTCCGTGTGTTTTTAGGTCTCCCACTATTTCGTTCACTCTGTGGATTCCCGACAAGTGTCTAGTTATATTATCCTACTTGCGATAACCAGCATCCTCATAAACATTGCATTGTTTATGTTTACAATATTCATTTGACAATGTTTTTGTTTCTTCCGATGTGAATGTATAATGCACTACTGATGAACAAAAGATGAGTGATTGGAAGGGCCGAATGTAATATGGGCCTGCGTGCCCAATTTGTGACCATTTTAAAATAAAGTTGAATTGAATTGAATTGAATCCTCAAGTTTTCTTGCTATCTGTACTATCCAAGGTTAGTGTTATTTCCTCACTTGCTGATACACTCGTATTTATTTAGTTCTCTCTATGAGCTCCAAATTGGAGATTCTGTCAGTTAGTTAGTTAGTCGCGGTTCCAACTTCATGGCAACGGGTCGTCCCCATATTGCTCCGTTCCTGTGCCAGTGAATATCACAAAATGCTCCTCACTGCCCTATGTGAACAATGGAATAGACAGGAGTGTCGGCAAGCCAACAGCCCGCACAGGTACACTGTGCATAATGCCGCCGCCAGAATGCCAACACAAAAGTCCTCCACGAAAAATACAGTTCATCGTCATTGAAAACGGCAGTCACCAGAAAGACTACATTGACCGGGGTTTTATCCCATATGGCATGGTCTCTTTCTGCAGGGCGACCCACCGAAAGCGCCGCACAAAGCACGAACTCCGTAGCTACAGCGACAACTCCCAGGAGTCTCCTGAAAAATGCACTCGTGAACCGAAAAGGCAAACCAGTCAATCCAGCAACAGCCGGCCGTCATCGTTCCGAACATGCAGTTCACACGAAAAACTGCGGACAGATGCAAAAGCATTCCACGTGAAATTCACAGCTCACAGTGTCGCGCCACGCACTCACTCCACTATTCTTCTCAGACACCAATTGGTCCCATATTAGCCTTTTCCCCCTCGTTCAACAGCCAGCGGAGAGTTATACTACTAATCGTTCCAATGACCATCTGATTGAAAGCTCTCCTGGTCTTCCCTCTATTTTGAGATTCGCCAAGAACCCTGCCGATTCCCCACCACATAATCCTCTACACATACGATCTGTTCCTCCACCTTGTCCCACAGACGACTGGCCACCTCTCCCTTGTCCATAGGTAATCGACCACCAAGAGGTGCATTCCTTGCCAGCCTACCAGCCTGTTCATTCCCCAGCATACCCGCATGACCAGGGCAGAAAATCCTTACAATTCTCACAATTTTTGACCTCTGAAGCGAGGCAAGCCATTCCACATGTAACATTCCTTTCTCCACCTTACTAAGGATACTTTGTGAGTCTGTAATAAATGCAATGTGTGTAGCAGCGGTTGCCTCTTATAAATGTCTTGTCTCATCACAGATTGTGTCCATATCAGGCTGAGCTGGTCTTTCATTTTCCTGTGCATGTACATATAATTTCAAACATGCTTTTATAAACACAATCAATAACAAATTAACGTATTTTGCTTTACAATGAGAAATAATAACGGTGATTCAGCATGCTTTATATCTCTAACTTGTGTACAGCAAATTAGCCTCATGTTATTTAGACCTGAACGTAAATACCTGGAAGCTATGTTTGTAAACAAGCCCTGCATAAGATAAATTATCCCTTCCCTTATAAACAACTTTCAGCAACACACGAGGAGTTGATTTACAAACAAAGCTTCATTTACACTGATCTGCTTCACTAACAGACTACAACATTCAGGAGAAGACAGACAAAGATTCTCTTTTAGCCTGGCTTAATTTAGCCACAACTTACCAATGGGTCTCCTACAGCGCAGTCAAATCCGGCGCTAACCAGCACAAGTTCAGGTGCAAACTAGGCAATAATAACAAAAACAAGCGTTAGACACCAATATTTTTAGAAAATTAAACACATGCAAGGTCAAATAAAACTCTCTTTCACCTTCAGGCTTACTGGGTATACGGTGCTAGCCCAGTATTTGTGCAGACCAATCAGCTGGGTCATATGAGCAATATCACGGTGGCCATCTTTACTCTCCATGACAGTTCCTGATTCTCGTTTCAGCAAGGGTCTAACTGGGAACCCAGTCGATTTGTCTGATCTGCCCAGATGGGGATTTGAAAGCATGACCACCCGGCCAGAGGCAAGTATACTAGCCACTGCATCACCGTGGCTCCCTAAAGCAAACATATTTCTAATGATTGGCATCATGTGCTGTGCTGATAAGTGTGGTCGGTCATGTTTCGCCATCTCACACGATCACCAGTTGTGGATCAGCTATGTGTTCTTGTCTTGACCATTTTTGTGGCCAGGTATTTACTTCTCTGCCTTCCTCTTGTTCTTTTCCCCTCAGTCATACCAGTTGTCACCAAGTTCTCCAATTTATTTCTTCTCATAACGTGGCCAAAACATTGTGATTGTCTACATCTAATTTCTCTAATCAGTTTAAGGTTTTCCTTTGTTCCTTGTAGGACGTGATCATTGGTTTTTCTGTCTGTCCATGGTATTCTTTGCATTTTCCTCAGAAACCACATTTCCACAGCCATTAAATGATTTTCAGTTTGTCTGCTAATTTCTAATAGTCTGGTTATAATTGAACATCTAATACTTTGTTTCAATGATCGTTAAACAACTTTACAATGAAATGCATTTTAAGAAAATTAGATACAAGTAAAGTAGAATCAAAGACCCTAGAATAAAAGACCTTGTGGCTATTGGGTATTTGTTGCTATCCCCCGTATTTCTATAAACCAGTCGGTACTTAATGAGTGATGTGGTCTATATCGTGCCATCCACCTTCACTTCAATGACATTTCCTTCAATTACCTTCACTTCAATGACATTTCCTTCAATTACCTTCACTTCAATAACATTTCCTTCAATTACCTTTACTTCAATTACATTTCCTTCAATTACCTTTACTTCAATGACATTTCCTTCAATTACCTTTACTTCAATGACATTTCCTTCAATTACCTTTACTTCAATAACATTTCCTACAATTACCTTTACTTCAATGACATTTCCTTCAATTACCTTTACTTCAATGACATTTCCTTCAATTACCTTTACTTCAATGACATTTCCTTCAATTACCTTTACTTCAATGACATTTCCTTCAATTACCTTTACTTCAATGAAATTTCCTTCAATTACCTTTACTTCAATGACATTTCCTACAATTACCTTTACTTCAATGACATTTCCTTCAATTACCTTTACTTCAATAATATTTCCTTCAATTACCTTTACTTCAATGACATTTCCTTCAATTACCTTTACTTCAATGACATTTCCTTCAATTACCTTCACTTCAATAACATTTCCTTCAATAACATTTCCTTAAATTACTTTTACTTCAATAACATTTCCTTCAATTACCTTTACTTCAATGACATTTCCTTCAATTACCTTCACTTCAATAACATTTCCTTCAATTACCTTTACTTCAATGACACTTCCTTCAATTACCTTTACTTCAATGACACTTTACTTCAATAACATTTCCTTAAATTACTTTTTCTTCAATGACATTTCCTTCAATTACCTTTACTTCAATGACATTTCCTTCAATTACCATAACTTCAATGACATTTCCTTCAATTACCATTACATCAATGACATTTCCTGTTAACTATTTTAGGCTGGGTTAACCTGGAAGCCCAGGTCAAACTTTTAAATTTGCATAGTTGGGGATTCAAACACGTGATCACCAGACCATCAGGCGAGCGTGCTAGCCACTGCACCCACATGGCTCCCTAAAGTACATTACATTTCTAATCATGTGTTTGTGAAGTCAGCATAGGCAAATGGATAAGAATGTGTGTTCTTAAACATCCGGTGTACTCAAGCAGAGGTAAGGGGTTCAACCGCTACACCAGACAGTTGGATTACAATGTTGACATCTCATCCATGACTTGGGGGACGTAAATTACAAGTACTTCTGAAGTCAGAGTGGGTTCACATAATGGCGAGGGACACTAGTAAAAGGGAAAGCTAATTCACATGCAAAATTCAGTCCAGCACTACTAGAAGTAGTGTGTATAGACTACGCTTGAGTTCAAAGCGAGTGAGCACAAAAATAAAAACTAATGTGTTTATAATTGCACACTGAATACTTTGTTTCCATAACCTTTCAAGAATGGGCGACCAGTTTTCAGGGACTGTTAATTTTCTAGACTTTTTTGCTCTGATTATTTCCTGCACCTGATTAGACCAGAATAATCCATAATAATCCACACCCGGACACAAACCGGATCTCTATGAACCATACGTGGATATCATAAACTCTAAGCCATTAGCACTGAGACTCTTCAATGGTTGTTGAAGATGGGGAAGGAGCACATATGGTAATAAGCCAATGCTGTGATATGGGAATGACCCAGTGCTGTGATATGGGAATAACCCAGTGCTGTGATATGGGAATGAACCAGTGCTGTGATGTCAGTTTTCAACTCAACCAATAGTAACCACAGTCATGGGTTGTACAGATGCCGAAATGGACGCATCAACACTACATTTTTCGTCGTCATTGTCCCTTTTCACTGATACATACATGTGCAGGACCTGTCAATTCGTTGATTTCTCTCACGCCAGAATTTTCCTTATGTCCCCTGAAGGGTTGTTGATGGAAGGCATTCATAATTGGCTACATGCTACAACTAAGCAAACTTTTGGCACATCACTACTAATAAAGGTGGTTTTTGCTGGCTGGTGTTCATGTTTATTCTCTCTTGCATACAAGCATAGGTTTTGTGTGTTGTGTACTGGAGATGATTTTCATAGTTATACATTTTAAACATTTCCCTTGTTTAGCAAGTTTAATACAATTATAACCACTCGACACCTCTGAAGTTGGAGCCTTATGGCGAGGGACACTGTTAACCCTTTACAAGGCGTAGCGTCCGTTACCGGCCGGTCTCTAAATACGAGCGTAACGGCCGATACTATTATGCATTGTAAAAACGCGATCTCTCGGCTTTCCGACACTTCCGACCGCTACTTTCACTTTCGCCCATAGCTTGACAACATGGCCGCCATTTGTAAACGCGCTACAATGACTTTGAACAGACTTTTACGGGCTTGTTTTGATAGTTTTTGGGAGTTTTACGCTGTTTTTCAAAATGGATTTCGGCGATTCTTCAAGTGATAGCCGAGATTTCGCTCTGTTCAATTTAAATGACATTAAAGGGCACGAAGTTGATTATTAATCGGAGCTAGATATCAGTGCAAAGCGTTACTTTGCATTAGCAGTCGTGAGTCGGACTTTAAAGAAAGTGATTATGATTCTGAAAATGTGTTTGTAAATTGCCGTATAGATGACGGAAAATCACAAACAACATGCCGTATTTCGTAAATATTTGTGTTCATATATGGATTACCGGCAACAATCACGTGAGTAACATATTCTGCATGCTTTTCCCTTCATTGTGTTGTTTATTTAACTAAAATCGGTTGACTAACACCTTGTTTGTGATGTTTTTACTAACGCGACCCGAAATTTTTACAGAACCTGAAAAAATCTTGCCCGTTCAGGGCTACAAAACGGACAAGCGTCTGCCCTGTAAAGGGTTAATAGAGAAAGCTAATCAACATGCAAAAATCAGTCAAGTGCACTATAGTAGTAGCAAGTGTATGGACTAAGTTTGAGTTAAAAGTGAGCGAACGGAGGGGAAAACATGAATAACCACGTCAAAAAAATTATACATAAAAATACTGATTTGTGAACTTTAAAGTATTTAAATACTCAAAGAGAAAGATATATTCTGTACCCGGCAAAGGAATCATTATGTCAATTATGAGTTAAGGTGTATCTATGTTCTTCTTTATACTGTGCCTAGCTTATTATATATGGATATTGTGCACATAACATCTGGTTGATAAAGGCTCATTAGACAGCAGGTACAAATCAACCTTTGGCACAGGCCAGAACACAGAGTCAAGCTGCATAAATGAAGGTGATGTGCAGAAAAAAATAGTAATTTGCTCGATAAAAATGCCCAAGTTTATCATCTGGGAAGAGTAAACATGTAAACAATTAGCTTTACTCATGTTAACAAGAACGAGGGTAGGTCAGAAAGTTATGCACCACAATAATAATCTCAGCTAATAATAAAGATAGAAGAATTAAATTTGCACCAATTTAAGGTTATAATCTCTTGAAAGTGTTTACCAAAAAATTCTATAACAATCCTCTGCTTGTAACATATGCCATTAATATGTGCCATATCACAGGGTTTGTGCCGCAGTTATAATTGGTTTATGAAGGTGCACCTCCATAAACCAATTCTAACTGCGACACAAACCCGTTGATATGCACATATTAATGGCGTACGTTACAAGCAATTCTCATTGCGACAAATGCAAGAAAAATGCCGTGAACAGAATCAACCACTGTTTATTGCCTTCATCGACCTCACAAAGGCATTTGATTTGGTCAGTCGTGAGGGTCTGTTCAAGGCACTAAAGAAGATTGGCTGCCCACCAACTCTTCTGTCCATTGTGGAATCGTTCCACACAGGCATGAAGGGTATAATCAAGTTTGATGGAGCAACTTCTGAAGAATTTGAAATCAAGAGTGGAGTTAAGCAAGGTTGTGTACTAGCTCCCACCCTCTTTGGAATATACTTTTCACTTCTACTGAAATATGCATTTCGTGATCAGGATGGTGGTATATACATTCACTCACGCTCAGATGGTGGCCTCTACAATGCTCAGAGATTGAAGGCTAAGACCAAAATTAGGAGGGTACTGATCAGAGAGTTGCTTTTTGCAGATGATGCTGCAGTTACGACCCACTCTGAGGAAGAATTGCAATGTCTACTATCTGCATTCTCCAATGCTTGTTCTGAATTTGGTTTAACAATTAGCAAAAAGAAGACACAGATTATGTCACAAGGTGCACATGGGGTACCATCAATCTTTATTGACAACGCCGAACTAGAGATAGTAGACCATTTTACATATCTAGGATCAGTGGTAAATAGCAAATTATCCCTAGATCAGGAAATCAACATCCGGATTGGTAAGGCAGCAACAACAATGAACAGGTTAAGAAAAAGAGTCTGGGAGAACAGGAAGCTTACTGCCAAAACAAAAGTCCTTGTCTATCAAGCCTGTGTCCTTAGTACTCTTCTCTATGGCAGTGAAACCTGGACAACTTACTCACACCAAGAGAACAATTTAAACAGCTTTCATATGCGGTGTCTGCGAAGAATTCTTGGTATTAAGTGGCAAGACAAAATCACAAATACTGAAGTATTGGAAAGATCAGGTTGTGTGACAGTTTATTCCATGCTCAGTCTTCGTAGACTTAGATGGATAGGACATCTTAGGAGGATGGATGATGGTAGAATGCCAAAGGATATCTTTTTTGGTGAATTACAGATGGGTAAGAGATCTCAGGGTCGGCCTCTACTACGATACAAAGATGTGTGTAAGCGGGACATGATTGATACAGGCATTGATAATGCACATTGGGAGCAAGTCGCCGCTGAACGTGTTGCATGGAGGGCAAATATCAGAAATGGAATAAAGTCAAAGGAGAAAATTATTGCAGAAAAGTCACACACCAAGCGTTTGAGACGTAAGATGGTGCATGATGGTGGAAATGACCACGTGTTCAGATGCACCCACTGTGAACGGACATTTACAGCGCAAATTGGCCTTATCAGTCACACTCGCTACCGCCATAGTTAAAAGTTATTATGCCTTTTTAAAGCACAAACTATCGTCTGTCAAGACGGCAAGGTGCCAATGATGATGATGACGTTACAAGCAGAGGATTGTTATAGAATTTTTGATCACAGAGAAAGAAACTGTTGTTAACATTCTCAAATGTTTGTGTGCTGTTTATGGCACTTTTGCAGTTGATAGATGCAGTCAGTCGCTGGGCGCAGAGTTTTGGTTTCTGCAAGTGGAGATGTAGAGCTGGCTGATAAGTCCAGCCCCAGCCACCTGCCGGATCATGTTGGAATGTGCTGATACCCTGACATCATGATTCGCAGAGATAGGCGAATCACAAGTTGTTCATTCAGCTTTCAATAAGCAAAGGTAGTGCGATTGAAATTTTCAAAAACCTGCGATATTCAAAGAGGACCATAAGGCCCAAACGAAAACAATTTATTTGGAATTTTTGTGGCGATTCAAGACAGATGGGGACTTTTTTTTTTGTCAAACATTGTGACAGGAGACGAGACTTGGGTTCATCATTTTGAGCTGGAGACAAAAAAACAGTCAATGGAGTGGCATCATTCTCAATCATAAGCAAGGAAAAAATTCAAAACAACTCCATCAGTGGGTAAAGTCATGCTCACCATACATTGAGAAAGCCCAAGAATTGTCTACCTAGAAAAGCCTTAGTCTGGAACTCATGGGCATAAGAAATAAAGGTCTAAAAACTCACACAGAAAAGAAGAGAAACAGAACTGAACAATATGGCAAGGACATGGACAGAGCTACATGGGGTAGTTACAGATAGGGGGCTTGGAGTCAGTTGGTTGAGGACCTATGTTCCAATGGTGGACAGACAACAAAATAATAGGATAGTAAACTAATTAAATGTCTGGGA
Organism: Cepaea hortensis; assembly: GCA_963921405.1. NCBI lineage: Eukaryota > Metazoa > Mollusca > Gastropoda > Stylommatophora > Helicidae > Cepaea > Cepaea hortensis. The sequence goes on along the minus strand of OY992882.1, from coordinate 88,486,604 downwards.
CAGAAGACGTTAGTGGTGATAACCATGACATGACGACATAAGACAGAAACAGTCAAGACGGAGTAGTCTAGATGTTAACATACCTGAAATGCAATTGGCATGACGATCTGAGTGAAGGCAGCAATGTATTCCGCATCTCCCATTCTGGCCTGTTATTGAAATTACAAACTGATTCAGTTAAATCCGGTGTGAAAGTACTACAGTGATAGGTAGAAATAACCCATATATCAAGTCATCATCATCATCATCACCATGTGCCATGCCAATAAGTGTGAATGGTTTGACATCTCACATGATCACCTGAGTCTTGGACCAGGTCTGTCTCTTGTCCAATTATGCCATGTGGCCGAGCCATCCAGGTATTTATCTTTGTCTTACATTTCCTCTTTTCCCATCAAGTTTGCCATTTGTCACTAAGTACTCATCTTTATGTATCCTCAAAACGTACCCAAAACATCACAATCCTCTACACATAATTTCCCTAATCAATTTACAGGTGTCATTTGTTTCTTGCAAAACTGTCTCAGTTGTGTTACAGTATGACCATGGTTATTTTTGCATTTTCCCCAGAAACCGTATCTCCACTGACACCAGATGTTTCTCAGCTTGTCTGCTATTGTCCATGTTTTGCATGCCTCCAGTAGTAAAGGTTCTATATAGCACTATAACACTTTTTCTCATTGCAATTAACAGCTTTATATTGGTAGGTATATTTTCCATCTTGAAAAACGCTACCTTTGCCATAGCAATTCTTGTTCTAATCTCTACATCACAACTTCCATCAGATGTTATGACTGTTCTGAGATAGCTGTACTCATTCACCTATTTAAAAATGTTCCCATTTACTTGGAGGTTACACACTGGTACTTATTTCTTCTTAGAAATGACCATATCTCTGCTTTCCTACAATTTTAACCCTAGCTGTTCAATGTATGTAATAATAAATAACCACTAAATGCTGCAGATCCCGTTCATTGCCTGCAATCAATACTGTATCATCTGCATATCTTATATTGTTGCTGTTATTTATTCTGATGGTGACTCCTCTCATATCTTCTAAATTTCTCACAATATTTTCACTGCATAGAGTAAACAGGTCCAGAAACATTACATATGCCTGTCACACACCTGTCTTGATAGGTTGGTATTGACCTACTTCATTATAAATGTTTATGGCCGCTTGTTCTTTCCAGTATGTTCTTTAGAGGTCTAAGGTCTTTCCCAACAATTCAGAAATTGCAAACATCTTTATCACTTTGATGTTTCTTATTCTATTAAAAGCCTTTGTGTAGCCAATGAAGCAAAAGTGTAGGCCTGTACTAAGTCTATAGAATGCTGTATTAATGTTCCCAGCAAACACACATCATTTGTTGTATTCTTGCCTCCTACAAACCCACATTGTTCGTCCACCATTTCTGGTTGTAATTTGACCCTTTGCATTATGTTTCTTAGCAAAATCTTTGCCACATTACACTTTCAAAGATGAAAAACTACCTTGAATGAAACCAATCATTCCCCAGTGATAATGGCATGCCACCAGTCAATCAATTCAAACCCTGGATAATACAATAGAGAACTGCTTCTTCTCCCTGTAGTCGAGTGCAAACCTGAATGGCAGGTGTGTCCAGTAACCTGTCTCATGTACTGCCAGTTGTTTCTGATAGAAATATTCTCCCATGCCAGGTTGTCAAACTGTCACCCATTTCTCTCAAGATCTTTTCTAGTCTCTCTTCACCTCTGATTTCCTGCTGCGACATGACATATTCCAGTTGTTCTACAACTAGCCGAAACAAACCAAAGACATCACAACCTCTGACTATTCCTGATGCCTATCAACAATCTTTACACAAGCTGATGTTCAGTAAAGACCCTTTCACACGCCACAAAGCATAGTGGGTGTATGGAAAAGTAAGCAAAAGACCCTTTTACATGGCATGAGACATGTTGGGTATATGGTGCTAGCACCATATTTGTGTTGACCAATCAGCACTCAATAAGTGATGTAGTCATCATGCTGCCATCTTTACTTCCTAGGACATTTCCTCGCATTACTTTAGCCTAGGTCAACCTGGAAGCTCAGGTGAATTTAAGAAGTTTGTCTTGATGGGGATTGGAACACATGACCACTGGGCGGGCAGGCAACCATGACATTCAGTGGCAGTAAACAAACAAAGCCAAATGACCAAGTGCAGCAACTGCAAATCTATACAGATGCTCACTGCTTTCACTCTGCTAGAGACAAATCTATACAGATGCTCACTGCATTCTCCCTGCTAGAGACAAATCTATACAAATACTCAGTGCATTCTCCCTGCTAGAGACAAATCTATACAGATGCTTACTGCATTCTCCCTGCTAGAGACAAATCTATACAGATGCTCACTGCATTCTCCCTGCTAGAGACAAATCTATACAAATACTCACTGCATTCTCCCTGCTAGAGACAAATCTATACAGATGCTCAGTGCATTCTCCCTGCTAGAGACAAATCTATACAAATACTCACTGCATTCTCCTTGCTAGAGACAAATCTATACAAATACTCAGTGCATTATCCCTGCTAGAGACAAATCTATACAGATGCTCAGTGCATTCTCCTTGCTAGAGACAAATCTATACAAATACTCAGTGCATTATCCCTGCTAGAGACAAATCTATACAGATGCTCAGTGCATTCTCCCTGCTACAGATAAATCTACACAAATGCTCACTGCATTCTCCTTGCTAGAGACAAATCTATACAAATACTCAGTGCATTATCCCTGCTAGAGACAAATCTATACAAATACTCAGTGCATTCTCCTTGCTAGAGACAAATCTATACAAATACTCAGTGCATTCTCCTTGCTAGAGACAAATCTATACAAATACTCAGTGCATTCTCCTTGCTAGAGACAAATCTATACAAATACTCAGTGCATTATCCCTGCTAGAGATAAATCTACACAAATGCTCACTGCATTCTCCCTGCTAGAGACAAATCAATAGCTTTCAAAATGAAATAACAGAAGAGCTTTCTGTCTGAAGACATACATTACTCCATGGAATGTTGACATTGAAGCCTTCTCCAGGTCCTGAACCAACATACTTGAAATCTGCGTCCGAACTGCCTGGGAAAAACTGCCCGCTGTCGTAGCGATGCAGGGAGATGTACAGGACGCTAAAACAAATCACAAGAGTGCCACATTTACAAAACTGAAAGGAATCTTTCAAACTGAATCAAAATACACCTCATGTGACAGAATAAGTTTACCTATTGCAATATGACATGACTACTGTACTGTAAAAGGTTTTTATTCAAGAATGTCCACTAACTTCCTTCTTCTGCTGCTGTCCTTCATCCCCTATTGGGGCACAGTTCCTAAAACAAGCAATGGCAAACCATCCTATTTGTTACTGTCTCCTGCAGCTTGCACCACGTCTTCCCCATATTATTCATCTCTGTTTCTAGTTCTCTTCTTTAAATGTTTTAAAGTCTCCCTCTATTTTGTTTGCCTTGTGGGTTCAGTGAAAGGACTTACTAGTTATACTATTTTCAGATTTTCTCTTTGTGGTCTATCCAGTGCAAACATCTTTCCCTTCTTATTCACTGGACTCTGTCTAGTTCTCTGACTATGGTCCATATTATTGATTCTGTCATACCATTCTAGTTCAGTTCTGCACATGTGCCAATATATGAATGTTTATTGTTTATTTGTAATTGTTTCAGTTGTTCTCCATTTAGTTTATCCATTTAGCAGTAGTGGTTTAACTTAGAATTGAATATTCTAAAACTGGTATGTTTTAATTTCTTTCAAAATCTACAAGTTTCCTCATGTTATGAAATCTCTTCTTGCCTTTTGTATTCTTACTTCAATATTTATGCCTCGTGTCCCATTTTTGTCTGCACTGCTACCTAAAGAGTTGTCATGGTTGGGACATGATGAAGTGAGGTTTCACCAAGCAAGATCAGGCATTCATGTGCTTGATGTTCTCACCATCTTTGTCCTTTCCTAAGAATTCTTAGACCTAATTGTCGTGACCTCCCATTGAGTGTGTTTAGTTTATCTTGCACCTGGTTGTGTGTGAGACAGGAGGGCAATGTCATCAGCAAAATCCAGATCATTAAGCTGCTTTGACAGAGAGACATGTCAGATTATGAACTGTCATGTTAACTCTCAGATACAATTACAATGCACCCATTTAGGTAGATGTAAATATGTAACCTATTGACTACAAAATCTTAAAAATGTTACACTTTGCAGGCAAAGTGCACAATTAACCCAAAAATAAAAAATATGTATAATGTGCACAAATTTAATAACAAATATATGATATAAGTACCATATTAACCTTGTATGAATGAAAATAAGGGGTATCCACCACATTAGCTTGCCAAGAATCAGTTCAAGGGCTGTCACACAGCTAGATTTATAGCTGAGTAACATAGTCAAAATACTTATATGTCAGACCTCAGACTGAATAACTACATGACATCAAACTGTCAAATGAGTTTATTATAAAGATTTAAAAAAAATAAAGGCCTATTTTTCCAATCAACAAAGACATGGAGTTGGGATATTTTTCATTTCAACAGCAGACAAGAAGTGATGTGTTTAGAAATATACTTGTCACTTTTACTTTCCAAGAGAAATCTCTAGGACCCATTTATCTGGCTAGAGAATCCAAGGGCTGTCCTAGTTGGGAATAATCACAAAGTTGTGCTGATTGGTAAAATCCAGAATTTTTCTTTCCTGGTTGGGAAAAACCCCATAGCTGTCCTGACTGAGGAAAACTCAACAGCTGCCCTGAAGTCTCTAGTACCCATTTATCAGGTTGATTTAGCTCCATGGAGTTTCCAAAAATCCAAGAGCTGTCCTAGTTGGGAAAAACAACAGAGCTGTCCTGGTTGTGAAAGCCTCAGAATTGTTCTTATTGGGAAAAACCCATGAGCTGTCCTGGTTGGGAAAAACCTCAGAGCTCTTCTGGTTAGGAAAAACATCAGAGATGTTCTGGATGAGAAAACCCCAAGAACTGTCATGGTTGGGAAAACCCCTGAGCTGTCCTATTTGGGGAAAACGCCAGCACTATCCTGATTGGGAAAAGACCAGAGATGTCGTGATTAAGAAAAGACCAAGAGCTATTCTGATTGGGAAGAACCTCCACCAATATTAAGTAATTAACCCCCCAGACCATTGTGCTGGTAAGTCAGTGCACTAAACATGAGACCACCACAGTCCCATGGTATGTAGTTAGTAATTCTTACCTTGGATCAGTATAGAACTGGTGTTGAGTGGCATTGCCGTGATGTACATCCCAGTCTACAATGAGGATCCTGCAGAAATCAGATAAAAATAAATGCAATGCTAAACTAGTTAACGTGACAAAAGTGATCACATTAATTGTGGTTTTGTGTTATATGTCGTCATATGCCCTGTGAATTGGCAGGTGTAAATGCATATGAACAGATCTCATTCCTTGGTGCTCTAGATCAATTATATTTATGATGTCCCTCCACATCACAGTCAAAGTCCTTCCAGTATCCTTTCTCTCTGCCTTTCTACAGTTGCTGTTTCCAGTCATCACAATCTTCTCTAAAATGTCTCTTCTCATTATATGACCAAAGAACACTGTCTCCTCCTTATATTGTTTTATAATGTCATCAGTCTTTTTTGGGCACTCATTTTTAGTTACTCTATTAGTCCAAGGTATTTGCAACTTACGTCTCAGAAACCACATTTGCATTACAGGAGAAAATATTTCATATAGCATTTCAGTGCTCTCTTTTTGACATGCAATAGTGATATACTTGTCATGAAGCAATGCAAGAAGCTTGCATACTATTGCTTAAATTGTTTTTAACAGTGTTTTTTAAATCCCCTCAAGAATGTTACATCTTTTCTTAACAAGTAACAACAAACTGAGCAAATGTTGTATATGAATATCCAAACTGAAAGCATGTCAATTTTATAATGATTTTAGTTTGATGATCAAGTGATGATTACAATCTGCATCCAAGCGTCGGTGATAATAATTCAAACAATAGTCATGATTACAATCTGCATCCAAGCGTCGGTGATAATAATTCAAACAATAGTGATGATTACAATCTGCATCCAAGCGTCGGTGATAATAATTCAAACAATAGTCATGATTACAATCTGCATCCAAGCGTCGGTGATAATAATTCAAACAATAGTCATGATCATAACACAAATTGTGTGTGCTTTTTTTTTAAAAACTTTGACCACTTTTAATTGGCCCGGGGTACAAAATTTTATTTCAGCAGCTAACAACTATACATAGACATAAACATTTGTTTGTGTTTTCTTGATAATATTACAATGAAAATTACTATTTGAATGCCTCTGCGTGAGTAGGAACACATGACCACGTGGCCGGCAGGCAAGCAGGCCAACCACTCTGCAACCACCACTCCCTGGTCAGTATTCTTCTTCTTCTGCCTTTTACCTCTCATTGGGGCACAGATCCTCAACCAAACCATGCCAAGCCGTCCTATCTGTTGCTATCCCCTGCAGCTCCCTGCACGTCCTCCCATTTATTATACATCTATGTCTTAATTCTCTTCTCTGTGTGTTCTTAGGTCTCCTGTTATTGTGATGGCCTTGTGGGTTTCAGACAAGAGAGTGTCTAGTTATACTGTCCTCAGGTTTTCTCAGTGTGTATCCTATCCCGTGTCAGCGTCTTTTCCTCACCTCATGGTTCACAGGAATTTGTTTAGATCTCTCCATGAGCTCTACGTTGGTGATCCTTATCATTTCATTTTATTCCCACTATTCTGCACAGGATCCAGTTAGTGAATATTTGTTGGACAAACAACATCAAAATATGGTCAGGTGACAACCTAGCAGAATGTAAAATGATGAATTAGGACAGTATCTGCTGGAAATCATTACCATCAACCTCCACTACAGACAAGCATACTGGATGAAGATGGTTTCATAAAACTGATCGACCTCAAAGAAGCGCAGCTCTGACAGTAACAGGTTGAAATCAGAATTTCTTGTGTTTGCAGGCAGGTGTACTAAACACTATATAACCACAGCTACTACATTGATGTTTCAAAGAGATGTAACAAACCTCTTAAGGCCAAAGTGAACTTGAGCAAATTTGGCTGCTACCGCCACATTGTTGAAGAAGCAGAAGCCCATAGCTTTCTTGGACTCAGCATGGTGACCTGGGGGTCTTAATTACAAATAAATGTCCAGATCAATGCAGGATTTAAACACACACAATTTAACTTTAGAAAACTTTACTTGTGCTTCCAGAAAGAGTACCTTCAATTTAATTTAACAAATATTAACTATCTCTACAGAACAAAAACATGTAAATTTCAGTTCTACAAAACTATTTATATTGTACGAAAAACAAATTGTAGAATCATCTTTCTATTAAATAAAATTACTTATCTAACCTTTAAAAAAAAAAAACATATATTTAAAAAAATTTCAACACCAAAATAAGAATGCAATATATATGCAAATGTTTGCAACTGTTCAAGGATATCAACATAGAAAGACATTTTTATAAAATGTTAAACATCACACCAGCATTGTAATACACAAATATGTGATTGTAATTCACAAATATCGACCAGAACATAAAACTTTTAAAATTTCTAATTAATAATCTACCCAAAGTATTTCAGGATCCTCGCCGGTGCATTGAGCTGAGTTTCTCCGGACTCAGGCTTGAGTTAGGAGAAGAACGGAGCACTTATCGGTTACACCCGTGTGCCATGATGTTGATCCATCGACTAAACTAAACTAAACATACAACTGATCTTTCTATTACACTTTATTCTCTCATTTGTGCTGCAAATCATGGAAAATCATCAAACTAGTGAAGAATTATATAGAAGCTGCCGAGATGTGGTTTTATAGAAGAATAATGAGGGCACGATGGACAGGTGAAAAGAATGTCACGAAGATATCATAAAAGGTGTTAACTGACAAAGAGAATGGGTTACTTGCATCTGAAGAATAGTCCATATACTTTGGGCACATCATGAGAAGTGGAAATATGTTGTGACAACAGGAAAGCAACAAGTGAAGATAAAAGATAAGATGCTGGACAGTTTGACATCAGATTGACATAAACAATGTAACTGGCACAGTGCATTCATAATCAACTATGGCAGAGAACTCACATACTATTATATAAACTCTCACCTGACAATGGCTACACCACTCTGAGCCTGTAATCAGAGAAAAGTAATCTTTAAAATACTCCCGCTCTAGTAATAAACTTTATAGTTCATAAGAAACATTTAATTAAAAACAACACTACTGTAGAGAAACAGTATGACCATAATAAACACAACCCTAGTAATCTAACAGAACTATCATTTGATTCCTCTTCCAGAGATTAATCTGCTATGATTACACCATCTGGTGAGTTCTCATGATTGCTTGCTTGCTTGCTTGTGTTCGTTGGCTTGAGCTCCAACATGAAGTCCTGTATGTCGGATGAAGGCATCCTGTTGTCCAACATCAGTGTGATGTCATACAGGACCTGAGTTTTGCGTGAGTATCCGTTGTCCCATGTCTGGCTTATTGGTGTGCAGACTGGTGGTTCCTCGCCGCAAAGGCAGACACTCTCCGACTTGGAGGAATCGGCGATCCTACTGACTTTAGCCAGGGCCCCGAAGGGACCTGTTGCCCAGGACGCTCGACAAGGACGCGTCAATAGGTCTTGGCCAGTATATAACCCGGCCCTTGTGCCTTGGAAACACCTCTGCATCCCAGTTCTCATGATGAAATTTACTGTTTTTGGAGTTCCTCTTTAGTTCCTTATAGCTTGAAGTTTAATGTTGATTTAGTGAGCCAGTATGTATGCAGTCCACATATGCGCAGCGGTGAAGTAGATCAATTAAGTCCAATATGGTATTCATTCAGACTGTTATGCCCAGTCCTGGGGCAAGGCATGATGGTCTGTTCCTGCTGGTCAAGGGTGTATAGGTTGTTGGATTCTGATCATTTTTGATAGCTTAGTTACCTATAATTTTCTTGAAGTATGAGACTTTCTTATCTTCTTGCTCACATTCTTCTCCCTTTCTAGCAAGTTTTCATTTAACGTTATTCAATAACTAGTACACAATTACAAGACACTTACAAAGCACAATGCATATATATATATATATATATATGAAGATGAATAGGACAGACAGACAGATAGACAGACAGACAGACAGGCAGGCAGGCAGACAGACAGAAGATGTAACGTAGGAAGAAGGAGGAGGAGAAGATGTAGACATATACATATTTAAAGTTTAAAAAGAGTTTAATAGCAAGAGGATCCACTTCAGTGCACTGGGTTTCATCCCATTATGGCTAAGTCTCTTTCTGCAGAGCAAAACTGTCACATACAGCATGAACTCTATAACTCTATAGCTTTACCGAACACACTCAATGGTCTTTTAAAAAAACTGCACTTGTTAACCTAATGACAAAGTCCGAAAATGAACCATTGACCATCAGGGTGCGCGGCACATGGCTTAACCAGTTATCACTGTGACCTGAAACCTAATATATCTTATTTCTGCCACAAAGTTGTACTTTACTCGTTACTTTACAATTGCAATGATGTCTTTGGGTGTTCCCCAAACTTCTCCATTCTTTTCCTAAAGATTTCTTATATTACTCACCATTTGTAAAACACACATTCTTTCTATTTCAAAATCAAAGAAGGAAACAAAAGCAATAACACTGAATTGTAAACAACTATTTGGTATTGTAAATAAGAAAGATGTTGACAGCAGCAGCAGAATATGGCAATACAAAATGAATCAAAATAAGGTATCTCAAGATCTATGGAGGGTCTCAACATACATTTTTTTGTTCCATTTTGTATTTGATTCTGTTAGTGCAGAGAAAATGTTAACATAGCTAGAACAAGACAATGACACCAATAACATATGTCTTACCTTCCCTCGTAACACAGCTTCCACAACATTGAGCAGACTGCCACAGGACAACAGGGCACAATGTACAGATTTCTGGAGAACCAAAGAAGAATTGTGAAGTTTATGTACAGCAGACCTGTGACAGTCCAACAGCTCAGTCTACTGTTCTGAAGTGTAACTCTAACCCAGGAGTAAGACCGTGAGACTTCTAGTCCAATAGAATATTCCACTGTGTTCCAGGTTTTTTTTAACATTTGCTAGCTTTGAACTCAAGCGTAGTCCACACATGTGCTACTACTGCTAGTGCACTGGACTTATTATATGTGTGTAGATTAGATTTCCCCATTACCAGTCTCCCTGGAACATCAGGAGAACCCACTCCAATTTCTGAGGTACTTGTAATTTATGTGCCCAAGTGAAGTACAAGAAGTCAACATTTTAGTAAAACTGACCGGTGTCAGAGCGCTCTTATCGATTCCAATATGCTGACCTCTGTTCCAGTGACTCAGTTTCATCTTTATTTACTTGGATGTCAAGGTCATCTTTGCCTGCACTAGCTCAGAAATTGTGAATGTGTTTTTGTATTTATACTCTGCCAGGTCAGGTAATCCTATTTCAGATACTACCACTGACATGTGAAGTGTTAAGCTTTCCCATATTCTAGCTGTTGGTATATGAGGTGGGGTGGCCAGTTCCCCTTATATACTATACTACTGTACTTATAATAATATGAAATGTAGACTTGGCAACAGAACACTTGGCCGATCTTTTGATTTCTTAACTGGCAACATGTTTAACATGAACAATGAGCACATAAGTCCTTCTAGCCCTTAGAACCCATGTAAGAAGCCGAGACATGTAATCCACTACATGAGGATTAAAGCAGTAAATACAAAAATACAGGTGAATATGTTTACCATCACGATTGCTTTATTAACTGATTAAGTGCCATGGGATAATTAATAGTCTTATGTGACTTCCCTTATCTACCATGGGCTTACATATCGCCAAAATGTTTTCATTGCGTTATAATACAACATGACTGCTGCCATATTAACAACTTTTAAGTCGTAACTGTGAAACCCAGTTTTCACCATCCATTTTTTTAAAACCCAAAATCTAAGTTTTGTTTGGCACTGAATCTGTTAAAAAGTTAGTTGCATGTTCTTTACAGAATGTCACAATTAACCCACAAATTGCTTGGCTATTTGTGATTTACTAGGCAATATTTACGTTCACAGATTATCATTGCTTTCTCAATTATTGATATTCACACCATCAAAATCAACAGATTGCTTTATTAAAGAAATTAATTTACTTCAGGACTGGACCGGTAAATACTAGAATAAGGAAAAGATGGTTCCAAATTGCTGTATGTAGCCGGGGCGCAGTGTTGGGGTGAGCGCCCAACATTGCTTAAATACCCCAATGGCTCGTGAATACATAACCTCTGCAGCAAAAGTCCACCTCCTGGCCTTCACGTGGCGGAACTATTTTAACTAACAGGAGAAGGGGCGACGGCGAGTATCTGGCGCCGGAAAATAACCAGTGTGCTCTAGATGTGTATACACATACATGCATGTGCAGACACGTGTGTGCGTGTGTACACATCTAAACTCGAGTGAGACCACAGTCTGCTCTAGCAAAGGAAAGGTGCTGAAGACAGAGGCAACCAGCCAGGAGGCGCACCACAGAAATCAGGATGCCACGCAATTACGCAAAATGGAATATGTCGACTGCTGCTAAACGTTATGGTGCTCGCCCTGCTTTGGACCCCCAGGCAGGTGCAGTGCCGGGCCCTATGTCTCGAAAGGGTCCAACCCCAACTACTGGAGGTCCTTCTCAGATGTCCTGTGGAGCCAGGGGACATGAGAATAGAACAGCTGGCCATACTAAACTAAGACTTAAAATAATGCACTGGAATGCGGAGGGAGTCAGCAACAAAAAAGTAGAATTAGAAAACATCGTGGACAAAGAAAAAGTAAGCATATGTTGCTTGCAAGAAACTCACCTCAACGAAAATATAGCCTTCAAAATCAGTGTTACCAATCTGACCGAAAGGACAGGCGAAAAGGTGGGATACTTACCCTTGTAAAAAATAACATCACTGCTTCCCAAATCAAAGTCCATATGGAAGGGGCTGAGTATCAGACACTTAAACTTAAAACAGGCTATACAGACCTACATCTGATCAATTACTACTGTCCAAGTGACCGTCCACAGGCACTGGACACACTACCATTAACAGAAAAAATGATTGTGTGCGGCGATTTCAACAGCCACTCGCAGAGTTGGGGCTATGATCACATGGACCAGAGAGGAGAGAGACTGGAAGACTGGCAGGATGAGAATAGATTCATCTTGGTTAACAAGCCGTCCGACCCACATACTTTCTACTCGAGATCATGGCACTCTACAACTACACCTGACCTGGCTTTTCATTCACCAGACCTGGAGTGGAACATTACATGAATTGTTGGGAAACAACTAGGTGGCAGTGACCATCGACCAGTCTTTCTAACTGTAGAAAATGAGCTTGTAAGTGAAAGCAGCACCCAGTCTCGAGGTGGAACTACAAGAAAGCAGACTGGGCAGTGTACAAGCATCGCACCAGCATACTGGTTAGAAATCTGAACACTGAGAAAGACATAAATAAAGTAGTTGAAGAGTTTGGGAAATGCATACTACAGGCAGCGCGAGAAACAGTACCAAGAGGAGCCCGTAAACAATATAAACCCTACTGGAGTAATGAACTGGAACAGTTGCATAATGATGTGGAAGTATGTAGAAAGCAAGCAGAGGCCACACCCAGCCAAGAGCACCACAATAAATTCCAGCATGCAAAAGCCAAATTTCAAAGGGCCAAACTGCAGGCTAGACGGAAAAGCTGGCAGGAAAAAACAGAGTCTCTGAACTTTGAAAGAGACACAAGGAAATTGTGGAAGCTAATAAAACAACTTAATGATGAGGGCACAGGGAGAAACTCAAAAATTGCACTACATAAAGATGGAAACATCTTAACAAGAAAGCAAGCAGCTGACCATTTTGCGGACTCATTCGCACAAGATAGCAATATCAAAATCAGTCCAGAGAAACAACAAGAGATTCAAGAGAAACGGCAACATACAGGACAGAAGGAAATAGTACATGAGGTTCTGGAGGCACCCATCACAATCAGCGAACTGGAGCTAGCCATATCAAAACTGAAAATGAGAAAGTCACCAGGAGCTGATGGTATCTCCAATGAAATGATCAGGAACCTAGGAACAGAGGCCAAAGCAAAGCTGTTGCAGATCTTCAATAACAGTTGGACCTTAGGCAGTGTACCACAAGCCTGGAGAGAAGCAATCATGATACCCCTCCTAAAATCAGGGAAAGAGGGTTCCATTGCCTCTAGCTACAGACCAATTAGCCTCACCATCAATCACAGACTGCAGTGGTACATTGAAAGTAAAAACATCCTTGTGCCACAGCAGGCTGGCTTTAGGCAGTGCTACTCTACGGAAGATCAGACAACCTACCTCTCTCAAGAAATTGAGGATGCATTCCAAGAGAAGAAGCTGGTGCTTGCGGCATGGATAGATTTAAAGAAAGCCTTTGACAAAGTCTGGAAAGAAGGTCTGATGAATAAACTGAGAAACTGCAAAGTCAATGGAAGAATGTACAAATGGGTGAAAGCATACTTGCACAACAGAAGAGCCCGAGTACAGATAGACGGACTAAAGAGCAAGAAAGTACTACTGCGTCACGGAGTTCCCCAGGGTGGAGTATTGTCCCCCACACTCTTTCTAATCTTCATCAATGATCTCGTTGCTAATCTACCGCATGGAATTAAAGCCGCAATGTATGCCGATGACCTGGTTCTATGGAGCACAAATGAACATGCATCAGTGGCCACCAGATTACTACAAAGAGCTGTAGATACATTTGTTGCATGGGCAAATAGATGGTGTGTCAGCATAAACACTGACAAGTGCAGCACCACCCTATTTACCCTCTCTCCAAAACAAAAGGCAGGGACCATCCAGATAAATGGAACACCCCTACGAGAAGATAAAGAACCAACATACCTTGGAGTAACATTTGATGGCAGGCTGACATGGAGAAAGCACATCAACAAAGCAGCAGCAAAAGCCAGAAGGAAAATAGCCATCCTGAGAAAGCTAAGTGGAACCACATGGGGAGCCAGTGGGAAAATACTTAGCAAAGTTTATCAACAGAGCATACGACCACACCTGGAATACGGGTCAACTGCATGGTGTTCGGCAGCAAAAACCACACTACAAGAGCTGGACAAAGTGCAAAATCAAGCACTTAGAGTCACCACAGGAGGGATGAGATCAACCCCTATAGTGGAAATGGAGAAGATGGGGAGGACACAAGCACTGAGTGAGCGCAGAGATACGAAAACGCTAATACAAGCAGAAAAGTTCCTCAGCTTGCCAGGCCACCCTATGAAGAACAGATTTGAAAACCTAGCTATGGGGCGGTTGAAAAGAAGTAGTTTTATCCACCAGGCCAAACGACTCTGCAGAGAAACCACTGATCTGCCCACAGTTGGTATCCCCCTAACAACTATTCCAGAGCGAACTCCATGGAAAGATGAGCATAGACTATCATTACAAATCCAGACAAAAGTGAGAGGAATATTTGACAAGGAAGATCAGAACAGCCACTCTCAGCTTCCTTGATGAAGAATACCCACAGGACCTCTGGATCCGAGTCTACACAGATGGGTCAGCACAAAATGCTGTTCAAAATGGAGGAGCGGGAGTGTACATAGAATACCCAAATAATACCAGGGACACAGCTAGAGTACCGACAGGAAAGTACTGCCATAACTACGATGCTGAAATTGAGGCAATCAAGATAGCAACAGAGAAATTACTAAATACCAGCAATGGTACACAACCTGTGGTGCTATTGACAGATGCAAAATCAGTACTCGAGGCGCTCCAGTCTGGGAAATTGCCAGTACTAAGGACACTACTTTCTGAACTTAGCAGTCAGCATAAGGTCACCATACAGTGGATACCATCCCACTGTGGAGTACCCGGGAACGACAGAGCTGATCAATTGGCTAAGGAAGGAGCCAAAGAAGAACAGCCTGATGTGCCTGTAACATACCACCAAAAGAAAAGAATGATCAAATCAGTCAGAAAGCCACCAAAACCTGCTCAAGATGACTACCACGTTATGGATAGACCAGAACAAGTCATTATTCTGCGCCTCAGAACAGGGCACAATAGATTACGCAACCACATGTATACAAAATTCAAGATTGGTGAAACAGCCATGTGTACATGTGGATTGGCGTCACAGACAGCAGAGCACATACTCCAAGACTGCCCAAAATATAACATATCTAGGCAAACCTTCTGGCCTAGAGAGACGACAGTGGAAGATAAACTCTATGGACCGCTGTGTGAACTGAAAAAGACAGTTCAATTCATACAAGAGACAGCACTGCAGTTATAGACATATTTCAAGCGAACGAAAGAAGAAGAAGAGGAAGGAAAAGACAAAACAAAAACAGAAATAGTAACCCACTAATACACACACTCTCCAGATGAATGAGCAGAAAAATTTCCTTTGGGCAGTGGGTTGGAGTCTGTTGACAATGAAATACCTGACCCTGTGGAGAACACATAGCCAGTCCAGGCCTAACCCCCAGCCAGGCCATCTGTGCCGTGCTGAATCATGACCTGGTTACATACTAATATGACTCGCCACAGATGTGAAGTTCTGGCACTGGTCTAACACACTCTGTTGCTGGGGGGGAAGCTTGGCAACAAGTCCCCCATGTAGACGGTGCTTCTGTACTGGAGCGGGAAGAAAATCTGGACACTAGCCCCACTCGGACACAAGACTTTTCAGAACTCAGACCACCCGAACATCAATGCCACAGACTTCAAAGTTAAAACTCAGTTATCCAGAAGGTTTTCCACTCCAAAAAAAACCAAAAACAACCAACAATTAGATAGAACAAATTACAAATAACAATACTACCACAATGAAACGGATAAGATGTTGACATATGCCCTTACTTTCTTATATTTTCTCTTTTAATTTACTTACAGGCATATCTGAAGGGCCTTGGAGATGTGGTTTTATAGAAGAATGCTGAGAATTAATTGGACAGCCAAAATGAGCAATATGGATGTTTTGAGGGAAGCTGAGTCGCAAAGACAACTTATCACAAACATCAGACAGAAGCAGTCATCACTTTTAGCCACATTATGAGAAGACAAAAAATGGAAAATGTGATAACCGAAAAGATTTGTGGACAGAGGCATTGAGGAAGACAGCGTGAAAAGATTTTGTCATGGCGTGGAAGGGAGACAACATACAAATTATTCCATGCCATCGGAGATTGCAATTTGAGGAGAGGCATGGTCACCTACGCCAGCCGGCAAGTCACTGGATGATGATGATGATATTTGAAGTCTATATGCACAGCTAATTATGATTGCTTCTTACAGCCACAAACCTGATGCAAAAATATAGATGTGTATCTGTGCTCATCTGGGAAGTGTTTGAGCTCATGATCAGCTTTTTCTTGGCTACTCAGCAAATCATTTAAGTACTCCTCCCTGGAATAAAATATAAGCATAACCAGAGTTCTGTCAACACATATTTTTACTAAACTCTGGTGTTCTCCGCATTATATATATATATATATATATATATATATATATATATATATATATATATATATATATATATATATATATATATATTCAAAACAATGTTTTCCCGTGGTGAATTTGAATAATGAAGACACAAACAATAGATTGTACGATGTATTGCCTGGCATATTTTGCTGCATCTCGTCAGGTACATACAACAGAATGGACACAACATAAAGTAAATTAACTAGATAAATCCTTCAAGCTGAAATATACACATGTTCGCACAGTAATGTTGATTGTCTACCATAGTAATTTTAAACTGACAAACATGTCTTTCTGCTTGCACAAGGCCGGCTTACGTAGGTTGATCATTATAGCTTCTGCAAACTTTAACAAGCAACTACTTTGTGTGTTGAACAACACACGTAAGGCACTGTCTCTCTCAATCACATGACCGCTCTCGAGCACATGCCTCACGACCGATGAAGCGGGACTGTTCCGGTGTGTCTGCCTACCTAGGCTACCATCGTCTGTGTGTAGTATCTTGTCGACCCAGTTTGGAATGTGTTCCAAAACTCTGCTGTGTAATTGCCGCTCTGTTCTGCCAGTGTAGACGGCCTCGCATCTACATGTAAATTAGTAAATACAATTCGATTTGGCGTACAAAGCTACAGGTTCTTTTACTGCTGGGGTGGAGATCGGTGTGGTTCTGTACCTGATAACAGGAGTTGCAGCACAGAATGTTCACCCGACGACTGTAATGAGCCGGTCCTGCAGACGTTGCATTACGTCCACTCCTCAGAAGGTTAATTGGAAGAATACCATGAGTTTAGGGACTGTAGTTTCTTCTGGTTTTGGTTTGGGCTGTTGGCAGTGGCGCTTTATAAATAATGTGGAGTACCCATTCAGATTTAAGACATTCTTCAGTTTCAAATTCCTCTGTCAGTGTGTCCTGTGTGCATATCTTCCTAGCACGGTCAAACAGGGTCCGTACTAAGCCCTGTTTGTACTGGACAGGTGCGACGCTCTGAAAATTTAAGTATTGGCCAGTCCATGTTTCTTTGCGGTACACCGATCTTTGAATTGTGCCGTCTGCTCTACGTCTCATTAGGATATCTAGAAATGGCAATGCTTCGTTGTGTTCGTGTTCCATAGATAGAGAGATGTTTTTATGTGTCACGTTCATTGTAGCCTGGAACGACGTTGCTTGTAGCTCGTCGATATATATATATATATATATATATATCATTATGTTTGTTAGAAAATTTTAAATATCACCCCAAAGATTTTCAACAAGTATTTATTTCAGTATGTTTGCTCTGTAATATTCTACAAGTGGTTGTAACCATGAATCAAATAGAGAAAGACCTACAAACTCATGGAGAGGAGAATTAAGACACAAAGATTAATAATATGGAGGATGCTGCTTGAGACAGCCTTGAGTAAGTTGGTTGAGGGCCTAAAATAACATGAGGGGGAGGGAGGATGCAGCTGGGGGTGGGAGGAGAGAGAGACAGAACAAACCAATCAACTTTATTGTCAAAGGGTTAAAAATTAGGCCTCGTCTGACATTCTGCCCTGTTTTATCTCTCTCCTTTCATAAATTATTTCAGTCGTACATCACTTGTGGGGCTAATCTCAGAGACTGCAACCAGGGTTTTTATAAACCATAACCAATGACTTGAAGCTGATCCATGTTTGACGCTTCCGAAAACATTTCAAGATTGTCATATTCACAAATATTAAACATCCTATATTACATTCATCCTGTGCTATGGGAAGCCTCTAGTATATTTTTTCAAACTCCCGTGGCAGAGAACCTGATTCATTCTATATATAAAAATGCAGTGTTTTCATTCAAATCAAATTCAATGTTGTATAGGATCTTCCATCTTTTTCCTTCTCTGTACCTCTAAGCCATTTTAACTCCTAACTGGCTAAACTTAAAGTGGTAAAACATATTAACTACACACTAATACAAAGTAGACAAATCATTAGCTCTGGAATTAACAACTTTATAAACTTTCACCAAAAATAAAAAACATCTCCCTAACATGTTTAATTATGCTAGAAGTCATTCTCTTCTGGTTTAACATTCAAACTTCTGAGTGAGCAAGATCGCATTGTGAATTAACAATATCACACTGTGCATGAACAATATCACACTGCAAGTGAACAATATCACACTGTGAGTAAATAATAAATTCTATAAAACTGAACACATAAGTAGCCCACTTACCCATGAATCCGTAACAGCTCAGACTTTCTAGCCAATCTTGACTGTGTGATAGAAGTGAAGCAATACGTGATTAATTTTAATTTCAAGCAAATAAAAATAAAAAAAATAAAAAATTCTTAGCGGAAAGACAATGAGATTAAACCAAGCACATAACAATCTGATCTCCCTCAGTGAAACTTCATGAGGCAGAATCATACACCTATTTGAAAAGCAATGTAGACAAAAATGGGGGAACTGATGAAGATATTAAAATAAGAATACAGAAGGCAAGAGATTTCATAGCACAAGAAAATTTGTGGAAGTCAAGGAAAGTTAAATTTACCACCAAACTTAGAATTGTTAACTCATGTTAAATCTGTACTACTGTATGGGTCAGAAACATGGAGAACAACTAAATGTATAACTAATAAACTACAAACATTCACTAATTAGTGCCTGTGCAGAATTGTGGGAATAAACTGGTATGACAGAATCACCAATGTAGTTCTCATCGAAATATCTAAACAAATGCCAGTGAACCTAGAGGTAAGAAAAATGTGCTGGTGCTGGTTAGGGCACACACTGAGAAGACCTGAGAACAATGTAACTAGACACTCTCTTGTCTGGAACTTAGAAGGCCAATGAAATAATGAAAGACACAGAGTAGATAATTACATACACAGATTAATAATACTTGGAGGACATGGAGGGAGCATGACAAAATTAAAATAACTAATGGGAATAGATTTCTAAACTACTGGATTGCTTGGTCTCTGCTTGGTGAAGGCAAACTCCCAACTGAACCTTAGATGGACAACACACAAGAGTGTGGCAAACACCTCATATCACCAAGTATTCACTGGAATAAGTGGACAACTCTAAAGAGAGCAGGGCTCTCACCTGTCCAGACAGTTGGAAAGCACCGTCAAAGACGGAGGTCATAAAACTCAAGTGGATGTGGAAGCCAAAGAGATAGGTTAGTTTAGTTTAGTTGATGGATCAACATCACGGCACACGGGTGTAACCCATAAGTGCTCCGTTCTCCTAATTCAAACCTGAGTCTGGAGAAACTCAGCTCAGTGCACGAACTCTGTAGCACTGGCGAGGATCCTGAAATACTTTGGGTAGATTTTTAACTCGAAATTTTGCCCAGGCAGCGCTGTTAGGCTACTCTTTTTCGATTTCCAACTGCCAAGGGATTTTTTTTACGTGCGCAACAATACACACGGGTGTCCGATCTCACTACCCAGAGACCAGAGGAAATTTTATTACTAGAAGTCCACGTGAAAAAATCCCGGTCTTCACCGGGGCTTGAACCCGGGACCTCCAGCACTCGAGATGGAACACCATACCTCGAGACCACTCTGCTCTCCTTGAAAGTCAAAGAGAAACCACCAAAATATCTTCCCAAAAATAAGTTTATCAGCAGGTCACAAATCAAGAATGGAAAAGTCACATGTTCAAAAAGCTCACATACCAGTCTTCAGACTGAATAATCTGACATGACATGACGATGTGCATTCATTTCTGTCTTAACAAGGGAAATAATAAGTAAAGGACCCCAATTCCACACCTTGAGGAATATTGGGAATATGGTGCCAGCTCCATATTTCTATAAACTATTCAGCACTGGATGAGTTGTGTGGTTGCCAGCAGCATTTAATTCCCAGAGCATTCCCTGGTACCCATTTTATTCTTGGCAGACTTAGGAGACGAGGTCAATAACAAGTGAGAAAATAAAGGGCATTTCAATAATTGAGGTATCAAGGCCTGTCATGTGCATAAAATAATTGCTGTTTATGTTTAATTGTTATGGGTGATAAAACTTGGGTGCATCTACAAAAACCACAGTCAAAGCAAGTATCATGACAGAGAAAAAGCACATAATTTATATATTTGGATTTTCTCAATAAAGGAGAAACAGCTAGTGCTGCACAATACAAGAACAAGCTGCTTAAGTTGCATGATTCCATCCACTGAAAATTACCCGGTTGCTGTAATAAGGCACAATTTTGCTGCACGATAACGCCAGACAGCACAGTCAAGTGTACATGTGAACAGCTACAGCACTTCAAACTGGACATGCTTGAAAGTCCACCTCACGGCCCTGATCATGCACGTAGTGACTTTCAATTCCCATAGATACAAGTGGCACCATGATTCAATGTGCTGGCTTCATGCAAGTACATAGTGCAATAAAGCGATGTTGACACCCATTGTGCTGAAGTGATGCCATGTAATGGCATGACTTAAGTGTACTGAAGCAGTGCATGATTTGGTGTGCTTATGGATTGTTCACAACTCACTGCACTGAAGCAGTATTATGACTTGGTCAGCTTATGGAATGTTCACAACTCAATGCACTAAAGCAGTATTATGACTTGGTCAGCTTATGGAATGTTCACAACTCACTGCACTGAAGCAGTATTATGACTTGGTCAGCTTATGGAATGTTCACAACTCACTGCACTGAAGCAGTATTATGACTTGGTCAGCTTGTGGAATGTTCACAACTCACTGCACTGAAGCAGTATTATGACTTGGTCAGCTTGTGGAATGTTCACAACTCACTGCACTGAAGCAGTATTATGACTTGGTCAGCTTATGGAATGTTCACAACTCACTGCACTGAAGCAGTATTATGACTTGGTCAGCTTATGGAATGTTCACAACTCACTGCACTGAAGCAGTATTATGACTTGGTCAGCTTATGGAATGTTCACAAATCACTGCACTGAAGCAGTATTATGACTTGGTCAGCTTATGGAATGTTCACAACTCACTGCACTGAAGTAGTATTATGACTTGGTCAGCTAATCAGTGTGCTGAA
Organism: Cepaea hortensis; assembly: GCA_963921405.1. Classification (NCBI taxonomy): domain Eukaryota; kingdom Metazoa; phylum Mollusca; class Gastropoda; order Stylommatophora; family Helicidae; genus Cepaea; species Cepaea hortensis. The sequence continues at coordinate 88,465,020 of OY992882.1, read as the reverse complement.
GCACCGTCACGACTTGGTGCTCTTAAATTATGCTAAGACTTGTATGCTGATGAAGTTCTACAATTCAATGTGCTGAAGCAATGCTATCAATTGATGCACTGAAGCAACGACACGTCTCAGTTTATAATCAGCCACAGTAACTACAGAATATAGATGAGCTCTCAGGGTGCTCAATACAATCTTACCTTATTGGAAAACAACAAAGAAATCAAATCACAAGCCAACACTCATCTTACAGCAACTATAATACTTACTGCAACAGTCAAACACTTCTGAAGCAACTTCCATTCAGCCATTGTGGTGTAAATCTTACTGATGCGTTCTGGTCTCTCAGGATGGGATCTATCCGGGAAAAGAAAAATACGAAATGTTAACCATTTTCCTCTTCTTGTCTTCTGCAAAATGTATGAAGAGTCACAGTTTACAAACACAATTTTGTTTATCATCATTCTTTGTCTTCAAGCAGTAGGAAGAATACTCTCTGTTATCAGTGCCAAACATGGTGGATAACATTCAAGTGAGAAAATTAACTTGTCAGATAAAATGTTTGAGAAAATTAATCACGCAAAATGTTTTACGCTCAGTAGTTTACCATTGCTTTCTGAACACCTTTGTGACTTTGTGAAAATCAATACAAGCCGATCTGTTTTCATATCACCTGCAGCTGACTTCAAACCCAAGAGGAAGAATAGGAAAGAAACAAAAAGATATACTGATGTGAACCATTTTGCATGCTGGTCACCTTCATCTCCCAAGACATTTTTCTGGGACCTATTTTAGACTGGATCAACTTGGGAGCACAGGTCAATTGTCAAAATCCACATCAATGTGAACTCCAAACCATGACCCCCAGGCCGACAGGCGAGAGTCTAGCCACTACACTACCGCGGCTACAGGAACTACCATGCTAATGCAAACATGTCATAACCCAACATAATAAACAAATATCCATTATCAGGAAACACTTATCAGAATGCATTTGCTTGTATTAATATTGAAATATATTTCTTTCCTCATCATCTTCCTTACTACTTATCATCTTGCTTACTACTTATCACCTTACTTATTATTTACTTATCATCTTACTTACCACTTACTCATCACCTTCTCTACTACTTACTTATCATGCAGGTTCTTGTGAGATCGCATCTCCGCATCAAACACATAGCAACACCTGCAAGAGTGAAACAAAAATTCATACTGTAGAACATCTCTATACAAGTCAATAAACATGTAACTTTTATCATGAAACCTTTCATGTCATGTCTAGAGGAAGTCAATAAGTTTCAAGCATTGCATACAACTATTAGACAGAGGCAAACAGAATTCTTTGTTCTTCTAATGAGAAAAGAGGCATTGGGAAACATCGTGATAAGCAGAAAGATCAGTGAGAAAGGAGGAAGAGGAAGATCGAAAGACATAATGGTAGGCGGACTGAGATGGTGGCATGGAAGAATATCATCAGCAGAGGTAATCCAGAACACCGAGGACAAGACCTGTGGAGAGAAATGCTTAGAATTGATAACTCTAATGTTAAATCTGTACTATTGTATGGGTCAGAAACATGGAGAACAAGTAAAAGTATTACTAATAAACTACAAACATTCACTAATTAGTGCCTGCGCAGAATACTGGGAATAAACTGGTATGACAGAATCATCAATGTAGAGCTCATAAAAATAACTAAACAAATGCCAGTGAACCTAGAGGTAAGAAAAATGTGCTGGTGCTGGTTAGGACTCACACTGAGAAGACCTGAGGACAATGTAACTAGACACTCTCTTGTCTGGAACTTAGAAGGCCAATGAGTTCGGGAGGACACACAGCGGCGGAGGCAGCGGTGGTGGTGTTGGTGATGATGATGAAGCTTAAAACAATTTAAAACTAGAACAGAACAATTAGCATGGCTTGTGAGTTTTGTGCTAAAAGGCTATTTCCCAGGCATCAGTAATATTTAAACCAATGCCAGACAAACTACACAACCTTAGTTTACTTGATGTTACAAACAGTTCAGCATATTATTTAAGTATGTTGAAATATTAGCCATCTAAGGAGTCTAGCAATGGTCATTTTAAATCCACTATCAAAGTCAGGAAAAGCTTACGGTGTACAAGATAATGAAGATGATGGGTAAACTGATGATAATGTTGATGACGACAATGGTCAATGAAATGATGATAAAGAGGATGAATAACAAGATGATGATGGTTGTGCTAGCAACCATGTGGTGTAGTTTACTGTTGTAGGCATCCTCTAGATCAGTGGTTCTCAATCGGTGTGGAATTCCCCCCCTAGGGGGAAATTTTAGGGTTTCGAGGGGGGAATGAAAATTATTTCAAGATCGCGTTACTACAAGAACTGATTACTTGACATTGTTTTTCCTTTCATACTTTACGGTTCTGTACCTCACCCCTTCTAAAATTCATTTTATAAAGTAAGTAGACCCACAAATCACGTTTTATGTGGACGTTTAGACTTGATTTGGTATGTGCTTCCATTATTACGTATACTGTGTAGGGGCAGGAGGAGGGGAGGGGGGGAAATTTTAGGTAGGAAATATGAAGGGGGGGAATGACGTTCTGAAAATATTGTTAAGGGGGGCACGGGCCAAAAAAGGTTGAGAACCACTGCTCTAGATCGATTGCCACGGCGTTTGCCTTGTGCTCACATTGGAATCCTTGATACACATCCCAAGCACAAGTTTCTGCATTTCCTCAGGTCTCCCCAACTGGTAACTACCAACAGTCGGATCTGTACTTATTGTAAATGGGACGTCACAAGTCTTGCTATTATCTTTTTATTATTTTGCGCCCACTCTCTTTGAACTCAAGCGTAGTCCATCATGCTACTTTTAGTAGGAAAGGACTTCATTTTGTGTGTGGATTAGCTTTCCCTATTACCAGTGTCCCTCGTCATCAGGCAAATCCACTTCAATTTTCAGAGATATGTGTAATTTACACTCCCAAGTCAAGGACGAGAAGTCAACATTTTAGTTCAACTGACCGGTGTAGAGGTTATACCCCCTACCTAGGCATCAGCACACCAGATGTTTAAGAATGTGCGCTCTTATTCATTCAGCCATGTTGACCTACGATATTATCTTATCCAGTAGCTTTCCATGTACATTACATAGAGTAAATGATGCAATCGCTGCCGAGATGTGCAACAGTTTTCCAGGTTTAAGTAATGTCACAGGTAAGTAGGGAGCCTGTCCTTTACAACTATGGCATTCTTTATATTTGTGTTTAATCTCTTCGCTAATTATATTAAATATTAACAAGCATAAATATAAGAATAAAAAAAATAAAATAAACATTAACAAGCACTTTTTGTTGGCATTTGCCCACTTTGAACTCAAGCGTACTCCACACATGTGCTACTACTTCTAGTGCTCTGGCCTGATTTGTGCATGTGGATCACCAGTGTCCCTTATCATCAGGCGAACCCACTCTGACTTCAGAAGTAGTTGTAATTTACGCCCCCAAATCAAGGACATCAACATTTTAATTCAACTGACCGATGTAGGCAATGAACCCGCTAGCTCAGCATCAGCACACCGGATGTTTAAGAGCATGAGTTCTTATCCATTCGGCCAAGCTGACCTCCTAGCAAGCATTTTAGCCCATCATTAAGAGGCTCTCACCTGTACTCTGCGACTGACAGATTAGCCTCTGCTATCAGCTTGTGGATTAGATCTGCAAAATGTGCGCGAACCTTCTCCTCCTGCACTGGATAAAAACCCATGATCTCAAATTTCTCTGGTCTGTTCTCAGGAGTGCTGAAGGTCACGTCACGGCTGTAGAAAACACAAATGACAATACATGAGAGACACTACATCAGTGACTGTCAGCTGAAGTGAATTTTACAGACCAAAGTGTTCTAATGAATTTGTCATGAACTGCATGTATGATGGTGTTCGGTAAATTATCACGTTTAACTTACATTTATTGCAAATACGAATTGTTCAGTAAATTATCTCACGTTTAATTGTCACTTATTGCAAGTGTGAAAACGTTCAGTAAATTATCACGTTTAATTGTTACTTATTGCATGTGTGAAAATGTTCAGTAAATTATTGTATGTGTAATTGTCACTTATTACAAGAAAGAACTAAATTAGTAAATTTACTAGCCATTTACTGCATGCACGAAGATGTTAAGTAAGCTATTACATGACACCTACTGCATTTATGAAGGTCTTTAAAAAATGATTACCAGTTCATTTGTCCCTTAACTGCACGTATAATGATGTTCTTTAAAATTACCACAAATTCACTTGTCACTTATTACATGTTTGAAAGTGTTCAGTAAGTTATGAAATGTTGACCTGTCATTTACAGCCCAGTTGACAGTAATAAACAAACAAACATGACATCAACCAACTCCATTCCACCAAAAATTAAATGAATGTCATGAACCTGAAAAGAACTACCACTTTTATTACAGACATTAATGTAGAGGTCTTAGTGTGAACAAGGAAGAACTTACAGGATTTTTTATGGTGTTCAGTTAAGTAACTGCATGTTTGTTTGTTGCTGCATGTGTGAAAGTGTTCAGTAAACTAGAATCTATTTTCATGTGGTCTTATACTATTACACAGAATTCTTTAACGACAATTTTCATCTTCCATATTAAGTCTCTGAACCACAGAAACTTCTGCTCTACATATGTAAGGAGATAAAATATTAAAATAATACCACGAAGTGCACATGCTAATAACAATTTGTTTGGACTTTAATGTTGCCACCAGTTACTAGTCACCTAAGTAAATTCAAGCAATATTTTAATCTCACTGATATTTAATATTAACTTAGATGCTGTTTGTCAATTAAAACTGGAGTTTTTTTTAAAACTTAAATGCTATAGAACAGTTCTTAGAATATTGTGTAAAAACAATAAATATGGACATTCTACAAGATCTGAACATCAAAGAAAACGGACCCAGAAACAGCGTCATGTCTCAGAAACTGAAATACTTTGGCTATATTATACATCTCAGAGGTTTGGAAAGAACAGTGATGAAAGGTATAGTTTCTGAAAGAAGAAGCAGGGGTCAACCACCACGAAGATGGACACAGGACACTGCAGACACCCTGGGTATGAAAATGCATGAGGCAAAGGAACTGGTAAAGGATACAGAATCTTGTTAGTGGATCATGATGAAAGCAAGATTCCGTGAAGGACTTTCTACAAGATCCTACGAGGAGGCTTCAAATGAAAACCTTAAATGTTTGTTTTTTTTAACATATTCTGAAAAAGTAAAGAAGAAATGTATTCAATGCAAGTCCTCCAGCACCGATAAAGTGCTTGGATTCCTGTATAAACAATTATCTTGGTTGCGTGTGTAACCACTTATGCACCACCTGCCGTATGTCTTCATCGAACCAACAAAATTGTTCCTGCCAATGACTCTTTGAGTTGTTCAAACGGGTGGAAATCACTTAGCAACAATATTGACAGGTTACAAGACAATGGCATGGTTATTGTAATTTATATCACACTTTTAAGGTTTTCATTTGAAGCTTCCTCGTACTATGCTAATTCCCCACACAAACTCTACAGCTGTAATTGCTCATCTTCCATACTTACACTGGAGGCATGGTATTGACATCAGCAAAGGCACAAACTTCTGAGCGGTCCAGGGTTTCAAAATGTCTGAAGCACTTCCAGTAGTTTCTCATGATCTTGATGACATTCAGGATTGTAGTTAATATGCTACATAGAAGAAACAAATAATATATCAGAAAAGAAAGAACTTTAAAAATCATACCACTTAGCACAGATATGACTGGAAAATGTCATAAAGTTAACTGACAAATAGCACAAGAAAACAATATAATTCAAATTGCACCTAACAATTATATAAATATGTGATATATAAGGAGCTGAGTGGTCTTGAGGTATGGTGTCCACCTTGAGTGCTGGAGGTCCCGGGTTCAAGCCCCGATGAAGGCCGGGATTTTTCACGTGGACTTCTAGTTGTGCACGTAAAAAAAAATCCCTTGGCAGTTGGAAATCAAAAAAGAGTAGCCTAACAGCGCTGCCCGGGCAAAATTTTGAGTTAAAAATCTACCCAAAGTATTTCAGGATCCTCGCTGGTGCTACGGAGTTCATGCACTGAGCTGAGCTTCTCCAGACTCAGGCTTGAGTTAGGAGTAGAACAGAGCACTTATGGGTTACACCCGTGTGCCGTGATGTTGATCCGTCGACTAAACTAAACTAACAAAAAATTTTTGTTGCATATCCCTTACAGGAAGTTGCAGTCAACACCAGCATTTTTCAGCTGCTGTTGATGTACTAGGCAAGTTTTACATTCAGAAGTTTGCCATTGCTTTCTGAACGACCGGCTCCCATACCAACACGTTATAACACAATGCGACACGGTCTGCTGCACAAATCAAAACTAACTAAACTAATCATATAAATATAGTACAAAATCAAGTCATCTGACTGACATTCTCTGCCCTACATTTAACCTGTCCAGCAGACAAACAACAAACATAAATAAACAAAACAAATAATAATGAAAGGAGCATAAAACACTAACAGTAGGCAGTGTAAGTTTTGCGAGAGCCATGGTAATGTAGTGGCAAGCACGTTTGCCAGTGGGCCCGAGTGGTCATTGGGTTAGAATTAGCATGGAGGCAGATTTCTTTAATTGACCTGAGCTTCCAGGTTGACCCAGCTTAAAACGGGTACCAGGAAATGTTTTGGAGGTAAAGGCAGTCAGCATGACATTGACCACATCACCCCTTTAAGTGCTGATTGGTCCATAAAATATAGGGATAGCACCACATGCTCAATACATCAGAAGGGTGTCTATTACTTAAAATGCTCAATACACGTGAAAGGTGTCTATTACTTACTTATAAAATGCCCAATACACCTGAAGGGTGTCTATTACTTACTTATAAAATTGCCCAATACACCTGAAAGATCTTTATCTATATATATAAAATGCAATGTATGTCTGTATGTTATTGATGCATTCGCGAACGGTCCATCCGATTGAGATGAAATTTTCTACATGTTTTCTTCTCATTCCCGTGCAGCGAACTGTCATAGTTTGTTAGTGTACAAACAGTTATTTACTTAATAAAATTTAATATTTTAATTTACATTATAATTTTTATATATATATATATATATATATATATATATATATATATATATATATATAGAGAGAGAGAGAGAGAGAGAGAGAGAGAGAGAGAGAGAGAGAGAGAGAGAGAGAGAGAGAGAGAGAGAGAGAGAGAGAGAGAGAGAGAGAGAGAGAGAGGGGGACTTAACTTAAGAAAAGTTATATCAAGGGACATAACTTTTAATAGCATTGCTATATATTTTATATACAATTGTTGCATTGTTATCAAAGCTTTATAAACTGTTTTCTACAGTTATTTACAAGCATATGCGTTATAATATATAATGATAAAATCTTTAAGGCACTTTTAAAGTTTTCATAAAAATAATGCATCTATTTTAAACATGTGAAAATTTTCTAACTCATCTTTTTATTTCTCTTCGACATCTATACAGTTATCCCAGCATTTATTGGGTTTCCGCATTTATTGGGTTTCCACTTGATCTCGACAGCACTTTTTAGCGCTTTCAAGAGAAGCCGCCCTAATTCATCAAGAAGCCTGATACGGGGGAGGAAAATGGTTCGCAAAACCAACTCAAAGAAACAGCAGACTCACAAGAAGTGCAGCGTTGGAGCCGCCAAGCCTGCACAGGGGACGAATGTGGAGAACCTGCCTGCAAGCTGCAGTAAAGACCATTTAGCTACAGCCAAATCAAGTGATGCTACCACGAGAAAGACGGATGTCAGCCCACCACAGACAAGAGCCAAGACAGCTGAGAAGGAGGAGAAAGACACCAGAGCCGGTAAAACCGATCTCAAGACAGCCAGATGGGTTATAAAACGTGTTCAAGTGGAGCTGTCAGATGACGAAATCATGAAACAGCTACAGGAGGAAAACCTACACATGAGAATTCTGAAGGCACAGCGGATCTTGACATAGTCAAAGATACCAACCTCACTGGCGGTGGTGACGACTGAGGGCAACGAGATTCCACACCAGGTGTCAATGAACAACACAACTCAACAGCCTGATTGATTTATACCAAGAATCAACCAATGCTCAAGATGCCAGAGGGCCGGCCACAGTCGAACAAACTGCCGCAGCAAGACTGAAATCTGCCGTTACTGTGCCGAACACCATGCATTCAGGGAGTGTCCGCAGGCAAAACAGGACACCGACTTCAGAGCACCCAATAACAAGAGGAAATGCGCCAACTGCATGGGCAATCATGGAGCAAGGTACCTGGGCTGTCCGTACCTCCAAAGACATAGAGATATATTAAAGATCGCCATAACGACGAAAACACCATTCAAAGAAGCAATACGGAGGTGGGAGACAGCACCATGCATCTCGCAAGCGGAAAAATCAATGTTGCAAAGCCAGATTGACGAATTAAAAAGACAAATCAAGCTGCTCCTAACACCGTCACAAACCAGCGACAATGAAAAACTGCTTGCAGAAATGAAGGAGATACAGCAAAGCATCAAACAAGAGATGGAGCGCATGGCCGAGTTGAAGAAGGAGAACGAAGAAATCTTACAAATTATCAAGACCGAAAGAGAATTGCACAGAGCTGAAATGGAACTAATGCAAAACAAGCTAGATGAACCCATTAAAAAGAACGCAGAGACACCGCCAGATGAAACTCAACTGAAAAACATCGACAAACTGATGACGACAATCCACAAGAAAGAAGACAAGAAGACGCAAGATGAAGCCAACACCATGCCCAAGCAAAAACAGCAAACTAAGGACACCAGCCCAGCCATGATGCCCAAAAAGAGTCAGGGGAAACCAGAAATCAACCAGACTCAACAAGAAAGTACGAAGAAAAACACCGACAAACCGGAAGAAGACTGGGGCATATACAAGAAAGGAGCATCAGAGGCTGAACATAAAAAGGTGTGGAATATTGTCGAAAGACGGAACGAACCAAAAGTCAGAGCAGCAATGAAGGAGCCTCTAGACAGCCCCATATGGTTCAAAGAATATAAAAGGGGAATGAATCGCCTCAGACAGAAAATGAGAGAAGAACGACAAAAACAAGAAGATGCATGGTCCACCAACAGCTCCAGCTCAGAGGAAGAGGAAGACTAACCAATAACCTCACAAGAAGCCAATATGATGACAGCACCCTAGCACAGCAGACGAGCCAGAAGCCAACACTGACAGAAGAAACTGCCTAAAAACACACAAAAGGAAAACTTGCCGGCCAACGAATCCCCCGTGCTGACGTCACAGACACAACCTGCACAACAGATAAGCCAGCTTCTAATGGCACGCAGAGAAAGTAATAATCCACGCACCATGAACCACCGCTATTATAACCGATGCCGCACGGGCTGGTTGAAACAAGGTGGAAAGTTTTTTTTTTTTTTCAAAAATTGGAGTGGAGTGGAGAGAATTGGGTTTCCATGATATCTTGGTAAGTTTACATTCAGTAGTTCCAGATTGCCCTTTTTTGTATTACACCTTGTAAATATACATTGCTTTGTATGAAATAAACATTTTTGAAAAAGGCTTATCATACAAGCCAAATTACAAAAACAAGAAGCTAGCTGCATATCCTATTCACGACACGTGTAAATAATGGTTTAAAACAAATGTGTGTCAGGCCTGTAGAAAAGGCCACAAAAAACAAAAAATCCTTTTCAGGACATGACAGTCAACCCCATCATGCTTTGCTTCTTTATGACATCTTGGCAAGTTTACGCTAAGCAGCTTGCCGTTGCTTTCTGAACGACCAGCACCCACACTATTTTGGGCAAAATCCAACGCAAGGTGGTCTGCTGAAATATTGCAGCATTTGTGTTTCGAGTTTTGTATCACTTTGGCCTATTAGAAACCATTCAAAAATTTATCTAACGTATTAGATTCTACGTAACTATACCAAAATAAACACATTTACTTTAATATAATATTGAGATAATTTAAAAACATTAATTATAAAATTCTCAGACGTCTGAAACAACGCCTTTACTTTTACACACACTTTAGAAATCTTGTAAACTTATTATCCAGTTTTTATAATGCTTATAACCTCCATTAATTTCTACAATAAGTTTTATAACAGCTTAAGACATGTACCAATTTTTTTATATTACATAAAACATTTATTTTATTTATAGTAATGTCCCTTAACCCTTTACAGGTCACAGCGGCCAATTCCGGCCGATGCCATAAAACGAGCGTAGCGTCCGATTCCGGCCGATACTATTATGCATTGTAAAAACGCGATCTCTCGGCTTTCCGACACTTCCGACGGCTACTTTCACTTTCGCCGACAGCTTGGCAACGTGGCCGCCATTTAAAAACGCGATAGTATGAATTTGAACGGACTTTTACGGACAATTTTTGATAGTTTTCGGGATTTTTACGCTGTTTTTCAAAATGGATTTCGGCGATTCTTCAAGTGATAGCCGAGATTTCGCTAGGTTCAATTTAAATGACATTAAAGGGCACGAAGTTGACTATTAATCGGAGCTAGATATCAGTGCAAAGCGTTACTTTGCATTAGCAGTCTGAGTCGGACTTTAAAGAAAGTGATTATGATTCTGAAAATGTGTTTGTAAATTGCCGTATAGATGACGGAAAATCACAAGCAACATGCCGTATTTCGTAAATATTTGTGTTCATATATGGATTACCGACAACAATCACGTGAGTAACATATTCTGCATGCTTTTCCCTTCATTGTGTTGTTTATTTAACTAAAATCGGTTGACTAACACCTTATTTGTGATGTTTTTACTAACGCGACCCGAAATTTTACCGAACCTGAAAAAATCTTGCCCGTTCAGGGCTAGAAAACGGACAAGCGTCTGCCCTGTAAAGGGTTAAAATATGTTATGTTGTTATTTCCCTTCTAACTACTATAATTAAGTCTTACGTTTAATGTGGTTTTATTTCGACTAATAGAGTGTGCATTTACCAAAAACAAAACAAAAAATTGCCCTATTTAGTTATTTGGATGAAGATTGTTCTCTTCCAATCTGTTCGCCATATTTCAGGGAACGGGAACGGGAGCTTATCTGGGCGAAGCCGGGCCAGGCTGGGTCGTCTTTTTTGGGGGGAATGGGAAAGGGAGCAGGGGCCGAATATGAATTAAATGAGATGCTCCCCGCCAGGGGCTGGGCGAAACCGGACCGGGTCCTATGGATGGATGGATGGATGGATGGATAGACAGCCGGGCCGGGTCATCAGACAGACAGACAGACAGACAGACAGACAGACAGACAGACAGAGAGGAGTAGGTAGGTAGGAAGGTAGGCAGGCAGGCAGATAGATAGATCCCCACCAGGGGCCGGGTCAGCTAGTTACTTATAAAAAAAAGCCTAACGCACTTGAAAGGTCTTTGTTACATATAAAATGCCCAAAATACCTGACAGGTCTCCGTTACTTATAAAATGGCCAATGCACCTGAAAGGTCTTTATGACTTATAAAATGTCCAATCTCCTGAAAAGTCTCTATTAATTACTTATAAAATGCCCAATGCACTTCAAGGCATGCCAAAAATGTTCTCTAGTTTTTACTTTTTCTGTATGTTTTAAAAATTAATTTTGAAATGAGTTGTCATTAAGCACACATACTATGAATTCACATTAAAATATCAAGTACAAAAATTATAAGCAAAGTTCTAAGACTATATGTTCTAAAAAACATCACAAACCTGTCGGATGGCTCAGTTAATGGAGGTAATCTTGGACATGGGTCATGCAATAAACTTCTCAGGGTCAAAGCACAACCCTCCGCCAGGGACTTGAGACAGTAACCACCCTAAGTGTACAATAAACCAAATGATCATTCAATATAAGCAACTGAAATTTAATACAATGCAGCAAACATGAGCAGCAATGGCCAAGAACTCTAGCTGCTTGCAACAGAGACCAAAGAAATACATTTTGAGAATTAGTCAAGAAGTGAGCAATTCTGACAAATTAAGACATATTTATGGTAAGTCATAAAATCATGACCGCCCACGCTTTCCGGCATGGCACATGATTGATTGATTGATTGATGGTAAGTCAACATATCAGACATGTTAACATAAAGTCAAGTGCACAATTATCAAAATATTAACAATACATCCATCCATCCATCATGTGCCATGCCGGTAAGCGTGGGCGGTCATGTTCTGCCATCTCACTCGATCACCAGAGTCGTGGATCAGCTCCGTGTTTGTCTCGACCATGCCACAAGGCCAAGCCATCCAGGTACTTGCTTCTAGGTCTTCCCCTTGGTCTGTTCCCCTCGATCTTACCAGTTGTCACCAAATTCTCCAATCCATTTCTTCTCATAACATGCCCAAAAAATTTGGACTGTCTACGTCTAATTTCTCTAATCAATTTACGATCTTCATTTGTTTCTTGAAGGACTTGTTCATTGGTCTTTCTGGCTGTCCATGGTATTCTTTGCATTTTCCTCAGAAACCACATCTCTACAGCCATCAGATGTTTTTCAGCCTGACTGCTCATTGTCCACGCTTCACATCCACACAAAAGTACAGGTTCAATGTAGCATCTCAACACTCTTTTTCTCGTTTCAATTGACATCTTTTTATTGGTCAATATGTTTTTCATCTTGCTAAAGGCTACTTTTGCCATGGCGATTCTTGTTCTAATCTCTTCAAGGCATCTCCCATCAGATGTTATTACTGTTCCGAGATAATTGTACCTGCTCACTTGTTGAAGAATATTCCCATTTACTTGTATATTACATTGTGGTATTTCGTCCTTCCTAGTGACGACCATAATCTGTGTCTTTTTACAATTTAATTCTAACCCTAGTTGTTCACTGTGTGTAACAATCGCATCTACTAAATTTTGCAGGTCCTGTTCATTGTCTGCAATGAAGACTGTATCATCTGCATATCTAATGTTATTGATGCATCGCCCCCCAATGTTGATTCCTTCCATATCTTCAATATTTCTGAAAATACTTTCACTGTACAGGGAAAACAGATCTGGAGACATTACACATCCCTGTCTCACACCCCTTTTAATAGGCTGATATTGGCTTACTTCATTATCAACTCTTATGGCAGCTTGTTGTTTCCAATATATGTTTTTTACAAGTCTAAGATCTTTTCCATCAATTTGTAGATCTTCAAGCATCCTTATCATGTTGACATGTCTCACTTTATCAAAAGCCTTTGTGTAGTCAATAAAGCAAAGGTGTAGATCTTTGTTTACTTCTATAGAACGTTCGATTATGTTTCTCAGTATATAAACAGCATTTACTGTACCCTTGCCTTCCACAAACCCACATTGTTCTTCTCCTATTTCAGGTTGTATTTTCCTCCTAACTCTTTGCATGATAATTCTTAGCAAAATCTTTGTGATGTGACTCATTATACTAATTGTTCGATGTTGATCACATTCCAAGGCTCCTGATTTCTTTGGGATTGCAATAAATACAGAATTACATAACTCCTGAGGTATATTTCCAGTATCATATATTGTATTAAGCAGACTGGTAACTTGATCTATTCCATATTCTTCTAAAGCATTAATCATTTCTGTTGTGACGCTGTCTGAACCGGGGGTCTTGCCAGATTTCATATGGTTAAGAGCATTCTGAACCTCCATCTTCAAAATTGCAGGTCCATCATTATTATTTTGAACATCATACTGTTCGTCCCTGTTATCGTCATACAGGGTTTTCACGTAATCTGACCATTCATGTAATATCTGATCTTTTTCTATTATGACTCTTCCATCTTTTGTCTTTAGGCAGCCTGCTGATGTACGTGTTCTTTGATTAGTAAGCTCCTGAATTCTTTTGTGCATTAGTTTCGCATTGTTACTGTTGTGTTGTTTTTCAATTTCTCTGCAATTTTTCTCAAGCCATGTTTCTTTTGCCTCCTTACATAAGGTTCTCACCTTTCTGTGAATTTCTTCATATTTGGCAGGATTATTTTTGTTCTGTCTTCTTGTTTCCATTAGTTGTAAAATTTCTTCAGTCATCCATGTCTTACGGCCCACTTTCTTTACTTTTGGAATAGTTTTTTCTGCTGCGCAACTGATTGAATTCTTCATCGTTTCCCATTGATCATCTACATCTTGAAACAGGATCTCTAGATCAGACAATATATCAAATTTGTTCTTTACTTCTATGTTAAAATTATCTTGTATTTCTTTGTCAGTTTTCAATTTGCACAAGTCATATTTAGGGTTTCCTGCTGTATACTTGACTTTCTTTAACTTTACCCTCAATGTGCCTGTAATTAATCTATGATAACAATACATACTTATAAATAAAGATTTATATTGGTCGAAATGTAGGAAAAGTTTATAGTTACAGGCATGATATAGGAAAGTACATACTATGACATTATGACATGATGTAGAATAATACTATCAGCGAATACAAGTTTATCATTATTCATGGTTCCATCCATCCATCATGTGCCATGCCGATAAGCTTGGGCGGTCATGTTTTGCCATCTCACTCGATCACCAGAGTCGTGTATCAGCTTCATGTTCCTGTCTCGACCATGCCATGTGGTCAAGTCATCCAAGTATTTACTTCTCGGTCTTCCCCTTGGTCTCCTCCCTTCGATTTTGCCAGTTGTCACCAAGTTCTTCAACTCATTTCTTCTCATAACATGCCCAAAACATTTTCACTGTCTATGTCTAATGTTTCCAATCAGTTTATGACCATCAGATATTTTTAAGCTTGTCTGCTCATTGTCCACGCTTCACATCCTTACAAAAGTACAGGTTCTATGTAGCACTTCAACACTCTTTTTCTCGTTTCAATTGATATCTTTTTATTGTACAGTAAGTTTTTTATCTTGCAAAAGGCTACTTTTGCAATGGCAATTCTTGTTCTAATCTCTTCAAGGCATCTCCCATCAGATGTTATGACTGTTCCAAGATAACTGTACCGATTCACTTGCTTAAGAATATGCCCATTTACTCGTATATCACATTGTGGTATTTCTTTCTTCCCAGTGACGACCATAATCTGTGTCTTCTTATGATTCAATTCTAACCCTAGTTGTTCACTGTGTGCAACAAACGCATCTACTAACTGTTGCAGGTCCTGTTAATTGTCTGCAACCAAATGAAATATTCATGGTTGCCATGATACAAAGAC
The DNA here is from genome assembly GCA_963921405.1 of Cepaea hortensis. Classification (NCBI taxonomy): domain Eukaryota; kingdom Metazoa; phylum Mollusca; class Gastropoda; order Stylommatophora; family Helicidae; genus Cepaea; species Cepaea hortensis. Next base: position 88,449,838 of record OY992882.1, on the reverse strand, counting down.
AGGTACGACAAGAGTTAATGCATATACAGAAGGGAGATAAATAAAGCAAAATAGTGAGGCAGAATTAGAACTAATGATCATTTAGTAGAATCGATTACAGCTCAGTACAAGCTGTGACCACGGACCTGTGCCGCGAGCATTTAGAGAATCACAGAGGGAGTTCATGTGATTACACGCAACTAACAGCCGTGTTAGATTTGAAACATCAGTTCGGGCCAGGGCAAGCAAGCATTAACATCGATAAGTCCAGACTGATGAAGCAGCAGTTATAAGTTAATATTCAAACGTCGACAACTGCAGTTAACATCTAGTAATGGAGCAGAAGTCTTGCCAATTAGAACTGACGACCAGAATCAATGACTTAATCAGTGTCTTGCTAAGTAGCCATATGTATTTGGCTAGCCCAGTGTATGTGGTGTAGTTTTTCACTCAACAACAACTTTTAAGTAGGCCTCTTATTGTTATATTTACAATGCTACTGATAGTGAATTGACAAGTTTCCCGGCTGAATAACTTTCAAGCCACATTGGCTGTCCAAAGTCGGCCTCGTCACATGGTCATCCTCGACCTTATCTTGTGCGGGCTGATTACTATTCATATTAATTTCATGATTCAGTCTCTACTGAGCTGTTTCTCAGTCACTAACTCGTTACTTCTTGTTTACTCTGTCTGGTTATGTAAATTTGTCTTATCACCATCGTTCCTTCTGACAATAACTCTTAACTCTTTACAGAGCTATTTTCGGATCATGGCAATGGTGTAGGCAACAATGAATATTTATAAGACAAAAAATGAGAAGCTAAGAATATTTACAATTTGTCAAAATGTGTGAAATACAGAAAATAAAGACATAATTATCGAGATATCAACATTATCAAAATGCTAACCCATTAAGAAATATTTATAATTTGTTGTATTCTAGGAAATACTGATAGCTGGGAGAGAAAAATTGTCAATTAGTTCATTTGGGAGGGATACCAATAGTTTGAACTATCTCATTCATTCATTCATTCTTTCAGTAACATGTCCTTTGCAGAACCTTGTTCCCATAATAACCTTCCGGAAAACTTCTCGATCACATGCAAGATGTCCAGCATCTGATACACCCATCTGGAGATCATCTGCCACATCCTGCACCCATCTTCTCTTTGGCCTTCCTCTTCCTCTCTTCCCAGGCATATACCCCTACATTATTGTTCTCTCCAAACTTTCGTGGCGTTTCAAGTGACCAAAATATTTCAATTTTCTTTGTTTTATCGTCTTTAATAGCCAACCCTCTTCAATATTCAGCTCTTGAAGTATCGATGCATTTGTTCCTTTCTTAACCCAAGATATTCTTAGAACGCGTCTATAACATTTATATTCAAAGGCATTTATGCGCTGTTCAGCTAGTTTAGTAAGTGTCCAGGTCTCACATGCGTATGTTGCAATGGGAAAGATGCAAGCTCTTAAACATCTAACCTGTGTAGTTCTATCTGTCCCACTTCATAATTTATTCAGTGTTTTAGTCTTTGAAGAGCAATTAATAGTCGTCGTTTAATTTCTTTCATTGTGTCACCGTTGCTGGTAATCAAAGACCCAAGATAATCCAAATTTTCCACCACCCCCAATCTTTCCTCATTAACATATATTTCTTTCTCCATAGTAGTTTTATCTGTATGCATTATCTTTGTTTTTGCTATGTTAAGATATGTTGTGATTTTCACTATTTCTTGGGGTTGAAATAGTAAAAATCACAACTTACACACAACTTGAACTATCTAGATATGATAAATACCAAAAGCTGAGAAAAATGTTAAATTAGTTCAGATGTGAGAAAAAGAATTCTTGCATATTATATAGAACCAATATTTTACATACGGCTATGTATCTTGGATAATTGGTAAACAAGCAAAAAAATCCTTTGATGCTTCAGATATGTGATTTTACAGAAAACTGCTGAAAATACCTGGACAGCCAAAATAACTAATCTAAATGTTCTGAAAGAGACTAAGACACAAAGAAATCTTATCACAACCAATAGAAACAGGTAGTCATTATTTTGTAACGACATTATGAGAAGAGAAAAACTGGAATATTTTATGATAACTACGAGGGGAAGTCAATAAGTAAGTCACAAATGGCTGTAGAAGAATAACTAAATATGATAACTTGAAACCAGTTTATTTTTATACATACATTGTCCCTTTACTTCTCAACATAATTTCCACCAACATTGATGCACTTATCCCATCGTTTTATCAGTGCTCCCAACCGGCTGCATAGAACTGCGTGCTCTGTTTTCTAAAAAAGTTTTCCCTTCACATTCATCTTTGGCGTCATTCGCGTCCTTGAGAAAATTTTTCTACCCAGCTATGCACCGCTTTACGGGACAAACATTTGTCAGCATAAACAGGCAGCATTGCCTTATGAATGTCCTTTGCAGGCAGTCCTTTTGCCCACAAAAAACGCATAACAGCACGTTGCTCTTTGGTTGTACACTCTATAAATACAGTCGCCATTTTATTTATGCGCATAAGACACCTAGCACCACGTGACAAACAGGAATATAAAGTTCAGTGTTGCTGTCACCTAATGACACCTGTAGAAAACACCAACTACATTTACCTGCCATCCCACAGAACTGTGTGACTTACTGACTCACCCTCGTAGAAAGATTTATGGAAGAAAGATAGAGGAAGGCAGCATGAGAAGATGTTTGACAGCTTTCCATCAAGTCACGGAAAGATGTCAGCACATGAATCCTTCCTTTGTTTAAAAATGATGATTTTTACTGTTTCTCTTGACAAATAGAATTAACTTTTCTAATTCCTCAGTATTATTTGAGGAGGACCATGTCAGTTGCATATCCGAGTTCTGGAATTGTCTTTCCAAAAAATTATGAATGGATCAAAATTGTCTCTGGTAACATCATTTGTGACATTTCTCGTTATATTTTTTGCATAGATGTTGAACAGATACGAGGAAGGAATTCAGCTCTCCCATTTACTTCACAACATACTGACATTTTTATGAAGTAATGTCAGATATGCCGGTCTCTCTGGCTGTGGGGTTACAACACTTTCTCTCTGTAATCCCGTTTATCACGCAGAGTCTCGCAGCGGAGCGAGAACTGAGGTGGTTCGAGCCCCGCTCGTGACTTGCGGATACTGAGCCGGCCGCTCAGAAAGCAATGGCAAACTACTGAGCGTAATCTTGCCAAGAGATCAACAGACAGCTGAAAGATGCTGCTGTTGACAGCTAAGTCCTGTAAAAGGATACGCAAAACATTTTTAATGTCAGATATGCTGAGTTAAGAAACTTCCAAAAATGATTACACATTTAGGAAAACATTAACAGTTTAAAAGTATTTATAACCAGTCAAGATCTTAGAAAAGTCAACAACTGGGAAATGTTTGCTTGGCAAACCTGTGAGAGGAAACTAATAGCTGAGACATGTTAAGAAATATGAAAAACACTGCCACCAAGAAAAGTTTCTTTAGCCGTAAAAACACTGGAAAATTTAATAACATCAAATGTCAGGAACAGAGACATAGTCAAGCCAGCAAGAACTGTATGCTTACCTCCAGAACCACACAAACTCTTCCACCAGCCAGGCCCATCAGCTGGTGTGTCATTTGTGCATACATTGCTGGTGTAACCAACATCTGACCCTGGATTGTAAACATAGTACAACAACAAGCAAATTAATACAACATCCATTTAATTATCTTTTTTCCCCACAACCAAACTGTCCATGAATATGTGCCTCAATTTAGCACTACAACTATCTTGTTTGAGTGATACTCTCCCATGAAACATGTTTCATTGGCTAAGCTCACATTCCTTACTAACCCCTTTCTACTTTAATGCAACACTTGCTAAAAAGAGAATAGGTCCTTTAACTGAATACTATACCTAAACACTATTTAATCTACATTATCTAATCTACTGCTGATATTTAATCTAACTCATGACATCCAGTAATACAGCTCATGACATAATGCTCGTTTCCCTTGTAATGTCTCCACCTTTTAGTGGTAGAGGGACCTGGCATGTTCCAAGAGCTATGCTGACAGTAGCGCAGCTACTAGTAGGATCTCCCATGTCTGACAGGTCAAGGGAGAGGAAACAGATAAAGAAAGATGCAATCCTGCTGCCTTGTAGGTAGACAGGCAACAGTCAAAGCAAACTCGAAAAAAATTGTCGAAGTTGAATGTACTGAGCCTCAGGCTTGATGAAACAGTGCAATGAAATTAACTTAATGTTGTCATATGACATATCAACCATTGAAATATAGTTCTATGAATACACATCTTCATTTACTATATTGAGCTTTTTGTTTTATTCTGATAACACAAACAAACAAACAAACAAAAACTAAACTAATTATGTTCTGCCACTGGGTTTCTTTCTTTAAAATAACTTCTGAAATTTAAAAAAAAAAGCCATGCTGAACCAAATTAGGCTAAAGCAACAGCCATCTCAACCAGAAGTTACTATAATAAGAATGAATTAGTGAGTTAATACAATACATGGAATTAACTGGATGTGTTAACTATGGCAGGTCAAGGCCAGCGAGACACCCCATGACATCAGAACCAGAAGTTACAGCAATAAGTATGAATTAGTGAGTTATTGCAATACATGGTAGGCACTGGATCTGTTAACTATGGCAGGCCAAGGCCAGCGAGACACCCCCACTGACAAGTGGGCGTACATCACATGGAGATGCCTTATTTCTTAATCAAATGTGAACCTTTGTGAAAAATAGTATCTCAATGACGCGTCTCCTCACTTCCAACTTTTCTCCTGTGATGACATACTTCAGCTTCCCCGTTCTCATAACATGCCCAAAGAATGTGAACTGTCTTCTTCCAATGTGAGTAACCAGTTCTCTTTGTGAGTTCATTTCTGTCAAGATATATTGATTATTCTGCCAATGTTTTGATCATTCTTCTCTTTAATCACATCTCCACAGCTTTCACACGATTCCATACTTATCTGCTAATTGTCCATGATTCACTTCTGATTTTTAGTTTTTTTTTGCATATCCCTTACAGGACGTTGCAGTCAACACCAGCATTTTCAATTGTGGTTGATGTACTAGGCAAGTTTTACATTCAGTAGTTTGCCACTGCTTTCTGAACGACCGGCTCACATACCCCCATAAGTTACCAGCGCGGCGCGAACCACTGCCGATTCTCGCAGCTGCTGTTTTCCCCACGCGGATATATGGGATTACAAACAATGTTGTACATCTCGAATAGCTCAATAACAGCTCTTTTCCTCGATTGACAAAGATAAATTGCAGAGTATTTTCTTCATCATGTGAAATTATCCTTTTTCTTGGGCAATTCTACATTTAGCTTTCTTAATTGCGATGTATAGTTCTTGTCATGGGGACAAAAATTACAAATACTTCAAAGTCGGAGTGGGTTCACCTGATGGCGAGGGGCACTGGTAATAGGGAAAGCTAATCCACAAGCAAACATCAATCCAGTGTACTCCCTAGTAGCAGCAAGTGTATGGACTACACTAGAGTTCAAAGTGACCAAATGATTTTTTAAAAACATTCAGATGTGTTTTAGACACTGGAAAATTTTGCAGACGGGACTTTATAAATCATGTTTATTCATTAAAAGAGATCACTGAGATGACTGAGCTGAAAAAAAGAGTGGTGAGATGACATAAAATTTGAGTTTTTACCACTATGAGTTCTGATACAAGGTATCTGATAATCGTCAGGAATAAAAATCACATGGTTAAGCATACACACACTATGACATAAATAGGCTATCAGCTTTCTCATGCTATGATATATATTTAACACCAACACAATGTCAGGAATATTTAGAAAAAGCATAGATGCCTTTGCAAACTTTACAATTCAAAATAAATTGAGGTTAAAGTTTCCACTGGGGTGTTGTGAATAAGAAGGATTTTGTTTTCAGTTAATAAGAAAGCATGCAACAGAAATACAAGCAATTACATTCGATCCCTCATCACTAAATCTCAACTCTTGGTGTTAATATAAATTAAATCATGCAGTTTTCAGTTATGAGTCTCCTATAGTATTAGATCATGCAATGGCCATTATGTGTATGATATAACCTTATATCATGCAATTTCAGTCATCAATGTTATATAATATTAGATCATACTGCATCAGTTACTGATGCTTAGTGTACTTTGCCCTGCTTAAAATGGCTCAAACATTGCTCCAAGCTCCACTTAGAGTGGTGTAGTAGATGAGACTGAGTCCTGATTAAGTAAAATAAATGGCTTGTGTTTCATTCCAGTATTTCTACAAGTCACTTCTGGTAATTTGTGTGCTGACATGCGATGGAATTGTCAGTTATAAGTCAATGAGAAAGTAATGAACTTCAAATTATCATTACCAACCATGCCTAAAACTGAATGCACAAACTGAGCTTGTGAAATGTTGATTTTTGAGTGGATTAGCTTTGAGTTTATATTATATAATGTTAATTGGGACGCAGAGGTGTTTCCAAGGCACCAGGGCCGGGTTATATATTGGCCAAGACCTATTGACGTGTCCTCGTCGAGCGTCCTGGGCAACAGGTCCCTTCGGGGTCCTGGCTAAAGTCAGTAGGATCGCCGATTCCTCCGAAGTCGGAGAGTGTCTGCCTGTACGGCGAGGAACCACCAGTCTGCACACCAATAAGCCAGACATGGGACAATGGATACTCACGCAAACCTCAGGTCCTGTATGACATCACACTGATGTTGGACAACAGGATGCCTTCATCCGACATACAGGACTTCGCGTTGGAGCTCAAGCCAACGAACACAAGCAAGCAAGCAAGCATAATGTTAATTCAGTTATTACTATTCATATATATTAGATCATGCTGTTTCAGTTAGTAATATGAAGGTTAGTAATATGAATGAGTTTGTTTTTTGGACTTTTTTTGTGGTTCGTGAGCGCAATGTTTCTTAGACACCTGGGGCATCATAGGAACTACTGAGTTTGCGCTATGTGTGATGCTTTTGGCATGTCACTCTGCAAAAAGAGACTGAGCCATACTGGGATGAAACCAGTTGCAATGAAATTGAACCTCTGTTGAAACCCCCTTTGAAACAGTTAAGTAACATATAGACGAAAACTATAAAGAAGACACTGGATATGATGCTACAATTAAAGTAGTGGATGCTGTCATTGGAGTTTTGGCATATTTCTAGAAGATTCAGACACAGTGAGCAGGGGTTTCAGGAGGCAGCAGCCAAAGTAGGGTACTTGCCTTTCTGGATATGGGAGACTGGACATCAGGGAAAACTAGTCAATCAAGACAAGAAATAGGTGTGTCAAAGAATTTGCCAGCAGAAGTTGAAGAATGTAACCACACAAATTGGGGAATTTAGGAAAAAAAAGGCGAGAAAGGTAATAACAAAAATAATAAGAATATAACCAAAATAAGATTAGGAAAGTAAGGAAAGTTTTAACAGTTTCCACAGACCCCAAAACACCAAGACTTAAAGGAAATTACTGACTTTACATATGTAAACACAAGCGTTTTAATACCTTCTCATCCCCGATGGCTGAATCTAATCCGTTACTGACAAGCACCAGTTGTGGGCTGAACTAGAGCAAGCAAAATTAAAGTAAAACAAACAGAAGCAAATAAAAACCATTTATAATACCAAAATATGCACACAAGCAAAACTGGAAAACAAAGGCACAACATAAAATTATGGCAAGGGAAATCACTCATAAACCCTAAGAGATTTCAGACCATTAGAGTATATACACATTATTTCAGGTCCTTTATTTCTAAAAAGCTTAACATGTAATGTTATGATAAAATATATTTTAGTGGCATTTTGAAGTTACCCCAAATAAGATTCTAAGTTTACTTTTTGTTTTTAAAATAGAAAATGCAATGGAATTTACTTGAATTGAAACCCTGGCATATTATGACTACTTTAGTTTGTAATTTCAAAAGGTGTACCTAAAGAAGAAATTTTTAAAAAGCCTAGGCAAATAATTACCTGACATGTGCTTAACTGCAATAAGCTTGACAGATTTATCTTGTTAAGTCAAGTTAGTTAGTTGCATATCTTTTACAGGACGTTTGCAGTCAACACCAGCATTTTTTGCTGTTGTTGTCTTGGAAAGTTTATGTTCAATAGTTTGCCATTGCTTTCTGAACAACCAGCACCCATACCATTTCATAAAAAACCAGCACAATGCAGTCTACTGCCAAATCGCGCGCAGCTGTTTTAAATGCGGGCATCTGGAATCACGAACCGCGTCCATAACCCTTCGCCATGAAGACCTGGTTTGTCTTGTTAGAAACAAAATTTGAAAAATATTTTCCAATAAATAAAAATATAAAAAACTTCTTCTAATGTGTTAAAAGATTACTGAAATAAGAATAAGATGCTGTGAGAATAATTTCCCTTGCACAATTGAGCATCTTCCTTGGTAACACAACCATGTAAACTTGAAAATAGCAGTAATATGCCTCTACAGCAATTAAATAATTAAACAAGAACTAAACTACAGTTTTGCCTGTCATCAATTAAAGGAACTACTTCAAATATATGTAATCTGCTATAAAGGTGTAATGACATAATTATTTAATAAGAATTATAAATTCTAAAATTCCGAGGTTGTGTAGATGAAAGAAGATGCTCAACATAAATTGTTAGGTCTACTCCACATTCACAGTTTACATCAACTTCTATACATCCAGTGTGACCGCTACAAAGTTGTTGAAATGAAATACCTCTGGACAACCTACGGCTGCATCATAGCCTGAAGAAATCAGAACTAACTGAGGCTGAAACTGCAGATGGGATAATCATATTATCATTAAATACAGAGGTCAAATTATATAAATATGCTAGAAACTCAATTCTGGATGAACAATGCACATGTAAGCACATCAATATTAAAACTGGCGGTCTCTTCTTCTTTTTGTTTTCTTGGATTTAGCTTATATCTGCAACTGTGTTTACTACATGAACTGCAGTAAATGTATGCATATATTATGTGTGGTAGTGAAGCAGGTTTGAATCTAGATGTTGCTATGCATCCTATTTTTGAGAGCCTCTGTCTTTAGCATCTTAGAAACTAGAACATAGACTGGGGTCTTGCTCGATCATGTAACCCATGAATTGGAGATGGATTAAAGAGTGCCACAGTATATCCCATATGTCAAAGAGATTCTATACACTGTATTTTTGTTGCTCTATCTCCTCCAAGATCTTCTGCCACTTTAATTCAGGTCTAATATATACTAACATAACACAACTACTGTCACAACTATAGTAACACTAACATCACAACAGCTGCCACAACTACAGTATCACTAACATAACACAACTACTGTCACAACTATAGTAACACTAACATCACAACAGCTGCCACAACTACAGTATCACTAACATATTAAAACTACTGTCACAACTACAATAACACTAACACATCACAATAGCTGCCATAACTACAGCAACATATATTCCTCTTCTTCATGAGCAGACACTGGCGATCATGACTCTCTAATCCTATATATTAATGAAGTTTATGTGTGTTTTTATTTGGTGCCCAGCTATTTAAGTTATTCATGTACATCTTTCTCTACCTTCCTTTGCTTCTGATTATGATTCACTTTGCTCTGTGATGGGCTTGCCCCTCCATCTCACCGTGAAGCCCCATCCCAATTTCTCATCTCACCGCATCAATCACTCAGTATAACCAACGACATCATGATGTGACAAAAACTAAAGTCTACAAGCTAGCACCAAAGTTCACTTTGTCACAGATAATTAATTTATTGTAGAAATTAATTGAGGGACGACGGCCAGAATTCCTGCCTCACAAATTGTGGGATGTATGTTCAATCCTTGGTAAGGCTCAGAGTTGGAAAAGTCGCTTAAAAGTCGACAGGGTCGACTTCATCGCACCGGGTGTTTATCCCATATGGCTCGGTCTCTTTCCGCAGCGCGGAAAGCATCGCACGAAGCACGAACTCCGTAGCTTTTTTTTTTAGCGACGACCCACAGGAGTCTCCGAAACATTTAACTCGTAAACCGAAAAGTGCGGCCCAGAATCGAACTCACAACCTTCGGAGCACAAGTCAAACGGTTTGACCACTTCGCCACAGAGACTCCCTAAAGAGTTGGAAAAACAATCCTAGCCTATATATTATATGGCAACTGCTTGGGCAAACAGAAAAGAGCTCTCTCAGTCACACCATAATTCAAACAGATGTCACAATTAAAATTTAACAACAATATAATTATATAAATTGACAGATAATAGAATAACAGATCATAGTAATTATGTGGATGCCACATGGTGACAACCTACTTACCTCATAAGCTACAGGTAGTAAAACCATGTTGAACACTGCCATGTAGTCGCTGTCAGTCATGCAAGTCTATAAATATATAAAACAAATGGATACATTTGAGGCATTCTGTCTTATTAACATAGTTGTTATCAATTCCAATGTTGCAGAGTTGTCTACTCTTGGCAGCCCAATGCCATCCTCAAGAAGGTGCATGTACTCTGTAGCTATTCCAGGGACCCCTACAATGAGCTAGCAACTGCTGGAGATGGCTATAGTAGCTTTTCCCTGATGTTTGACAGTAGAGAGCACTTGACTAGAAGCTCAATATAGTACAATGACTTACTCACATCTGAGGTGGACAGTCCATATTTTTTGGACACAACATGAGAAAGGTAAAACTGGTGTACATTGTGACAACAAAAATGTTGGAAGGGAAGAGGGGAAGAAAACAACAACAACAACAATAACAACAACAAAACTTTATTTTGAAAGGGTTAAGAATTGGGCACGCAGGCCCGTCTAACATTCTGCCCTTTTATCACTCTCTTTCATACATTATACCATTCACACATCATTCAAGGCTAACTGAAAACAGCAACAATATAAAAGATCTGCATTATAAAGGCATGTGGAAAAATTAAAAATAAATACTACACGACTCAGTAATAGTAATAACTGGTGTGGCATTTATTAGCTATGTGGAATATACTGGCCTACCAAAAGGGGACTGTCTGTTATACTAGGGTTTTATTATATTATTACTTCTATTATTAAGGGGGAAGATAATCCGTACTGAGATAGTGTTCAAATAATTTGCGATTATATGTATAGGGATTGATGATGTCTTTTATTTCATGTGGAAGATTGTTCAACAGCTGAGCTGCAGAGTACGTTAAGCTTGTTTTGTATAAGTCTATCCTAGGCTTCGGAAGGTGTAATAAATTTAATCGTTTACTGTGTCTAGCATTATATTCAAACAATGGCCAAAGGTAGTTTGGGGCATTCCGATGTAGGATTTTGTGAATTAGTTTGGCCTTATTGAAAAGCAGACGTTTGCGGAGTGGTAGTAACTGAAGGCAAGGGTGAGACCAAGATATAAGACTGTTGGCAGTTTGGCTTCATAGAACTGAGGATCATTAATCAGAAATTACTCTCAGTACAGAAGGCTGTTGACAGATATGATGACCAATGTCACACAGCATGGACTATGAGAAGTCTTTTTGTAATATGACATGAAATCAAGAATCAACATCACTGGACTCTGGACATTTCCACACATGCTCCTTTCCCGATTTTTTGTTTTTGTAAAATAAAATCAATGATAAAATAGATAAAGAACTTCATTTCTGCACCATTTAGACTATCAGTGTAAAGTATTTTTTATTATTATTTCATATAAATACTATTTTTATAGATTAACAGTGGACGCATCAGTATTACATATACTATAACCACAGAAAAGTCTTCTTCTTCTTCTTCAGCGTTCCGAGCCATTGAGGTTCTTTGCTGCAGATACAATCAGTCTCCATTCGTCTGTCTGGTGGACCTTCTCTTGCCAGTCGTTGATTCCAAGTGCTTGTAGGTCTGTACATGTATTATCTCTCCACCGCCTTCTTGGTCTACCTCGGGGTCTACGGTCATTTATTTCCTGAGTGTAAGCGAGTTTTGTTTCCCTATTATCTTCCATTCTTTCTATATGCCCCAGCCATTGTAGTCTATTAGCCTTCATGATACCAGTGACAGAAAAGTCTGACAATCTTAAATATATAACTATTTAATTTTACCTTATTCAATGGAATGTTGATATTGAATCCCTCGCCGGCACCTCTGCCAATATAATCATAGTCTGATTCACGCAGATGTGGCCAGTAGTTTCCATGCTCGTAGCGATGAATGGAAAAGTATAGAACCCTAGAGGAAAAATGTGTTATGTACATAGAATGTTAGGCCCAAAAAAAAATTTCCAAGACAAAAGCATAAATGCGAATCAGTAAATATCATCACATATTATAAATAGATATTTACTGGCACTCAACTGTCACCATTTTCCAAGCATTCATGCGTCAAAACAAAACAAATGACAAAACAGACCTAGCGACAAGTGATAAAATAGACCAAGTGACAAATGACAAAACATACCAAGTAATCATCATCATCATCTAGTGCTTGGCCGGCTGGCGTGGGCGATCATGCCTCTCCACAAATTGCAATCTCCGACATCATGGACCAATTTGTGTGTTGATTCTCTTCCGTGCCATGACATAAGATTGTCAAGAATCTTCTCACGTATCTTCCTCTGTCTCTATTTCCACAAATTTTTCTGGTTGTCACAACATGTTCCAGTTTTTTTCTCATAACGTGGCCAAAATACAATGAGTGCCTCCTTCTGATGTTTGTGATAAGTTATCTTTGCGACTCAGCTTCTCTTAAAACATCCTGATTGCTCAATTTACTGTCCAATTAATTTTGAGCATTCTGCTATAAATCCACATCTCCAAGGCTTCCAGGGATTTTTTCGCCTGTTTACTAATTTGTCCAGGATTTGCAGCCGTAGGTTAAAACTGGTTCTATGTAACATGCAAGAACTCTTTTTCTAACTTTCAAAGACAGTGACACATTGCACAAAATCTTCATTTGATAAATGCAGTTTTTGTCTGTCCTATTCTACTCTTTATCTCAGTGATACATCTTCCATCTGATGTTATCCATGTGCCTAGATATCTGAATTTCTGCACTTGCCCCAAAATTCTAATATGTATTCTAATTGCACATTTAGGCACAATCTGTTTCTTTGATATCACCATGACTTCTATCTTTCTATTATTCAAACTAAAGCCCATTTTTTTCACTTTCTACAACCCCTGTATCTATCATGTCCTGCAGATCACTCTGACTTGTTGCTTTGATAATCATGACAAGTAACAAACAGCATTTTTCTACTAGTTATTAGACAATGTGTGAGACATACCACAAGTGTTTGGATGTGGTAAGAAGAAAATAATTATTGATTGATGTATTTTAAATGGAAAGTGTTCCTTATGGGCAGTGTGTTTCATATATCTGCTACTCCTCTTTATCTCTTTATCGGAGCCAACAACCTTAACCAACTCATGTCAAGCCGACCTATTTTTTGCTCTCTCCTACGGCTCCCTCCATGCCCACCCCATATTTTCCAACTGTTTCTAATTTTCTTCAACATATGGATAAAATAACAGAAGCAAAACTAATCCATGAAGATCATCAAGAAGTCAAAGTAGACTCCGAAGACGACCAACACAACTTACTGAATTAATTACTACTTGCTGATGGCAAGTGTTTAGCTATGAACAGAAATGACAAAATCAGAACAGAAATATTACCAGTAGTATGAGACAGACATAGCATGAAGGTCAACACATCAAAGACCAAAACCATGAATATATGTAGATCACCAAGCCCCCACAACATACATACGTATAACATCACCGTAAAATAAGTCCCAGAATTCAAGCATCTAGGCAGCAATCTTACAGAATGTAGAAAACGTAACAACAAACTTTGAACCAGATGCTAAAAGGTGAGCAGGTATACACCAACTGTCACCTTTACTGAACCATCCACACATTAATACAGAAGTAAAGCAACAGGTGATACTTTAAATAGCATATCTCTACCAGCACTCTGCTACCAGTGCAGAACATTTTTAAAGTAAAGGACTGATTACCATGCTTTGAGTTTAGCCCCAACAAAAGTGATGGGAAATATTGAGATGTACTAGAGACAAAATCCTATAATAGAATAAACACAAAATAAGCTGGACAGATAACACGAGCCAAATAACAACTCAGAATAAATAAATAAACACAGGTAACATCCCAGATTATGGGTTAGTAAAATGCAATTTCACAAATCTCAAACATATCAAGCTGAGGGTTCAAACTTAGTCGTGGGCAATTTGGAGAAAGCCATTTTATGTTCTTCTTCTTTCGTTTGCTTGAAATTTGTCTATTACTGCAATGTTGTCTCTTGTATGAATTTTAACTGTCTTTTTAGTTCACTCAGTGGTCCATAGAGTTTATCTTCCACTGTTGTTTCTCTAGGCTAAACCTGATCTGCTGTCTGCGATGCCAATCCACATGTGCACATGGCTGTTTTGCCAATCTTGCTTTTGACTACATGTTGCTGTGTAATCTATTGTGTCCTGTTCTAAGGTGCAGAATGATTTGTTTTGGTCTGTCCATAACGTGGTAGTCATCTTGAGAAGGTTTTGGTGGCTTTCTAACTGATTGGATCATTATTTTCTTTCGGATGAATGTAACGGGTACATAAGGTTGTTCTTATAATGCTCCTTCCTAAGCTAATCGATCAGCTTTCTCGTTTCCGGGTACTCCATAGTCAGATAGTATCCACTATATGGTGACCTTATGCTGGCTGCAAAGTTCAGAAAGTAGTGTCCATAGTACTGGCAATTTCCCAAGTACTGATTTTGCATCTGTCAATAGCACAACTTGTTGTGTAGCATGGCTGGTATTTAGTAATTTCTCTGTTGCTATCTTTATTGCTTGGATTTCAGCATCATAGTTTCATTCTATGTAAACTCCCGCTCACTCATTTTGAACAGCATTTTGTGCTGACCCATTTGTGTTGACTCAGATCCGGAGGTCCTGTGGGTATTCGTTATCAAGGAAGCACAGTGGCTGTTCTGTGCTGTACACTGTTCTGTTCTTCCTAGTTGAATATTCCTTTCACTGCTGTTTTGTGTTGATTTTGATGGCGTGAGGCATCAGCCATTCAGAAAGCAATGGCAAATCACTGAACGTGAAACGACTAGTAAATCACAGACAGCCAATAAATTCTAGGGTGGATTGCAACGCCCTGTAAAGGATATGCAACTAATATTTGGAGAAATAAATAGGCACAGATAACATCTTGGAAGTAATAAATAATCCAGGAAAACATACTGGTAGAAATTAATAAACAAAATAACATCCTCGAAGAAACAAAAACTAAAGACAGGAAACTGCTCAAAGAAAAACAAAGGAATAGCATAATTGATTGATGATAACTCACAGCATGAGGGCCCAATGATAGAGTTCTGGAAGGCAGGTGAAGAGGATGACCAAGGAAATCTGTTGTCCAGTTCAGTCAACACTGTTACCTATCAATTGCAGAAGTGACAATGCCAGCAGAAGACAGGATCACTGGCAAAGTATTATTGATTGATTGGCACCTTGCTGTCTTGACAGACGATAGTTTGTTACATTGTCCTTAAAAAAGGCAATACCTCTCCATATGACAAAGCCTGGGCTAAATTGTAGAGACCATGAGTTGCCCTTGTGCCGCTGGCACAATGTGAGATGTCGGGTTTGGTGAAATAATTATGAAAAACCAGCCCAAGGGCTGATCAGTTAGATGATGTCACCCACTCATGACTTTCTATGGTACCTTGTTGCCAAACAGCTTTCTTCCACATCACAAATTCAATTTAACTAGTGATATTAAGTATACACTTTACGTTCAATTACGCAAATGATAAATGAGAAGAAATCAAACAGTAATGAAATGGCATAATCCATCAGGGAGTAACAATATAAAAACTATACGCTTTGTGTTATTACAATAAATAAACTACTACATACCTTGGATCCTCATAGAACATCCTTTGTGTTCCTTGTCCATGGTGTACATCCCAATCCACAATCAAAATCCTGTCATAGAAAACAATATGCCTGTCAGATGCTCCCTGAATTTATCTGAAGATTCTAAGAAGCATCTGAAAGACACCTCACAATATTGCAACAAACATGTTTCAAATCATTTTAATTTCCCTGATCATAAGGGTGTCAATGGTTTATGTGCTACTGTCATTAAGCCATGTTATTCAGACAGTTCTGTTAGGCTTACAATTTAAAGCCATGTAATTATGCCTATGGGGTGTATTCATTCAGAAGAAATTAATACTGTTGTTGGTGCCATAACATAACACAATTGTTCTTTATCTTATAGTCTATACCGTGTGGCATTGGTGATCATGTTTGTCTAGTCTTCTGTCTCACGTACTGCTTATCTTTTCTGATACTGATATTCGTCCATACAATATCAAACTGACTAGCATCTTCTCTCTTACAATAAAAAAAATTGACACAAACTGAGTAACAATGAAAATAAGGGATAAATCTGGCACAGTGGTTAGTGTTTTTGCTAAACAAGGCAGTGATCCAAGCTGAGTCCAACGTAGTGGCAGTATTTTTTTTTTAACAGCATGGTTCGCTATTCATCCCCCCCCCCCCCCCTCACAAAATGTGTACCAGGTAATTCAGAATGTTCTAGAAATTATTTGAGAAAGAAAGGTGGCAAAGAAGAGAACTGATCACTCCACTTCATTATGCAGTGAGCTTATAGTATTTGTGGAGGCCTAACATTTCATATCGCTACTGTGGTATCAGCCATGGGATAACCTTTACCTGGTAAGAATAGAAAGAAGACAATTAATGGAATCATTCAAGTATAAAGATGAACTTATTCAACTTACTTGCTGATCCCACTGTCCAGTGCGAACTGGGCGGCCAAAGCCACGTTGTTGAAAGTACAGTAGCCATTGAACTCTTGCTCCATTGCATGGTGTCCTGGGGGCCTTAAACATAGACAGCAATATGTTCAGTATCGATGCAGACAATTGACATATATATATACACATAACACTACAAGAACAAGGGCGATCGAAGTGACTGTAACAACTATAGGGGTATTTCACTTCTGTGTACTGTTGGGAAAGTATTTGCCAGAATTGTTCTGCGCAGGCTTCAAGTCCTAGGAGATCAAGTCTACCCCAAATCACAGTGCGGCTTCCGACAGAATCGGCCTACCATTGATATGATATTCTCATTGCAACAAATGCAAGAAAAATGCAGGGAACAAAATCAACCACTGTTTATTGCCTTCGTCGACCTCACAAAGGCATTTGATTTGGTCAGTTGTGAGGGTCTGTATAACAGAGTGGATCTGTTATGGGGTTTGGTTAGGTGGCATGGCGTGCAAAGGGAAAGGGTCTAGTAGTTGATGCACGCGTGAGCACCCAGTAGTGAGGTAGTTAGGGACGCTCACGCACTGACGTAGAGGTAGGGGGGCAGAAACCAAGGGAGTGACCACCAAGAACTCAAGCCAGCAGGACGTGGTCTGGATTTGTATTCTATGTATTTATTTTGATACCAGATGACAACTCTTGCAATAAACTTGGACATTCTCAACTAACTACTGCTTGGCCTCCATTCAGTTGCATGCAGTTGCTTTTGTGTCCTGTCGCACTGTTAAAGGACGCAAATTGGTGCCGCGACGTCAGATTCTGAAAACCTTGGGCTGTTGTGGAGAAAGAAATAACCTTGGCACAGTTGAAGACTTTGGTTGAATGCGCCTGAAAATGGATGCTGTTGCCACAACATTCTCGTTGTTTATTTTGAGAGACACAGCAGCTGAAAGCCCGGTTAGGGGTAGTTGTTGTGATTTCTCAGGCTGCTGAATCTGACCTGTGTGAAGGTCAAGAAGCTTGCTCAAGTCGCTGTCCAGTACTATCGTTTGTTTTAAGAAGTTGCTCAGTACTGTCGGTTGTCTGGAGAGCCTAACCAAGACCGATGTTCTGCATTCATGGCTGAATCATTACTACACAGCAGCCTGATCGTTATCGCACAGTACTGTTCGCTGAATTCAAAGGGCCAACCAGGGTCGCTGATTGCTGCTGTCGTTTTTTGCTGAATTCAGGGGGCCAACCAGGGTCGCTGATTGATGCTGTCGTTTTTTGCTGAATTCAAAGGGCCGACCAGGGTCGCTGATTGCTGCTGTCATTTTTTTGCTGAATTCAGGGGGCCAACCAGGGTCGCTGATTGCTGCTGTCGTTTTTTGCTGAATTCAGGGGGCCAACCAGGGTTGCTGATTGCTACTGTCGTTTTTCGCTGAATTCAAGGGGCCAACCAGGGTCGCTGCTTTCTGTACCTACCGGTCCTGCCCAATAATCGGTCAAGCTGCTCTTTAATCGTTCGAGAACCAGCTGTCAAGAATGAGCTGCTCTTAAATCGTTGGAAGACGGACCGCTCTTTTGTCGTTTGTTTAAAACTTGTTGGAGAGGACAACATCTACGAGACAGAAATGAAACTGGACGGATAACGCAACGGAAGTAATGTATTAATGTATTGAACGATATTTAATTAATTAATTAAGAAAAATTGCAATTTGACATATAAATTATAATTTTGCATTATACTATTAACTTAGAATGGAACAAGAAGACATATCATTGGGGCAGGTATTGAATGGGGTAGGGAGAGCCATATCTAAGCTGGACACTGCCTTGAAGCAGCAGAGCATATGTATCGATATTGAGAAATTCAGTGGGCAGGCCAGATGTTTCAAAAAATGGATTGTAGCTATAGAGAAACATGCATTTTTGGTAGGAGCAACAGATGAAGAGAAGAAAAAGTTTGCTTACCAGACAAGTGTAACGCCAGTATCGGACCATATTAGGAGAAAATTAGAAGCTGGGGTAGATGAGACTTGGGAACATTTTAAAGATGACTTAGCTCATAAATACGCAGAGATCACAGATCCCCAACACGCGTTTTCAGTGTTAAGACAGTCTAAACAAGACAATGGTGAAAGTTTTCAACTATATAGTGAGCTGAGGAGGCATTTCTAGGACAGAATGTGCAAGGGGAAGAGGTAGAAAGAATGCTGGTTGGAATATTTGTTGACGGAATAAAGTCGGATGGACTTAAATTCAAGCTTATGAGGGAAAATCCCACATACCCAAAACCCACAGGCTGTGGATATAGCCATACAAGAAGAAAGTTTGAGAAGGAGGTTCAGATTAAGAGTAGGAAGGGAAATAGGAAGCAATAGAGAAGACAGAATAGAGGAACCTATGGAAATAGGACAAGCAAGGTATGGATGGAGAAGAAGGGGAGAAATACAGACACTGCAGGGAAATAATGAAAATACTCACGATAGGGGAAGACAAATGAGAAACCCTATAAGAGAGACAGTAGGTAGTACAAATATGGTCTGTTGGAATTGCGGACAGAATGGACATGTTATAGGTTTTGCGGCAACAGGCGCGCTCAGGCAAACACACAGAATCATGTTAATGGGAGGCAAAACAGAAATAGCTGGAGACGGAATAGAATAAGTAATATAGAAACACGGACATATAATAGAGGTCGACATGGTCGGAGTTTCAATCCAAATAACCAATATAAAACCACTATGCTAAGGCCAAGTCTTGCTTCAACCTGCTATAATGGTGGGCAGGAAGTACACTTTTATAGACTGTGTCCAAATAATAGACAGCCGCTTTATAACAGTGACAGAAAGTACCACAGTCGTGAATTAAATTGTATAAATATTATATCTGACGTGGCAAAGACACAGAGGTATGTGGAGAAACAACATAACAAACCAGAAGTCAATACTTATCAGAGAAATAATTTTTATAAGAAACGATGGAACTGGCCATCTAATAATGAAGAGATGAGAACATTGCGAAATCAGTGCTTCGAGATCAGACGGTTGAGACATTCAGTTGCAAGGTTGAGTAAAAGAGAAGATCAGGTCAATAAAACCTCAGGTGGTCAGAAGGTGTTTGCAGTTTTTAGGGGCAGACAGGAAAGAGAGACACAGACGCAGATGATTGAAGCGGTAGATAATAATACTCAGACACAAATTGATACCGTGGAAAAGAAAACTCAGGTACAACCAGTCAGCAAGATAACGAAGGGAAGTCAAACCGAGTTACTGGAAATTGTAGAAACTCCTCATGTGAAATTAGAAAAAGGAGACACTGTTGAAATTAAGAAAGATAGACAAAGACCAAAGATGTCAAAAGACAGGTTAGAAAAAGTATTAAGGATAGAAATGCAACTAGTCTGGTAGTCAATGTAGGTACGACTGATGTGGCAGGTTCTTCAGATAGAGACATTGAAATTATCCCAAACCGGAGCATGAAAGATGGAGGTATAAATAAGAAGAAGGTCAGACGTTCTAGTGCCGACTATAGGGATATTATTGCCATGTCTGCAGTCAACTATAATAAGCCTGTTGAGGGAACCATTATTAGTGAATCTTCTGAAGACGAGGAAGGAAGGTATAAGAGATATGTTACGTATACAGAAAATAGTGAGCAGACGGATGCAGTAACGACACGAACAACAAATAGGAGTAAACGAATGAAAGCAATTAAACCGACCTATACAGAAGATGACGAGAGAAAGCTTAGGGAGTATATGAGGTTAAGACCTCAATACTTTACGGCTACAGATATTGAAAACGAGTTTGACTGCTATTACTCATGAGGACAGACACTATTGTCAGAGGATACTTTGTTATAGCTAGACTTGAAAGCTTGACTGATGAGTGACCTGACGGAATACCTTGAGAGAATCCGACTCGTTAATAGTGTAGGATGAGGAGATTGAGGAGAAGTGAGTGAGTAATTGAGAGTCGAAGTGATTTGATGTGAAGAATTGGGTAGGACGGAGAGTTGTGTTTGGTTGTGATGGTGAGAGTGGATGAATGGGAGTTTAAACGTCCCTTGTCCAGAATGGTTAGACGGATAGGGGTGTTCACGTTGAGTGATGTGTGCTGGAGTAGTGGACGGAAGGTAAACTTGACACGGAGGTAGCTTATGTTACTAGTTACTATTATTGCTAGACCTAATGTGTTGTTTGAGTCGGGTAGGCTCTGAGCTTTTGAAAGGGAGTGAATGATTGAGAAAAGTGGAAATAAGAAAGTAGTTGGATTGTGAAAGTCCTGTGGCAGATATTGAATTAACGTTTTGGATGTCGTTTCATGAAACAGATTCAGTATCGTTGGCAGAAGTATGCCGAGATGGGATTGCCTGATGCAGAGGAATGAGAGAATATAGAGAGGAAGTGATTAGTAGGTATCATCGGAGTGAGGTTTGTTATGAGGGGCCGTTGATAAAGTGGATAATGATGGTTAGTGGATAAAAGAGTATGTGTGTTGAACTGGTTGTTGGCCGGATGCACTTCTGGTTATCGTTTGGTTCGAAAATGGCCCGAAAAATGTGAGTAGCATATGTGCCAGCAGCGTTTAGTGAAGACATATGAATGTACCAATCAATGTGTTGGATGAGAGATGAGAAGTTGATGAGGAATTGAGGAGTCAGTGTAAGCAAGAGAAGAGAGCTGCGTGACGTGACTAACCAAATGAACGTGAGAATATTATGAATAGAAAATTGTGAAAGATGATGTTTGAAGAATGAGAACTATTACTGATGGGAATGAAGTAATTGGTGATTGCAGAAATGACTGACTAGAAGAAAACTTGTTGTGTAAAGAAGGAAGAAGCATGTTGGAATGGAATGTTGGTCACGAGATTAGATTGAGGAAAGTCGTGAAGTGGTGAGATAGTGATGCGAGGGAATGAAACGTTTGTTATGACGGGTAGACAAGAGACTTGATTTACGAGATTGTCGTTGCGAGGCAGAAGTTGTGATAGTTGATGATACAAATAAGAAATAAACAGATTAGGTTGGATTGGGGGAAAAAAATTGGAAGCTAGTAACGTAAATAGAGAAGAACACGAAATGGATGAAAGATCAGACACTGATGAAAATATGAAGGAGGACATAAGTTCTCGTCATGAAAATGAAGACATTGATATAGAAATTACTGAGGAAGTGGAGATATAGCAAATAGATTGATAGAATATTCTGCAGATAGCAGGAGAAGAATTTTTTATTTAAGGATGATTTAAAATGTGTGAGCGGTGTTAGAAGACAAATCGTTTTTTTTAACACTGTGGTTGATGAAATACAGTAGCTGTAGATTACAGATGAATGTGATAATTAGAACAGGTTAGTAGATAGCCTGGTAAAGATTTGTTGAGTTTTTTCTTTGGTTTAAATTGAAATTATATTTAAATGCATCATGTATAGTATGGTATATTATTTTGATTGACTTGGTTCTGTAAAATGATTACCATTTAATTTTAGGATAGGACTTGTTGTGTTTTCCTTCTTTTACGTGTAAATTATCAGTTCGTAAAAGAGACCGGTAATGTTAGATGACAATAAGAAATTTTATCTTGATTAAGTTGATGCTTGTTTTATTATGAAAATGTTGGGGATAAATGATGAATTTGGGGGGAAAGCGTTTTGTTTTGAAATGCTTGCTTTAATGATTCATAATTTGTAGTTTCAGTTATTTTGACTTGGTTAAAATCAGATATTAAGTTGATAACTGTTAAGACTTGTTTAAAAAACGGTTATTGTTTAGTTCTGAGTTTAGAATCTAGACCTTATTGATTCCTTCGTTTTGAAATTAGCAAACGACTTTAGACTATAAAGAGAGACATATTCGCTTTGTTAGTAGTAAGTTTAGGTAAACATGGAGTGAGTGCCATGAGTTTCGACGTGTAAATTTTGTACTGACTCGAAATAGAGCTTGCTGGTTTTTAGAAGTAGTAGACGTGGGTAACGCTTATAAATAGTATTTAAAGGTGTTGCGTTAGTCAGCATTAATGGGAATACACATGGATTGAATGCCATGTTTAGAATATGAGGGGTTAGTTAACTGGGGGTGGCCATAGATGGGGCTGTAGATAACAGCACATATGGTCCAGAACGAAGTTAGATACGTCCATGAACAATGATGGTTATAATGGGATGTAGGGGGTTGTAATAGGTGCTGCGCTAAGCAGCGTTAATATTGTGGGAGAAGATGGGTGGAACTTAGAAATGAGGCAGTGGTTGTCAGCATTCAACATATATACAGTAATTATAAGTATTGTCAATATTAATTTGACACGCTGTAGTTACAGCATGAAATAAGTAGAAGTAAAACATAGATCGAAAGCCATGAAAGCTGTATTATAAATAAAAGATACTGATATAGTATGGTTATAAAGTTTTTACGGGCTGCTGTTGGCCGCATATATGATACAAATATTTTTAAGAGTATAAAGAGGGAGTTTGAGATTGACGTAATTTTTAACAAGAATATTTATTATGAACAAAATTGAAGTACCATTTTCATAGATTATATGATTCGTTTTTTTTTTTTTTTTTGAAAACTTTATTTTATAAAGTTTTGTGAGTGCATGGGAGGATAAATGTGACTACTTCTTACTATCTTATCTTCTTCGGTGCGCACCAACCACTTTTCTGTCTATCCTGTGTTGTTGATGTTCGCGAGAGTATGATAAATTGTATAAACGCATAAGAATCTTCAATTTTGTTTATATATACCCATGATTTTGATCGACAATGAAATGAAGCGGGTTGCTTGTGAAGGTGTGATAATATAGAACTTACGAGGTTACGATGATGTGTAAATTATATATGTAATGTTGATATTGAATGAAGAAGAAGTATAGGTTTACGGGTCATAGCAGCTGACTATAAGACATAATGAATTGTATGGGTAGAGAGGTGTAATGAATAAGAGTTCTTCGGCAAGAAACTGTAGAGACTTACTAAAAGTCAGTTCCAGGTTAGAGGTATATGAATTTTGTGATTGGGAATTGAGATATGTTTTGCTTATGATCTTACAGAAACGAGGAAGAAGTAATTGTGTGGTTGGGAGGATAGCGGTTGGTATAGGATTATTTGGTTATGGGTATAGAAATTAGCGGATAGTGGTTTTGAAGCATAACTCGTGGGGGTCATCGAGTTGGGGTAAATGAGTTGTGGAATTAAGACTTTTCGGGGAAAAGTCTTGTTGGGGATAGAGAGGTAATATAACAGAGTGGATCTGTTATGGGGTTTGGTTAGGTGGCATGGCGTGCAAAGGGAAAGGGTCTAGTAGTTGATGCACGCGTGAGCACCCAGTAGAGAGGTAGTTCGGGACGCTCACGCGTTGACGTAGAGGTAGGGGGGCAGAAACCAAGGGAGTGATCACAAAGAACTCAAGCCAGCAGGACGTGGTCTGGATTTGTATTCTATGTATTTATTTTGATACCAGATGACAACTCTTGCAATAAACTTGGACATTCTTAACTAACTACTGCTTGGCCTCCATTCAGTTGTATGCAGTTGCTTTTGAGTCCTGTTGCACTGTTAAATCTGTTCAAGGCACTAAAGAAGATTGGCTGCCCACTAACTCTTCTGTCGATTGTGGAATCGTTCCACACAGGCATGAAGGGTATAATCAAGTTTGATGGTGCAACCTCTGAAGAGTTTGAAATCAAGAGTGGAGTTAAGCAAAGTTGTGTACTATCCCTCACCCTCTTTGGAAATATACTTTTCACTTCTACTGAAATATGCCTTTCTTGATCAGGATGCTGCTATATACTTTCACTCACGCTCAGATGGCGGCCTCTACAATGCTCAGAGATTGAAGGCCAAGACCAAAATTAGGAGGGTACTAATCAGAGGATTGCTTTTTTGTGATGATGCTGCAATTACGACCCACTCTAAGGAAGAATTACAACATCTACTGTCTGCATTCTCCAATGGTTGTTCTGAGTTTGGTTTAACAATTAACAAAAAGAAGACACAGATTATGTCACAAGGTGCACATGGGGTACCATCAATCTTTATTGACGACGCCGAACTGGAGATAGTAGACCATTTTAAGAGATCTCAGGGTCGGCATCTACTACGATACAAAGATGTGTGTAAGCGGGACCTGATTGATACAGGCATAGATAATGCACAATGGGAGCAAGTCGCCGCTGAATGTGTTGCATGGAGGGCAACTATCAGAAATGGAATAAAGACAAAGGAGAAAATTATTGCAGATAAAGCACATACAGAGCGTAAGAGACATAAGATGGTGCATGACGGTGGAAATGACCATGTTTTCACATGCATCCACTGTGGACGAACATTTACAGCACGAATTGGCCTTAGCCACATTCGCCACCGCCATGGGTTGTAGTTATTAAGCCTTTTTGAAGCATAATGTACCAAACTATCCTCTGTCAAGACGGAAAGGTGCCAATGTAAATATATATATATATATATATATATATATATATATATATATATATATATATATATATATATATATATATATATATATATATATATATTCTATCTTACTGGATGGCCATCTCATATGATTATCAGCCCTGGATCAGGTCTGTGTTTCTCCTCTATGTCTTGTGGCCAAGACATCCAGGTATTTATTTCTTTGCCTTCTCACATGTGGTAACAATAAACCTAAGATACTAGAATTTATAAATCAAATGTGATAATTATAAGTCAAAGACTGGAATTTACAAATCAAATATGGTAACAAGCAGAAGGCTGCTGGAAGCAACAAATCAAATGTGATGCTGAACAGAATCAGCACAAGAGAGGATAGTACTGGCAAGTACACAAACAGTGAGATGGAAGGGTCAATTAGCATATAAATATATACATGCGTGTGCAAGTACGCATGTACATAAGCATGTACGTATGTTGTATATATATATATATATATATATATATATATATATATATATATATATATATATATACTGACTACTTACTGATTTACCATGAGTGCAGTGACATCAACTTAATGTATGCAACAAACAATATTTGTCATACCTAACCATAGCAAAGCCATTGCTGAGTTTGTCATGGAGAATGTGTTCAACCATGCTGATTGTTGACCCAGCAGCAATCAGTGAAGCCTCGTAGGTGGCCTGTTTAACAAAGAACAAAAACAATAAAAGCACTGCAACACTTACTTAAGATCACTGAGGCATTGTGGTTAACGCAATAGCTGAAAACATTTTCACTATTAATTCTAGCTCTTCATAGTTATTTTTTTAACATTCATCTGTAAAACCACATTTCTGTGGTTTTAATTGATTTTCTTTCTTATACAGTAATACCTCAGTTTTCCACGATAATCCATCCGAAAACAATCAGCAAAGTCCGAAACACACAAAAACAGAGGCAATTATTTCCATATGAATAGATGTAGATCCAATTAATGTGTTCTAGACACTCCAAAATACATACCAAAAACACATTTTATAGAGAATAAATATAGTGTTTAATACTAAAAACAATAAGAAATTGTCAGCGAGGTCACATAGACAATGAGATTTGAGCACGTCATTTTATCTTACGCGTGTTACTACATTTTGAAACTTAAAAACACAAAATAAACACATTACACAGAATACTGTATACACAGTACATGCAATTGTAGTATTAGCACTCACAATCAATAAAATAAAGCACAAAAACACAGGAAAGCTTGGGCCCCTTTGTTTTCGCAAAATTGGCGACGAGGTCGTGTGGGCACGCCAATGAAATCCGAGGCAACAGGCGAAACCCAAGACAAATTTTTCACGGAAAAAATCTACAAACACTAAAACCCATGATAACTGAAGTCAACGAACACTCAGATAATTTTTTTTTGTTTTGCATATCCTGTCAACACCAGCATTTCACTGCTGTTGTTGATGTCTTGGCAAGTTTACGTTCGGTAGTTTACCATTGCTTTCTGAACGACCGGCTCCCATACCATCACGTAAAAACCCAGGGCCACGCGGTCTGCACTGAGGTATTACTGTATATTATTTTATTTCATGGAATAAAAATACTGACATTCTACCAGATCTACATATGTGTTTAAATAGCTCATATACAACATAACATCTTGGAAAACTGAAACAATTTGGTCATATTAAACATCACGGTAGTTTAGAAAGAATGAACGAACTCTAATGGAAGGCAAGGTTCTGGTAAAAGAGGCAGGGGTAAACAAACACAATGGTGAACACAAGACATTAAAGACACCCTGAATATGAAAATACAGATATAGATCAAGAGTCTTTGCAGTCATTTCATTCATTGGCATCTTGCCATCTTGACTGATGATAGTTTGTTACATTGTGCTTCAAAGAGGCATAATAACTACAACCTATGGTGGTAGCTATTGTGACTGATCAGACCAATTTGTGCTGTAAATTTGCGTAAACAATGGATGCATGTGAACACAAGTTCATTTCCACCATCACACACAGTCTGACGTCTCACACGCGCAGAGTGTGCCATGTCTACAGTCATAAACTTCTTTGTCTTTATTCTATTTCTGATCTTTGCCCTCCATGCAACAAGTTCAGCAGCAACTTGTTCCCAATGTGCAATATCAATGCTTGTATCTATCATGTCCCACTTACACACATCTTTGTAAATTAGTAGAGACTGACCCCGAGATCTCTTATCCATCTGTAATGCACCAAATAAGATGTCCTTTGGTATTTTCCCGATATCCATCCTCCTAATGTGTCCTTTCCATCTAAGTCTATGAAGATTAAGCATGGAACAAACAGTCACACAACCTGATCTTTCTTTTTTTTTTCTTCAGTATTTGTGACTTATTATGTTATGACACACAACTAAACAGGAGTCTTCGTGGCGAAGTGGTCAAGCCGTTTAACTCGGGCTCCGAAGGTTGTGGGTTCGATTCCAGGCCGTGTCCTTCGGTTCACGAGCTAAATTTTTTGGAGACTCCTGTGGGTCGTCGCTAGAGCTGCGGAGTTCGTGCTTTGTGCGACGCTTTCCACACTGCGGAAAGAGACAGAGCCATATGGGATAAAACTCGGTGCAATGAAGTCGACATTGCCGACTTTTAAGCGACACTACTAAAAGACTTTTCTTCCATAAAGAAAGCACACAGCTAACTAAGTACATACCTTGTTGGCATACCAGGCGTGATACTTTTCACCCAGAGCTATTAGTTCTTCCAAAGTCATGCCTGCCGTCGAC
Organism: Cepaea hortensis; assembly: GCA_963921405.1. Classification (NCBI taxonomy): domain Eukaryota; kingdom Metazoa; phylum Mollusca; class Gastropoda; order Stylommatophora; family Helicidae; genus Cepaea; species Cepaea hortensis. Next base: position 88,421,833 of record OY992882.1, on the reverse strand, counting down.
TGTGCTATCTGAACATGGTCTTGAGTGTGTTTCAAGGTGATCTCATCTTCTGTAGCATAACGTATCTAACCCCAAACAAGATTTCAGTGAGTTAGTTTTAGCTTATTCTAAAAATCTGTACTCCTCAGCTGTACATATTTCCTTCTCTGGATGGGAATCATGAACAAGCTGTTCAGAATTTTCAAGTAGAATCCCAGACATCACTGATTAACCTCAAAATATGAACAGAGTCAGACCAGAGAACTTTGTCAATTCTTATGCTTGAGAAGCTGTCTAAAGGGACAGTAGCAACCCCCCCCCCCCCCCTGTCCATGCCATAAGGTGTATTGGTTATATGGTGCTAGCCCCACATTTCTAGACCAACTGGCACATGATGAGTCATGTGATCAATATCATGCCAGCTGCCGTAACTTCCCAAAACATTTTCTGGCACTCCTTTAACACTGGGTCGACCAGATCAATGAAATAAATTTCTTCAAAGGGAATTCAAGCATATGACCATCAGGCTGACAGGCAAGTGGCTGGTCACTGTGGTACCACGGCCTCAGAAGAAGTGTCCCACTAGTATTTGGAATATGTGTTCATAAATCAACCAATCAATTAAATAACATTTTATAACAAACCTACAACCATTCATTCAACCATCTGAAATCTGTTAAAATTCATTTGCCAGCTCTGTGGCGAAGGGGTTACGGATGCAGTTTGTAATCCTGCATACCACGTTAAAAACACAGCCGCGGGCGATCTGGCAGCAGACTGCATTGCATTGGGTTTTTTATGACATGTTGTGGGTGCCGGTCGTTCAGAAAGCAATGCAAACTACTGAATGTAAACTTGCCCAGGAATTGCAAACAGCCAAAAAAGGCTGCGGTTGACTGCTACATCCTGTTCATAAATGATCCGGTCTGCAAAGGCTGCCGAACAAAGCAGCAGCAGAATCTAAATATAACCACCCCAATAGTACACATACAGATAAACATTTCGGAGAAGTGCAGCAGTGAGGCAACATCTCTTCTTGCAGCTGTCATCTTCTCGACTGCCATTTATCCATGAGAGGAACAAAAACCCTCAACTAACTCATGTCAAACCCTCAACTAACTCATGTCAAACCCTCAACTAACTCATGTCAAACCCTCAACTAACTCATGTCAAACCCTCAACTAACTCATGTCAAACCCTCAACTAACTCATGTCAAACCCTCAACTAACTCATGTCAAACCCTCAACTAACTCATGTCAAACCCTCTAGCTCTGTCAATTTTCTTTCTAGTTATACTATTAACAGGTTTTCTCAATGTCGGTCTTATCCAATGCCAGCGTCTTTTTCTCACCTCATGATTCCCTATAATTTGTTTGTTCTCTCAAGTTCCACAGGGATTTTGTCATACCATTGTGGTCCTATTTTGTGCATGCACCATCTAATGAATGTTTGTAATTTGTAGTTTCTTGGTAATTGTATTAGTCATTGTATGGATGTGAAGCGTGGACAATGAGGAAAATGCAAAGAATACCATGGACAGACAGAAAAACCAATGAACAAGTCCTACAAGAAACAAATGAAAATCATAAACTGATTAGAGAAATTAGACGTACTCAGTCCAACATTTTTTGGTCACGTTATGAGAAGAAATAAATTGGAGAACTTGGTGAGAACTAGCAAGATCGTGGAGAAGAGAACAAGGAGAGGGCAGAGAAGTAAATATATGGATGGCTTGGCCACGTGGCATGGTCGAGACAGGAACACGGAGCTGAACCACGATTCTGGTGATCGAGTGAGATGGTGAAATATGACTACCCACGCTTCTCGGCATGGCACATGATGATGATTAGTCATTCTCTATGTTCCTAATCCATACAGCAGTACTGGTGGGACGCAGAGGTGTTTCCAAAGCACCAGGGCCGGGATCTATACTGGCCAAGACCTGCTGACACGTCCACGCCATGCGTCCTGGGCAACAGGTCCCTTCGGGTACCTGGCTAAGATCAGTAGGATCGATGATTCCTCTGAAGCCGGAGAGTATTTGCCGGCATGGCAAGGAACCACCAGTCTGCACACCAATAAGCCAGACATGGGACAACGGATACTCACGCAAACCTCAGGTCCTGTATGACATCACACTGATGTTGGATAACAGGATGTATTCATCTGACATAAGGACTTCACGCTGGAGTTCACAGCCAGCGAACACAAGCAAGCAACAAGAAAGCAAGCAAGCAGTACTGGTCAACCATTAGAGTTAAACATTCTAAATTTGGTTCTAGATATAATTTCATTTGACTTCTAAGAATGTCCTAGTGCTATGAAAGCTCATTTAACCCTTTGTATTATTTTAATATCTGTGTGTCCCCCCCCCCCCCCCCCCCCCCATCATCTTTGTCTACATTACTGCATAAATATTATATGATTCCACCTCTTGAAGTAAGGTTTCATGAAAGGAGATCTATTTATCATTTCCTTGTTTGTCATTGGCATCTCTTAATTTCTCCAGAATTATTTTATTTAATATTTTCCTAAGAACTGACATTAACATGATTTCTTTATAAATTTTCACAATCCCATAGGTCTCCTTTCTTTGGTGGCTTCACCATATATCTTTCTCTTCAGTTTGATGGTATTTCTTCAGTCTTTCAAACTCTATTAAATAAGTTGTGGAGTAATTCAGTTGACATATTTATATTGGCTTTATTAGCATATGCTGGGATACCATCTGGACCAGCAGCTTTTCCCTCCTTGTACAGTTTGACAGCTTTTCTAATTTCTTTACATTGTTTCTCACAGATAACATCCATCTGCACTTCTGCATATCCATGAATTAAAATACAATACTAGTGTAATGTCTGAAAGAACAGAACTAGTTCTCCAGCATTACCAGCCCAATGTCATTCCTGCAAAGGTTGGAGGGCACTTCTTGCAATCCCATTTATACCAGTTTTAAAGAGACAAAGAAATTCCTAAAGCAAGCTATAAAAATGAGGTGGAGAAAACAAAACGAAAATGACAGATCAGAGTATGATAGCATCAACAAATTAGACAGAAATGAGCAAACATGATATTCACACTCAGAAAAGGACACTGGACTCAAGAGCACACCTTCACCAAATGGGTCTGAGAGACTGCCCCTTGCAACTGTGGAACACCAAGGTAAATTCTGAAGTTGCCAAAGCACATCCTACAAGAGTGACCAGAATTTGCCCAGCATCTCTCATCAGGTTCCTATTTCCTGACCTGTCCAAAATGAAGGATCCTTCTAGTAAATATGCTACTGTAAATATAGCTCTTTCAACATCATCAAGTGCCCTGCCTGCTGGCGTAGGCGTTCATGGCTCTCCACAGATCTCGGTCTTTGGTTTTCTGGATCAACTCTGCTGCTGATATTCCTCCATGCCACCGTCTCAATCCATCCAGCATCATTTCTCTTGGTCTGCCTCTGCCTCTCTTCCCCTCGATTTTTCCAGTTGTCACAATGTTCTCCAATGCCTCTCTTCTCATTACATGACCAAAGAAAGTTGTTTGTCTCTTTCTTATTGTTGTATATAGTGTTCTAATTTCATTAGCCTGTTTCAGGCAGTCGTCATTAGTTACTCTGGCAGTCCAAGGAATTTGCAACATTCGTCTCAGGAACCACATCTCTGTTGCTTCTAATTTCTTCTTAATTTGTTCATTTACATTCCAAGATTCACTGCCATACAGCAAAACTGGTTCTACATAGCATTTCAGCACTCTCTTTCTTACACTCAGTGATAGTGACCTATTGCACAAGATACTCTTCATTTTCTTAAATGCGGCTCTTTAGGTTAATGCAATATGCAAGCTCTTCTGCCACTTCAAGAGACACAACAAGGGGATGTGTCAGTTAGAGAATGCAAATCCTACCTACAGGAGCAACTCTACAGGACAAATTATGGAGGGTTTGACAAGAAAGGCCCCAGACACAATGTAATACAGAATAGATGTACACCAACTGTTCATTAATGAAGAAAATAAACTTCTTTGTAAGTGTTATGAACCAAACACATATTTCTTGCAAATCTAACCTTTCTCCTATCTTAGATATCTTGCTGCAGTTATCAATATCAAAGTCCTTTATTGTCTTTTCCTTTTCTTTTGTTGGTCTCTGTGCTGAATTTACAAATATGTTGTTTATGTCTCTGCACAAATGCCAAATCTCAATACAGCAAACCATCTTAATCTGTCGGAGGTCAAGATAACAGGTAATCCAAAGCTGGAAATATTCATCCAAGCAAGACACATGGGTTACCTATGTTGAGTTTAAGTATTATAATTATCAGATAAATAGTATTATTCCTGACTTTTTCACACATGAAAAAACATTGGTAGAAATTCTCATTTAATATGCTTTTGTTTGTCAAGCTCTTTGGTAACATCTTATATCAATTTAAGCTTTAATTCACCAGCAGTTGCCCACTCCTATTGTTATCATTCAGCACTTTGCATCACTGGTTTCCACATGTTTCTGTTCCTGACCAGCATTTCCGTCTATACCAGATTTTCAGTGGTAAATATTTGTGTCCTGTACCCATTTCCTACTGCACAGTTGAGCTAAACCAGTTGCATTACTCACCGGAAGTCTCTGGCAACGCTGCACCAAGCCGAGTTCAATGCAGCGCTGGAAGGGCTGAATTAATCTCTGTGGGTTTTCTGGATACTCAGAATCCCATTCACACTTATGCTCAGTCATCTTCTCATGATAGATGAAGCCAGTACTGAGAAAATACCAGAAAATGTTCTACATTAACTACATTTTATAACAAGAACTTAAAGTAAAGTATTCCCTATGTGAATTTAAACAATGAAGCCATAAGCAATAGATCACACTGTGTTGTCTGGCATATCCTGCAGCATCTCATCAGCTGCATTCTGTTGAGTTTTACATCATATGAAGCCAACAGATGAATCCTTTTCTGGCTGAAATACACAACGCACATAGTCAGTGATACGGCTCAAATGTGAAGCATGTGTTATTCCCATGGTATCCCAGATTCCATATTAAGTCTTTCTGTCTGCACAACAGAAGTTTTAAACATTCAATTGCTGCAGCTTCACCATATTTGAGTACTTGTTCATCAAATGGAATATGTGAAACATCTTTTCCTTGTCGACTACATGGCTCAATTTAACAGATGCTGGACAATGCATTACTCTGCAGTATGCAATTAATGGGAAACAGCAAAATATGCCAAACATCACATTGTGCAAACTACTGTTTATTGCTTCTTTGTTTAAACAAGAACTTAACACAAACACGATGTGTGACTACAAATATAACTGTGTGGATGAAAACAATAATGGTCATGTTGTAATGATTTCTGCTCATCTCCCCTGAATTTAAAATGCATATATTATTGTTGTTGTTTAAGATTAATCTAATAAAAGATGTATGAAAGGAAAGAGATAACGACAGAATAATAAATGGGCCAGGGTGCTGAACTCTTAATCCTTTGAATTTAAGTGTGTTGCAAAAGAATGAAAAACGAACAGGGTTATACAACAGAAAGCCATGACTTCTCTAGAAAATTATTTTCCCATAACATGCATTCACAAACTGTACCATACATTCCAAATCAAGTAATTACTATTACCTATGTAGGTTCATTCAGCCCAAATAAAATTGAAATTTAGCCATGCAAAAATGATCATTGAAATTTTTGTCAACAAAATTTGTATTAATATGTAAATGACAGTTTGATTTTATTTTGATTTAAGGATCATTTTCAATGCACATAGGCATCCCCATAAGTGATCCAGTCTATTCTATAGATCACACAATGACAGTATTTACCTAGTAACTGGTTCTGTGAAAGTCTCGTATCCCTGAGAATTAGATAAAAGAAGGTAAATGATTTTGATTAAATGTTACACCTTAGGTGAGATACAATGACAATTTAAGAAAATACATATACAAACATTTATACTCCAGTAATTTTTCTCTCCATATTTTCCTCAAAGTAAGATGTCTACCAAAGTGCCATTCAGTAACATTTTTACATCTACCTACCAAATGCTATTTCTTCAACTTGGTCCAATTGGCTTATCTCCATGAATAAATAAATCTATTTTTTTTTTCACTCAGCCACATGCTGATTGTCTGGAGTCTCCTGGTGCACATGACTTTCCCTTCTGAGCAAGGCTGCTCCTATGGAGCATCCATTTACGGTTGTTATCTGAAATTGTTGAGTCATAATGTACTAGGGATGCACAACAGTTGTTTCCCCTTGCCTTCCATCAGTTTATCGATGTTTAACTTGTCTCTAAAAAGAGAAACCCTGCAAATCAGAATGACAAAGTTATGCATGGGCCTCTCAGTCCACTATGGCCATGTCACAAAGTGTTGAAGTAGTTTACAGAAATAGCAATGCCACCAATTAACTCTTCTCCTCTCAATGACCAATGCCTGTGTTTGTCTACTGCTACTTATTCAACATATTCACAGCTAATCTCTTTCTATCTAGAAGCCACTCCACCATCCAGTGGACACACCTAGTAGTAGGACAGACTCCTACCCTAAGCTAGAAATAAAGAGATGGATAAAATATGTTCCCCATCTAAAAACCAAGTTACCCAGAATCTACTGTTTAAATCAAACAACTTACCTGCAAGGAAATGCCCTGCAGCAATGAAATGTCATCATCACTGTCACTGTCAGGACAGCTGGATGTTTTAACATCATCAGTCACCTGTCACAAAAGTTTAGAAACAGTCACGATGTAGCAATCAAAACACACAACAAATCTCCACACATCAAGGAAATACACCACTGGAAATGAAGAGGGAGGGAAAACATCCTAGATCATCCATCACAGAGCTTTAAAGAAGGAACCAAGCTCAAAGAATCTATGAAAAATAGCGGGGAAAACATAATGAAGCTACAGACAGAGCAGGATAGCATAAATAATCTAGGCAGCATCAAGCAGACGAATATCTACATGCATAAACAATCTAGGCAGCATCAAGCAGACCAAGATCTACATGCTCAAAACAGGACGCTGAATGTTGAGCTAACCTTTCGCAAATAGGTCTCAGAGATTTTACCATCTGCAACTGTGGAGAATAATCATGTAGCAGGTCCACTGCAAAATGTTGCTCTCATCACAGACTTTCAAAAAGTGTCTCCATCTCTCGCCACTTCTCTTGCTTCATGCACTCTCATCCCAAAGGTATCTGCAACTACCTGTGTCCATCTTCAAACTGTTCATCGACCTTTGTTTTCTTTTTTCAGGAACCATGCTTCACATCACTGCTCTTTCCAAGACAATGTGATATGAAATATGGCCAAAGTATTCCAGTTTCCAAGACATGATTCTGTTTATGAGATGTTTTTCTTCAATGTTCAGGTCTTGTAAAATGTCAGTATTTTTCTCCATCTTGGTCCACAATATTCTAAGAACTGTTCTGTAACATTTCAGCTCCAAAGCTCCAATTTTCTTATGTGATTGTTTGCTTGCTTGTGTTCGTTGGCTTGAGCTTCAACGCGAAGTCCTGTATGTCGGATGAAGGCATCCTGTTGTCCAACATCAGTGTGATGTCATACAGGACCTGAGGTTTGCGTGAGTATCCGTTGTCCCATGTCTGGCTTATTGGTGTGCAGACTGGTGGTTCCTCGCCGTACAGGCAGACACTCTCCGACTTCGGAGGAATCGGCGATCCTACTGACCTTAGCCAGGACCCCGAAGGGACCTGTTGCCCAGGACGCTCGACGAGGACGCGTCAATAGGTCTTGGCCAGTATATAACCCGGCCCTGGTGCCTTGGAAACACCTCTGCGTCCCTTATGTGATTGTGAAATGGTCCATGACTCACATCCGCATGCTGCCAAAGGTAGAATGTGTTGTGCCATAGGTTCTTACTTCCATTTTAAGTTTCCTTGGATGTCCAATGTGGTAGTTTCCCCTTTCTTTCCACATCCACATGGCTGTTTACTATGTCTTGAGGGTAATTTGTTAGGGAAAGTAGGTTCTGTAGTGCTCTTGCAAACAGCAAAGAGCACCCCAAAGATGACCATGTATCCCGGTGTGCAGTACTCAAGCCAAATCAGCGCACAGACTACAAAACTGTCCAACATTTACCAGGTTCATAGAAGCAATCCTACAAAACAAACTGTGGGGAACTGGAGAAGACAAACTGTGGGGAACTGGAGAAGACAAATTGTTAGCTCTATATTTTCAGTAACACATAGCAATTAGGGACTGATATGGTCAGAACCACACATGCCACTTTCACTTTCCCATGGATAGCTCTGGTACCCATGTTATGATGCTATGCTTCCATCTGAGAAATGAGCTGGAGTTTGTTGACAACGAAGAACCTAAAACCTGTGGGGGGGGGGGGGGGGGGGGGGGGGGGGGAGAAAGAGGGGGAAAGAGAGAGAGAGAGAGAGAGAGAGAGAGAGAGAGAGAGAGAGAGAGAGAGAGAGAGAGAGAGAGAGTGAGAGAGAGAGAGAGATATTAACAACTAGACAATCCCAGCCAGTCTATGGGTATTATGCTAAATCACGACCTGGCTACATCTTAATATGCCTCTCTGCAGACGTGAAGTTCCAACACTGGTTTCTGGACTTGAAAAGGTAAAGAGCTCCACAATGTTGCCCCCAAGGAGATGGTGCTCTGATATTGGGTCATGAGAAAGTCCCTACACAACCTCACTCTGACACAAGCAAGCCTTTATCAGAGCTCCAATGACATGAATGTCTTTGCATTGGAGTTAAGAGCTAAAACTCAAGTCTTCCATGCATTGGAATTAAGAGCTAAAGCTCTGCCATGCATTGGACTTAAGAGCTAAAACTCACAGTCTTCCAGCAGATTCACAACACCAACAGTGAGGCCAGGCCAACCCCATAGTCTTATTGTTGTCAAACATTCTGCACAAATGGAGAATGAACTTAGATAACATACAGCACAAAATGATTTATACTGTTTACCTGTGGTGACTTTGCCTTGAAAGATTGGTTAGTTTCTGACATCTTTAATAAGCTCTGGTCTCAGTTATAAGGCCACTTAAAGAGTGCTGCTGAAAAATAAATGTGTAATTCAGGAGGATATGGTGGGAAAGTAATGTTTATCACTGTTGGATACTGTGAGAATGTAATGTTAATCACTATAGAATAATGTGGGAATGTAATGTTTATTACTGTTGAATAATGTGGCAATGTAATGTTCATCACTGTTGAATAATTGGGAATGTAATGTTTATCACTATGGAATAATGTGGCAATGTAATATTTATCACCGTTGAATAATGTGGGAATGTAATGTTTATCATTGTTGAATAATGTGGGAATGTAATGTTCATCACTGTTGAATAACGTGGGAATATAATGTCTATCACTTTTGAATAACGTGTCAATGTAATGTTTATCATTAGTTGGCTCTGTGCTAAGAAGTAAAAGAAGCGCCTGGAGGTTTGTGGACATTGTTTGGTGAGGGAGAGCCTGGCATATGATACCACATCATCTAGTCTGAGAATGGAGGTGGAAGCAGTCACGGTGGCATTCTTCTGGCTGGAAGACAAATAGCACACACATATTGTAATTATACTGGACTCATAAAGTATGATGAGAAAGCTGAAGACAGGCATGCTTATGGCAGAGTGGCAGGCTTCCATTCAGCAATCAGAAATAGAGAGCATTTGTTGGATTTTTTCCCCAATACATGCTGGTGTGGTGGGAAACAAGCAGACGGACAGATTGGCTGGGTCTGCATCACTTGGTGGGGAATTGGTGCATGATAAGGCAGATGTGGTCAGGGTCCTTTGGAATTGTGGGTATAGTGCAGAAGAACAAGTAGATTATCACAGCCTGGAGAGAATGGTGATAGAGGGAATGACCAGAGAATCTTGCCTACACTGAAAATTCGGAGGAAAGGCCGGCGGATATATAATCAGACTGCTACAAGTAGCACATATTTGAGTGAGTGAAAGAAGAAAGCTGTGGTGTGCCTTTAGTCTGTAGCTTTAGTTATAAGGGGCGTTCATTTAAAATCCGTTCGTGCCACACCGCGCGTAATTGCGTACGTTGAACATGATCATGTCATAGTCATGTGATAAGTACTGACCAATGAATAAAATCATTATCGTCCCATGATACATAGGTTCAGGTTCTGACAGTTGAGAAAATGACCGGGTTCATCCACAATCCGTCCAAAGAAGCTCAAAGAGCGGTGATTCAGTTTCTTTCATTTGAAGGATGTCGGCCAGTGGACATTCAGCGTACGGTAACAAATGTGTGGCGAAGACAACAGTGACAGACTGGGCACGAATGTTTCGGAAAAGATGTCAGTTCACGGCAGATCTTCAATGACCGGGTCAAGCGCATATTGTTGCAACAGAAAAAAAAACAAAAAACATCGCCAAATCTGATGCAGCAGTACAGATGAACCGTACGTTCACTAGCGAAAGAATTTGATGTGTCAATTGAGACAATTCAAAAGGTCGTTCGCAAGAAACTGCAATATCAGAAGGTGTGTTCACAGTGGGTACCACGGATGTTGACCGACCACCAACAAGAGGAATGCATAGGATGGTGTTTGAACCACTTGCTGTGTTACAGAGTGGAGGGTGATGCATTTATCTTCCGCATAGTGGCAGACAATGAATCAAGGTGTCGCCACTTTGAGCCGAGCAGCAAAAGAGCATGCAATGGAAGCATGCTGGATCACCAAAAGCCAAAAAATTCAAGTTACAGGTTTCCGCTGGTAAGGTTATGCTGAGCGCATTTTTTTATCATGAAGGGCTATTGTTGGCCGACTATAAAGTACCTGGTGTCAACATTAACTCTACCCACTACTTGCAAACACTAGACAAGCTGCAAAAACCCATCAAGAATAAACCCGGCATGCTTTCTCGCGGTGTGATTTTATTGCACGATATTGCTCATCCGCATGTCGCTAAGATTGTGCAGGAAGCATTAGCAAGGAAGAAGTGGGAAATTCTGCAACATCCAGCCTATAGTCCTGATCTGTCACCATGTGATTTTCATTTGTTTGGACCTCTAAAAAAGGCTCTCAAGGGTCAACGATTTAACGCAGATGCAGATGTAATGAACAAGGTAAACACTTGGTTCAGTAATCAACCACAATCCTTTTTTTTTTTGCAGATGGCATTCGCTGCCTACCTAAGCAATGGGAAGCTTGCCTGAATACCTGCGGCGATTTCTTCTGACCAACCCATGGTGCATAATTCATTCAAAATGAATGCTTTCTTTAATTCTAACACATCTGTTAATGTTTCTTTCATGCTTTTGTAATAAAGCCATTGGAACGGGTTTCAAATGAATGTCCCAAATATATGGCAGTAGTTCATAGGACTTCCGGTCCTGAACATGGAGTATAGGCATTTAAACGGTTAAGGCCTCCGGAGTGTTTATGCTCATGGCTACCATTTGCATTAACATTTTCCTCATGTTGGACTAGAAGTGTATGGTTCCGTCACCCTGCTACTGAGTTGAGTGCGTGGCGCGACACTTAGCTGTGAATTTTGTGTGAAATGCTTTTACATCTGTCCACGGTTGTTTGGAGCGTGAACCGTATGTTCGGAATAAAGGTGGCTGGCTTTGTCGCAAAACTGACTGGTTTGCCTTATGCAGAAATGTGTAGCTGCTGGTTTTCTAGTAACTGTCGCTTCCATCAACGATGAACTGTATTTTTCATGGAGGACTTTTGTGTTGGCATTCTGGCAGCGGCATTATGTACAGTGAAATGCTTTTATATCTGTCCACGGTTGTTTGTAGCGTGAATTGCATGTTTGGAATAATGGCAGCTGGCCGTCGCAGAAATGACTGGTTTGTCTTATGCAGTAATGTGTGGCTGCTGGTTTTCTAGTGACTGCCGCTTCTATCGACGAACTGTATTTTTTGCGGTGGCATTCTGGCAGCAGAATTATGCACAGTGTACCTGTGCAGGCTGTTGGTTTGTCGAGACTCCTTTCTGTTCCACTTTTCACATTGGGCAGTGAGAAGGAGCATTTTGTGTGATATTCACTGGCACAGGGACGGTGCATAATCATCATAATGGGGACGACCCGTTGTTGTGAAGTTGGAACCTAATTTAGTTCATAGAATACTTACTTCTGTGGGTTAAAGAAGAAGTTATAATATGCCTGCAGAGTAGATAGCTAGAAGAGTTCGCTGATGTTGAGATTGGATGCTAGTTCCAAGTTAATAAATAAATAATAGAAGTAGACTAGAAGTAGAAGGCTAGTTTCAGTCCTGCCTGTTAACGTGAAAGAAGAACTCACTGATCGGTGATCGAGAGATTTATTGCCTGCAGCTTGTGAGTTATATGGTAGCTCACAGGACTGTTCTGCGAATGAAGGCTATGGTGTGAAATAATGTACATATAACCAACAGGTGGATATGACAGGAAGAGACACCCACTTTCACTTTCACACAACGCGGTCTTCGTTTCCGAATCGATTTCAATCAACTTCAAACTTGGCACTCACTTCGGGCAATATTTTTCTGCGGAATTAATTACTGTTGTAACATATTAAACCACAACTTCCCACAAATTATATATTTAACTATCTACCATGCAGGCCCCAATTTTTAACTACACATCGTTTTTGAATAGTTGTAAAATTATAACAAGAGAAGGTACCTTTGTACTTTGTATTCCGCACTGTCGACTCTCGTTACAATTCGCAACTCCAGATTTTAGTACAACCATGAAATCGTGTCGTAAATATCGTGTATCGCTGTGTTTAGTTCTTTACTTCTATGTAACTTGTGTTAATTTTATAGACATACGCGTCCAGAACAATGATCTGAGTCTGCTACGGGCGAGAGATCTTCATTTATTCGTGCTTCTTGTCTCTTTCTTATATGCATGCAACTATAAGAAAGAGATAAACAGTATTCTAATTGATTGGTCATTTATGAGGAGAGAGGTCTTGGTTAGTTAGTTAGTCGCTGTTTCAACTCACAGAAACGGGTCGTCCCCATTTTGCTCCGTTCCTGTGCCAGTTAATATCACACAAAACGCCTCCCACTGCCCAATGTGAAAAGTGGAAAAGATAGGAGTCTGGACAAACAGCCCGCACAGATACACTGTGCATAATGCCACCGCCAGAATGTCAACACAATAGTCCCCCACGAAACATCCAGTTCATCTCTGATGGAATCGGCAGTCTGGATGTTTCCTAGATGTTCACCCACACAGTACCCAAAAAAATACAGTTCATCGTCGATGGCAGTGGCAGCCAACCAGAAACCCAACAGCCACGCATTTCTGCATAAGGCAAAAACCGGTCAACTGTGGGACATAGCCAGCTGCCATCGCTCCGAACATGTAGTCACGTTCCAAAAAACCTCGGGCAGATTCAGAAGCATTTCACACGAAACTCACAGCTCACAGTGTCTTGGAGAACATCATGACAACTGGAAAGATCAGTGGTAAGAGTTACTAAAAGAGACAGAGACATACCGAGAGAGATAATACTAGATTGTCTGAGACGATGGCACTGAGGAATATCATCAGCATAGTTGATTCAAAACACTATGAGCCGAGATCCCTAGAGAGACATGAACGTTTAGGACAGTCTGTTGGGCACTCGATGATGATAAATGAAGCTGAGAAAATTGTAAATCAGTGGTTCTCAACCCTTTTTGGTCCATGCACCCCTTCACCATATGTTCAGAATGTCATCCCCCCGCCCTTTCGTTTTTCCTCCCTATAAATCCCCCCCCCCGGCCCCTACACATACTAGAACAAGTCTAGACGTCTACATAAAACGTGATTTGCGGATCTACTTACGTTATAAAACGAATTTCAGAAGGGCAAAATGTACAGAACCGTAAAGTATGGAGGGAAAAACAATATCAAATAATTTTTTATTGTATTCCTCAAATAATCTTAATTCCCCCCCCCCCTCTGGTAACCCTAAAATCCCCCCACCCCCACCCTCCGAGGGGGGGAGGATTCCCCGCCGGTTGAGAACCACTGAAGTAAATAATTGAGTGTGGAGGTAAGTCATAAGACGCTTCTGAATTAACATAACTTAAGATTCATGGAAGAAGGGGTGGGGATCGACAAGCACGAATACTGAACTGGACATTGAAGACACCCAGGAAACAGGATCGCTTAAAAATCGATAGTTGTAGCGATAGGCGGTCATTAGAGCGAAGTTCTGCAAAGAATCTGTTATTTGATGATCTTAAGATCGAGATAGATCCGTCGCATTTGTGTGTGCGTACGTGCGTGCATTTGTTGGTGACATATCTATAGTGGGTTATCAAGAAATGGTCTGGGAGGTAAATGCGACCGATGTTATATTGGTCGAATGCCGATTGGTCTAAACATATAGGCCCGGGCCATATATCAAATGAAGCCGCGGTAGCGCTGTGGCTAGACGCTAACCTGCAGGTCAAGAGTTCGAATCCGCATCGAGGCGGATTTCAAAAATTGACCTGGGCTCTCATGTTGACCCAGCCTAAATTGGATACTTCTTCTTCTTTGCGTTCATCCGGGAGTGTTTTTTTTTTTTTTTCAGATGTGATTGCGGTGTGTCTAAGTTATGCGCCCTTGGGCCGAAACCGTAGGCCAACACATACGGCTTAGCGTGCTTTTTTGACCAGGTAGCATTCCTGGGAGACTCTCTCTTTTGCGGTACCATCCACAACCCAGCTGGCCAAGTTGGAACGGTCGAAGACAACGGTCATCCCTCAAAGGAAGGCAGGGACAGTCCATGGCATTTTCCGCCATCCAGGGTGGCTTCCATAATTGCAGGGCCGACACATAGCGCCCTGGTCCTGGGCTCACCGAGGGAATCTTCACGTCCTGCTTATGGCTGCTTTAATTCCTCACATCAATATATTGGGCATTTCGTTCACCACGGGCCATTCTCGCACAACCAGACCGGTCTGCAGACGGTATCCACTCAGCGAGTTTCGGTTCTGACATGTGCTTGTCTTTGTGTCCATCAGAGCTGTTCCAGGCACGACGGACATTTGGAAAACTACCTAGTCAGAGCTGTTCCGAACAAGAGCGGCATTCGGAAACTAGGTAGTCAGAGCTGTTCCTAGCACGAAAGAAATTTCACTCGGACGTTTTTTGCGTTGTGCCTGATTTATTTGCACCCGTAGGCCAGCACATCCGGCTTCAGCAGACATTTTTACGGGTTATCATTCACGGGGTTTCGAGAGACGTTAGACTGTGCTGTGGTATCGCCCACATCTCAGCTGGTCAAAGTAGAACGGTCAACGACAACACGGTAAACCCTCAAGGGAAGGTAGGGGCAGACCATGGGCATTCCATCACTATCCAAGGAGGCTTCCATAATTGCAGAGCCGGCACATATTGCTCTGAGACTGGGCTCACCCGAGGAGTTGCCACGTCCTGCTCATGGCTGCTTTAATTCCTCACTTCCATGCGTTGGGCATTTCGCTTGCCACTGGTCACTCAAGCACACACCAGGAACGGTCAGTCTGCGGGCGATATCCACTAGGTAAGCTTTCACTTTGGACTTCGGGCCACGCAATGGATTCGCTAGCCGTGCGTTCCATTTGGTTTTATTGAGACGTTTTTCCACCTTTGTCTAGACTCTCTACGAGGTAGATACAGAGTTTTCGTAACCATTTTGACTGGGGCTCTTCTTCTACCTTTTTGTAATTGCTCACAAGGTAGGCTACGTGTGCTGCCGGCTCAGCACCTTACCTCCGTGCAGCAGTGAACGAGGAACGGCCAGGCCATCTCATCCGGGAATCCCTCATATTCCCCAGCTGAGAGCCTTCGAACAAGTATCAGAACTGGGCATGTAGCTTGCTCAGTATCTCACCTCTTTTTCGGTAGGTGGGTATCGGCCCGGCTCTCACATCCGAGGGTTTGTGGCTTAGAGGCGTTCAGCCTAAACCCTCGACAGAGAGCCTAGAGTATTGTCCGGACCAAAAATTCTGCCTCCGTGAGCCTGATTTAAACTTTTGACTGCTATCCTCAGTTTACCTGCAGAGCAGCATGTTGTGTGTCTCTTAGTCTGGCCCCTATCCCATAAACTGTCCGATGTGTAGTTTTCATCCATCGGCAAGCACATGGGGTCGATGGGACACGCAAGCTCCCCCACCACGGCAAGGTGGAGACATATCGGGGGAGCAAATTGGATACCAGAACATGACTTGGGAGGTAAAGGCGGCAGGCCACATGCTGACCACATCACGCACCAGTACCAGTAAAAATATGGGGAAAGAGCTCTTTACTTTGTTCTTACAATCTATGCCCTTAGCTTTGGCCTAGGAGATTATGTCTGTCCACAGTCCTGTGTTTTTGTGTGCTGCCGGTCATTTTTATACTGGTGTTCCTCCATGAAGATAGTATACAGGAGTTTTATAATGACACGGAGAATGCGTTGAAGAAACGTAAAAATGCAAAAATAAATATCATATTGGGTGACTTCATGTAAAGTAGGAAATCAAGGCGATGGATGCACAGTAGACAAACATTTTTTTAGAAGAACGAAGCGAAAGAGGATACAGACTTGTAGAATGGGCAAAAGAGCAGGAAATGATTGTCGGAAACACCTGGTTTAAGCAGCATCCTAGAAGATTATGTATGGGGGAGCCCTGATAGCAGGATTAGAAGCCAGATTGATTACATTCTGATTGGCAGAAGGTTTCGAAATGCGTTAACAATCGCAAAACATAGTTCCCAATGCAGACTGTTACAGAGATCACAGATTGCTTATAGGCATATTGAAGGTAAAGTTAAAGAAAGTCAAGTATACACCAGGGAACACTAAATATGATATGTGTACATTGAGAAATTACAAGGAAATACAAAAAAATTTCAACATAGTACAAACAACAGATTTGATATATTGCCTGATCTAGAGATCCTTTTTTGAAGAATTGATTGATTGATTGATTTAGGAACCGACATCACAGCCCTTTTCAAGAAGTGGATGATCAATGGAAAATGTTGAAAATTTCAATCAGTTTGGCTGCAGAAACAACTATTTCAAAATTAAAGATAGTTGGTTGTAAGAAATGGATGACTGAAGAAATGTTACAACTAATGGAAACAAGAAGACACAAAAATAATCCTGAAAAATATGAAGAAACTAGCTGACCCCTGCCCGGCTTCGCCCAGACCCTGGTGGGGAGCATCTCATTTAATTCATATAAGTAGTCATATAAGTTCTCGTTCCCGTTACCGACTATCTGTCTGTCTGACTGTCTGTCTGTCTGTCTGTCTGACCCAGCCCGTCTTCGCCCAGACCCTGATGGGGAGCATGTCATTTATTCATATAAGTAGTCATATAAGTTCCCGTTCCCGACTGTCTGTCTGTCTGTCTATCTATCTATCTGTCTGTCTGTCTGACCCAGTCCAGCCCATGGTGGAGAGCATCTCATTTTAAATCATATAAGTAGTCATATAAGATCCCGTTCCCGACTATCTGTCTGACTGTCTGTCTGTCTTGGTTAAATGGAGGAGGGAGGAGGAAGAGGGAGGTGGAGGAGGGAGGAGGAAGGGCGGAGACAGGAGGAGTAGGGAGGAATAGGAGGGGAGGAGGAGGGATTA
>OY992882.1:88094638-88404114 GCA_963921405.1 Cepaea hortensis | reverse complement strand
ATTCACAGAAAAGTCAGAATATTATGTATTAAGGAGGCCAAAAAAAAGCATGGCTTGAAAAAAAAAAAAAATCTGTCGGGTCGTTAAAATTACTGTCGGGTCGTTAAACAGTCTGCTGGTTAAACAGACTGTTGGGTAATGAGAAATGTAATTGAAAAGAAACTGACGACAGTGGAGATATGGTTTTTTTAGAAGAATGTTGATAATATCAAGGAGAGCGAAGAAAACAATCGCTGAGGAGTTGATCAGCACTTGTTACAAGATTACCTATCAATACTACAAGAAAAAGACAAATGACATTTGAGTTGTTGAGTGGTCTCGGGACATTCCCATACGTGCTTCTTTTACATCTACAACAGCTAATGGAGAGTCACAAAACTAATGCCAGTAGCAGTCTGATTATGTGTCCATCTGACCTTTCGATGGGATTTTGAGTGTCGGACAAATGACATTTATGGAGCCTATCAACTGAAGACGTGAACTGGCAATATATATTATTAGTATTATGTGGAAAAAAATCACCAGGCAAAAGAGTCGGCAAACGATGTGCGTAAAAAACTTAGATAAGTGGGCAGCAAAGAACAGTATCAGCAATGCTAACTACAACATGATATCAATCAGCAGAATAAATACTTAAATAGGAGTGTCATGACCACCGATTTCTGCACTAGTGCAGGCATGTGAGGGAAGAGAAGAAGAGGAGGATGAAGAAACCGGGAACGTAACCCGGCTAACAAATGCCCGAAGAAGTTGTATGTGTCGGCCGAAATGTTCAAATACTGCAGCTCTGCTGTAAACAGGCACAACGCAAATACGTCTAAAACAACATTCTGGACGCACGCAGAATAAAAAGAAGAAGGAAGAAGAAGAAAAGAAGAAGAAGAAGAAGAAGAAGAAGAAGAAGAAGAAGAAGAAGAAGAAGAAGAAGAAGAAGAAGAAGAAGAAGAAGAAGAAGAAGAAGAAGAAGAAGAAGAAGAAGAAGAAGAAGGAAGAAGAAGCAGAAGAAGCAGAAGAAGAAGCAGGAAAGAAGAAGAAGAAGCAGAAGAAGCAGAAGAAGAAGAAGAAGAAGAAGAAGAAGAAGAAGAAGAAGAAGAAGAAGAAGAAGAAGAAGAAGAAGAAGAGAAGAAGAAGAAGAAGAAGAAGAAGAAGAAGAAGAAGAAGAAGAAGAAGAAGAAGAAGAAGAAGAAGAAGAAGAAGAAGAAGAAGAAGCAGAAGAAAGAAGAAAGAAGAAGAAGAAGAAGAAGAAGAAGAAGAAGAAGAAAGAAGAAGAACTAGTAGTAGTAGTAGTAGTAGTAGTAGTAGGTAGTAGTAGTAGTAGTAGTAGTAGTAGTAGTAGTAGTAGTAGTAATAGTAGTAGTAGTAGTATTAGTAGTAGTAGTAGTAGTAGGAGGAGGAGGAGGAGGAGGAGGAACATCAGCATTAGCAACAGCAGGGGTGGGGTGGAGGAGTAGTAAGAGGTAGAAGAAGAAGAAGAATAATGATGCCGTTTACAACTCATCGTTCTTATGTTTACATTATTTAAGTTGTAGCAATCCTACTGTGGTCACATGTTTCAAAAATCTCTCCGCTCCCTCTCCTCTCCCTTTTTGGTTTGGAAGATGTTTTCATGTTTATGAAGCGTGTCCCCAAGCTTGTCAAACTTTACTGTTGGAATTATTCGTCAGCTTGCTATATATGGAATTATAGTTCGACAGGGGAAGTTTTCAGGGGAAAATATTATATACTCCTAACTGCTGTAATGCTCGTCACTGGCGATTTCATTTCAAGGGTTCTAAAACAGGCGAACGTTTTAGCCTATATTTTCATGTAGTTGAGTCGGTTTGTGTTTGATTTTATCTGCGCTGACGATGGCTTTGGCCTCAACGTTAACTTTGTTACTTGTGATGATGTTCTAGTAAAGTTTACCGTCTACTTCTCGTTTGTTGGTGATTGTATATGGCCGTTGTTTTAACTATAATGCAAGACACAGCAAACACCTGAACATACGTTTTCCCAGGCTTGGGAGACTTATATAAAACAAGCTTAGGGAGGTAATCATGGCCGAATGGATACGAACACGTGTTCTTAAACATCCAGTGTGCTGATGCCGAGGTAACGGGTTCAGCCCCATAACCGGAAAATTGGACTAAAATGTTGACCTCTCGTCCTTGACAGAAATCCAAAAAAGTTTTAATACTGTGGATACCATCACATTGCAGTATACCTGGAAATGAAGAGGCTGACAGACTGGCAAAAGAGGGCGGACGACTACCACAGCCTGACATAGACATAACCTATAACGAGGCAAAGAGGTTTATAAAAAGCACTTATAGAACCAAATGGGAATCAGAGCATCCAGGTCACCAGAAGGATGATGCATATTACAAACTCGACCGAAGAGAACAAGTAGCAATCTTCAGACTCCACACAGGACATAACAGGCTGAAATACCACTTGTTCAATAAACTAAAGATAGGAGATACCGATGAATGCAATTGTGGAACTGGTAAAATGACAGCTAAACATTTGCTGCAGGAGTGCCCAATATATGCAGAACAGAGAAAGATATTTTGGCCCACACCTGCTTCATTTGAGGACAAGCTCTATGGAGATATCAACAAGCTCAAGTTGACTACAGCTTACTTTAACTACATTCAGGTTGACATTTAAAGGCGCATGAAGAAGTATTTAGACTGCTATACTTCATACCACAGGTATGGCGATTACAAAAGCGTCCCAGAGGCATGAAATGGAATATTGCTTGGATAGCAAATCCATTACGTGAAAAGTCCGAATCGAAAGCTCACTGTGTGGGCTTCATAAAAGGTGGAAAAAGTGTCCTAGTGGCACGAAATGGAATATTGCTTGGATAGCAAATCCATTATGTGGAAAGTCCGAATCGAAAGCTCACTGTGTGGATGTCATCTGCAGACTGCATACTTCTGGTTTCCGGAAGAACAGCCTATGGTGAATGGAAGGCCCAATATACGGAAGTGAGGCTAAGCAGCCATGTGCAGGACGTGACGATTCCTTGGGTGAGCCCAGTACCAGAGCGCTGTGTGTTGGCTCTGCAAGTATGGAAGCCTCCTTGGATGGCGGGGAATGCCCATGGTCTGCCCCTGCCTTCCCTTGAAGGCTGACCAGGATGTCTTTGGCTGTTCTATATGGGCCATCTGGGATGGGGGATAACACCACAACAGTGAGAGCCAAACGTCCTAAGAAACCCCCGGGAAGGTTAACCGGGTCAAAAAATGCCCGCAGAAGTCGGATGTGTCGGCCTAACGGCGCAAGAACGCAGCTCTGCTGTGGACAGGCACAACGCAATCACGTCCGAAAAAAAAACTCCGGATGAACGAAGAAGAAGAAGAAGAAGAAGTCGGAGTTGTTCGGCCTGATGACGAGGAACATAGTTAATAGGGAAAGCTAATTCAGTCCAGCACTACCAGAAGTAGTGTGTATTGACTATGCTTGAGTTCAAAGTGAGCGAGCGCAAAGCAAAAAACAAAAACAAAAAGGCTTATCACATCTGTTGAGCTCTCTTCAACGGCAAACCAAAAACCACCAACACATATGCATTCAAACGTAAACTATTTGGACACTAACTCCTTACAGACTACTAACCTCCATGAAAAAGTAAAAGTATGCATTCTGGCCGTACAATATTTTCCCAGCCTTATTATAATTACCATAACAAAATTAAGTTGATATGAATTGATTGATTGATTGATTGATTGATTGATTGAGGAACCGACATCACAGAATTCGGGACATTCCCATAAGCGCTCCGTCCACATCTTCAGCAGCCAGCGAAGAATTCCAATACTAATAGTTAAGTTGATATGAAGATACAATGTATGATATTTTACATATTCCCATGCGTTTACAATGCCTATATTATTGTTGTTGTTTTAGATTAAAATAAGTGATGTATGAGACATAAAGGGCAGAATATCAGACAAGCATGCGCGCCCAATTCTGGAAGCTGTGAAAATGACGTTTGTTCGTTCGCTCGTTTATTCATCTGTTCGTTCGTTCGGTGTCTCTGCCGCTGTCTGTCTGTCGCGCTGTCTGTCTCTCTTTGCCCCTCTCTCTGCGTATGTCTATTGCCTTTCTCTCTCTGCCCTTCTCTATCTGTCTGTCTGTTTGTGTGTGTGTGTGTATTTATCGTTTTCTGTTTCTCTCTCTCTCTCTCTCTCTCTCTCTCTCTCTCTCTCTCTCTCTCTCTCTCTCTCTCTCTCTCTGTCAATCTTTCTTTGTTTATACATCTCTCTGTCTCTGTCTGTCTGCATTTCTATGTCTGATTGTTTTTTTATGTCTGCCTCACCCTCTGATTCTCTCTCTCTCTCTCTCTCTCTCTCTCTCTCTCTCTCTCTCTCTCTCTCTCTCTCTCTCTCTCTCTCTCTCTCTCTCTCTCTCGACATGCCAATTTAACTGTTTTTTCTCTATCTGTGTGTCTCTGTCTGTTTCAGTATTTAAAGCTTCGCCTTTCCTGCTGGCTACAGAATCAGCAAACCAACAGTGAAAAGTGCCATACTCCACTTCCAAATAGACTCATCACCACGAAGACAAACCAGTCAACGCCCAGTCACTGACAGCAGGAGTCGAACCGTAAGAGCGTTGCTTGTCCCTGTTGCCAGCTGGCTAGGTTCAAGACAGTCTGTCGCCACTGCGACTAGTATTATCCTCGATTCTCTTAATCATCATCATCATCATCATCATCATCATCATCATCATCATCATCATCATCATTACCATATACCATGCCGATAGGTGTGGACGGTCATGGTTAGCCATCGCAGACAATAACCAGTCTTGGAATTATCGAATCGTAATTTATTAGACATCCGAAAGTAATTTATCCCGCCACGTCTTTCCTTCTTGACAGTGATCATACTCGTTGGTGACAGTAGTCATTGTCTTTATAAAGCGATTCACGTTTATAGTTGCGAACTTGAGACCACGACTAACAAATATCTCCGGGAATATGTTTATTGTGAATTTATCTACGAGGGGGCTTGAAATAAAAACATGTTTTTAAAAATATATTTTTTTTGGGGGGGTGGGGTGGCCGGGTGGGGTGGGGGTGGGGTGGGGGTGGGGGGTTGAAAATGTTCTGAAAAAGTAAAGAACAAATGTATCATGTTTCGATGTAAATCACCACTGCGTTCAATGCAAGTCCCCCAGAGCGATAAAGTGATTGGATTTCTGTAGAAACATCGACTCTAGGGTCACTACTCGGTGTGTGATTTCTATATTTATATGTTCATGTAGTATTTTTCATGTAGTTCTCTGTCGGGAGACCCGCTTTGGAATCCCGAGTACGGTGTGGGATTTTTTCCTGTCGAGGGCAACAAGAAAATCTTAACCAACACAGTTCGCGGCGACTGCACTAGTCAGGCGGCCTTAATTACTCAGATACAAGGACCCCCCCCCCCCCCCCCCCTCCCCACACACACACACACCTCGAGCCGGCCCTACATTGCAAGGTACTACAGGCAGTATATGACAGATGACACTATCGGTGTGTGTTGTTTTTGTGCTGACGAAGGCTTTAGCCGCAACGTCTATTTTGTTACTTGTGTTGGTGTTCTAGCAAAGCTTACCGTTTACTTCTCGTTGTTGTTTGTTTGTTTTTTGTTTGTTTTGTGCATTCATTCTGTGAAATGTAACCAACGTTTAATTATGGGTTTTCCCATACCGTATTTCATCCTCACGTGACCTGAAACGGATACTGGCTACTGTTTGTTACTTCTCTTCGCGCATGGGATATTAACGACTTTTGGCCTTGACACCGCTCTACATCATTGCATTCTTTAATAACAGATTTACCTTACGGCTGTCATCATTGCAAGCTCGACAAGAATACAGAGAAATCAGTTTTCAGGAAAACCATTGGGTTAGGTGGGGGAGGCGGTGCTTGTATAACATGAGTGCTTTGCAAAACCTTCGGGAATTTTTGTGAATTTTTAAGCGCCTGTCAGTGGTACATTGAAGACAATATAAAATTGCACGAAGTAATGCAGCTTTACAGAACGCAGTTACGGCAAATATAGTCTACATCAGCTTAAAAAGTCGCTTAAAAGTCGACAGGGTCGACTTCATTGCACAGGGTTTTATCCCATATGGCTCGGTCTCTTTCCGCAGCACGGAAAGCGTCGCACAAAGCACGAACTCCGTAGCTTTTAGCGACGACCCACAGGAGTCTCCGAAACATTTAATTCGTAAACCGAAGGACGCGGCCCGGAATCGAACTCACAACCTTCGGAGCACGAGTCTAACGGCTTGACCACTTCGCCACAGAGACTCCCAGCCTACATCAGCAAACGAATATACAAAACACAACATATAAACACGGGGAAGACACTGTTTTGACTACATTAAGGCATAATAACTGAATGCGAAGAATGGACTGATGATGAAAAAGGAAACGAGAACAAAGAAAAGAAAATGAATAAATTAACAAAATATGCTACTTATCTCAGAATCCCAGGTTGTGACCTGAAATAAAAACCTTAAAAGTGTGATAGAAATTACAATAACCATGTAATTGCCTTGTAACCTGTCAATATTGTTGTTAAGAGTTTTAAGCACGTGATTTTCCGGTGCAGACGACGCCATTTGGACAGTTTAAAGATGACCGCCCCACTTTTGACATGCAATAAAGAGACGCTGCGTTCTGTTATCCGTGTTTTGATCAGCGAAGTAACCCCACTCACTATAGAAATTCATTAGTGAATGAAGATCCAGTATGGTGATGCATGCCTGCCAGTCCAGCAAGAGTAAGAAGGGCGTAACTTCTGTGACAGACTGTTTACGACACGATCAGGCACACCGAGTAGTGACCCCAGAGAATGTTTTTTCTTTCAGGAATCCAAGCACTTTATCGGCGCTGGAGGACTTGCATTGAACGCAGTGTCACTACATCGAAAAACGATACATTTGTACTTAACGCCCCCCCACCCCCCCCCCCACACACACCCTACACCCCAGAATATATTCACCACCACCACCCGCAGCCCCCCCCCCCCCCCGAAAAAAAAATACATTTAAGGTTTTCAGTTGAAGCCCTCTCGTATATTGTTTGTTAAATGGTCACTATTGGCATACAAGGTGAGAACCGCTGATTGAGCATGCTACATTCAAATATGCACTTCGCAAATATGTTCTGATGACACACGATCACACGGCCTGTATTCGTTCTTCAGACCAGAAAGGAATTCAGAGAGATTTCACTGTGTTACTGCACGGTATGTAAATGACGACGTTTTCAAGCTATTCATTTTAAATATAAAATTAGTCATAAAATGTATTTATTGTTTTTTCTTATAGCCTACCCATACCGTTTGAGCACAGCTTTGTGTTTCGTGTCGTGTACTGCCTTTCATTTTTGATACAGATGTTTCTCAACTCCATGACGTCTAGCCTCGTCTCTTTGGTTTCATTGCATGGATAAACATCGGTATGAGAAACATTTAACAACGCACGAAATAGACCGCTGGACAGGCATGGTCACCATCATCGCTCTCGTATATTCTTTTTCTTCTTCTTCGTTCGTCCGAAATGTTTGTTTTGGGTGTAACTATGCTGTGCCTGATTATAACAGAACTGCGATATTTGCCCCTTTCGGCCGACATATCCGACTTCTTCAGGCATTTGTTGACCGGGTTAACCTTCCCGGAGCTCTCATATATAAGAGGAATAAAGAAAAACGGAAACAGTTAAATGTTACACAAAATGCTTATCTCTGTGATGTACATTGTAAACACGAACAGTCATTTCTTGTAGTATTTTTTGTTTCGAAATCAAACGACAAGGGAAGCAAGTATATAATATACTCTTTTCTTTTCAGCATTGTTACTTCCGAGTTGTCTACCGTAACAACCTGTTTTTAAAAACGAATGTTTTGTGCGTCATTTATATTATATCGATATAATGTAAATGGTGTATTATTTATTTTTTAATGACTGCGGTGTTTGAAAATATTGCCGGTCCAAGTTTTGTATTTAACTACTATGTTGCATGAACGTTACAGAGGGTGAATACGAAACTTGGACCGGCAGTATTTTCAAACACTGCACAGTCATTAAAAGTACACCCTACATGATTAAATGCATATTTTGGTTGGTTCTAATAACTAATAGTTAGACCTAGACAGTCACATTTTTTTTTATTTTGGACACGTTATGACTTAGTAACAACCGGCAGAGAAGTAAATACCTGGATGGTTTGGCCACTTGGCAAGGCCGAGACAAGATCACAGAGCTGATCCATGACTCCGGTGATCGTGTGAGATGTCGAAACATGATCGCCCACGCTTATCGGCATGGCACATGATGATGATTAGTTCAAGCATCGACTTCTCTGTACTAGGGACATTCCCATACGTGCTCGGCCCTTTCTTCTTAGAGATATCAAATTAAACAGGAGGTGCTGACCATCTATTGTCTATAACGAAAAGGAAATAATTTGAACAACTTATTCGGGTATGCAAGGATAACACGGAGACACAAATGAGACGTTTCGTTTTGCATTAAAAATATAATTAACAAGTGTTGGTGGGTACTCATTGAAATAGAAGAACAAATTAGATACAAAAGGACACATTTAAATATTGCTTGTCTTTTGCTGGGCGTTGCAGTCAGCCTAGCCTCTATTGGCTGTTTGTGATCTGTTAGACAATGTTACGTCTTCCATCACTTTCTGAACAAGAATTCAACGCGTTTAAGTCTTAGTGAGCAGCGTCTCGAACGAACCTGCAACGCCGACATCAGACGAGAAAGTTAACCCCCCCCCCCCCCCCCCCCCCAAAAAAAAAAAAAAATCATTACAATGAACCCTAAGGAATTTAAACACAGAAGCCACAAACAATACTACGATGTATTGCCTGGTATATTTATTATTTATTTATAGCTACTACAGAGTTATATATCATAAGAAGTGAATACATGAATAATATTAGGTGCGTTCATTTGAAACCCGTTCCATTGGATTTATTTTAAAAGCGTGAAAGAAACATTAACAGGTGTGGTAGAATTAACCAAAGCATTCATTTTGAATGAATTATGCACCATAAGTTGGTCAGAAGAAGTCGCCATAGACATTCAGGCAAGTATCCCATTGCTTAGGTAGGCGGCGAATGCCGTCCACAAAAAAGGATTGTGGTTGCTCAATGAACCAAATGTTTAAAGCGTTCATTACGTCTTCATCTGTGATAAATCGTTGCCCCTTGAGAGCTTTGTTTAGAGGTCCGAACAAATGAAAATCACGCAGTGACAAATCAAGACTATAGACTGGATGTTGCAGAATTTCCCACTTCTTCCTTGCTAATGCTTCCTGCACAGTCTTTGCGACATGCGGACGAGCATTATTGTGCAACAAAATTTGCCGGGTCCTTTATTCTTGGTGGCTAGTTTTTGCAGCTTGTCTAGTGTTTGCAAGTAGTGGGTAAAGTTGATGTTGACACCAGGTTCTTTAAAGTCGGCCAACAATAGCCCTTCATGGTAAAAAAAAAAAAAAATGCGTTCAGCATAACCTTACCAGCCGACACCTGGGAGGTTGCAGCCAGAGACCGAAATTCGTGGCGTGCATCATTACGCAAGGGTGCAGTCATATGTGAGGCAACCAGGACTGCAAGAGCTGTGAAGAAAAGGCAGGACAGAAAAACCACTGCAGGAAATCCTCCTCCAGAAACGTCAAGCATTCCTTGCCCACACTGTCAAAGAACATTTCGAGCCAAAATAGGCCTTATCAGCCATCTTAGAACCCATGGCTCCATACCTTCAACCCCACTGGATGAAATGAATGGTCATCATCATTCTTGATGGAGAAACAACAACAACAACAACCAGCGGAAACCTGAAACTTGAATCTTTTGGCTTTTCGTGATCCAGCATGCTTCCATTGCATGCTTCTCTTTTGCTGCTCGGCTCAAAGTAGTGACACCATGATTCATCGCCTGCCACTATGCGGAAGAGAAACGCATCAACCCCCACTCTGTAACGCAGCAAGTGGTTCAAACACCATCCCATGCGTTCCTATTTTTGGTGGTCGGTCAACATCCGTGGTACCCACTGTGAACACACCTTCCGATATTGCAGTTTCTTACGAACGACCTTTTGAATT
The DNA here is from genome assembly GCA_963921405.1 of Cepaea hortensis. Taxonomy (NCBI): domain Eukaryota; kingdom Metazoa; phylum Mollusca; class Gastropoda; order Stylommatophora; family Helicidae; genus Cepaea; species Cepaea hortensis. The sequence goes on along the minus strand of OY992882.1, from coordinate 88,394,013 downwards.
TTCCAAGTTGACACATCAAATTCTTTCGCTAGCGAACGTATGCTTCGACAGCGGTTTATCTGTACTGTTGCATCAATTTTGGCGATTTTTTTTTTGTCTGTTGCAACAATATGCGCTTGACCCAGCCGTCGAAGGTCTGTCGTGAACTGACGCCCTTTACGAAACATTCATGCCTAGTCTGTCACTGTTGTCTTCGACACACATTTGTTACCGTACGCTGCCTGTTTTCTTCGATGAATGTCCACTGGTCGACATCCTTCAAATGAAATAAACTGAATCACCGGTCTTTGAGCTTCTTTAGACGGATTTTTGATCAACCCGGCCATTTTCTCAAAGGTCAAAAACAGAACCTCTGCATCATGGGACGATAAGCACTTGCTCTTTTATTTATTGGTCAGTACTTATCACATGACTATGACATGATCGTGTTCAGCGTACGCAATTAGGCGCGGTGCGACAGGAACGGATTTCAAATGATTTCAATTATACTTATGCTGGGGGGAAAAAAATTAAACCACGGTCATAGGTATTGTTCGAATGCCGAACATTAATACCCACGGTAATATCGCGAACTCTTTTTGTTTACTCAAAACCGGCTGAAACCGACCAATTGCTATCCCGTCAATAACATTTGCCCAAATCACCCCTACCCCCAACACTTCACATAAGTAAATGGAAGAGAGAGAAAATAAGTCTATTGTTTAGGGAGGACCAAATTAATCAGGGTCTCACAGGGCCCACTTGCCATCGGATAAGCTGACAAGATGACACACTATTCAGTCTGCTACTGGTACTACTACAAGTTCGCTTCTCCCAGGTTGTTCGCGTCCGAAAAAACATATATCTCACTTGCACAGATCCTAGCTGTGAGTGTCCAACTTTTCTATTACCCATTTTCTAGCTGTCCTTAGAGAATATATACAACACACTATTCTAGTTATCTAGTTATCAGTTGGGGTATCTTCATTGCACTCCGGACATGTCCATAGGTGCTCAGATCCTCCCCCCAGTATATGCATCAGCGTCCGGTGGCTAATAGTGCCAGTTCTGTGTTGGTTGACGAGGCACTTTGTTTTCCCGATGTACCTCTCGCGTCTGGCTGTGCCGATTCTTACTCCCAAGTCTTTCATCCTGGACAGCGATGTGGAATCACTGGCGTCAAAATCCTCTGTTCTCGCCATATCTTTAAGGGCGTTAATAACATCGGCACGATCCATGGGCTGGCCATCTACAGGGGGTGCAGAGCCAGCCAATTTATCAGCTCGTTTATGGTGCTGAAGACGGAGGCAACCAGCCAAGAGGCGTACCACAGAAATCAGGATGCCACGCAATCACGCAAAATGGAATATGTCGACTACTGCTAATCGTTATGGTGCTCGCCCTGCTTTGGACCCCCAGGCAGGTGCAGTGCCGGGCCCTATGTCTCGAAAGGGTCCAACCCCAACTACTGGAGGTCCTTCTCAGATGTCCTGTGGAGCCAGGGGACATGAGAATAGGACGACTGGCCATACTAAACGAAGACTTAAAATAATGCACTGGAATGCGGAGGGAGTCAGCAACAAAAAAATAGAATTAGAAAAAATCTTGGACCAAGAAAAAGTAAGCATATGTTGCTTGCAAGAAACTCACCTCAATGAAAATATAGCCTTCAAAATCAGAGGCTACCAGTGTTACCGATCTGACCGAAAGAACAGGCGAAAATGTGGGATACTGACCCTTGTAAGAAATAACATCATGGCTTCCCAAATCAAAGTCTACATAGAAGGGGCTGAGTATCAGACACTTAAACTTAAGACAGGTAATACAGATCTACATCTGATCAATTACTACTGTCCAAGTGACCGCCCACAGGCACTGGACACTCTACCACTAAAAGAAAAAATGATTGTGTGTGGGGATTTCAACAGCCACTCGCAGAGCTGGGGCTATGATCACATGGACCAGAGAGGAGAGAGACTGGAAGACTAGCAGGATGAGAATAGATTCATGTTGATTAACAAGCCGTCCGACCCACATACCTTCTACTCGAGATCATGGCACTCTACAACTACACCTGACCTGGCTTTTCATTCACCAGACCTGGAGTGGAACATTACACGAACTGTTGGGAAACAACTTGGTGGCAGTGACCATCGGCCAGTCTTTCTAACCTTAGAAAATGAGCTTGTAAGTGAAAGCAGCACCCTCTCGAGGTGGAACTACAAGAAAGCAGACTGGGCAATGTACAAGCATCGCACCAGCATACTGGTTAGAAACCTGAACACTGAGAAAGACATAAATAAAGCAGTTGAAGAGTTTGGGAAATGCATACTACAGGCAGCGCGAGAAACAGTACCAAGAGGAGCCCGTAAACAATATAAACCCTACTGGAGTAGTGAACTGGAACAGTTGCATAATGATGTTGAAGTGTGTAGAAAGCAAGCAGAGGCCACACCCAGCCAAGAGCACCACAATAAATTCCAGCATGCAAAAGCCAAATTTCAAAGGGCCAAGCTGCAGGCTAGACGGAAGGAGAAAACGGAGTCTCTGAACTTTGAAAGAGACACAAGGAAATTGTGGAAGCTAATAAAACAGCTTAATGACGAGGGCACAAGGAGAAACTCAAAAATTGCACTACATAAAGATGGAAAAATCTTAACAAGAAAGCAAGCAGCTGACCATTTTGCGGACTCGTTCGCACAAGATAGCAATATCAAAATTAGTCCAGAGAAACAACAAGAGATTCGAGAGAAACGACAACATACAGGACAGAAGGAAATAGTACATGAGGTTCTGGAGGCACCCATCACAATCAGCGAACTGGAGCTAGCCATATCAAAACTGAAAATGAGAAAGTCACCAGGAGCTGATGGTATCTCCAATGAAATGATCAGGAACCTAGGAACAGAGGCCAAAACAAAGCTGTTGCAGATCTTCAATAACAGCTGGACCTTAGGCAGTGTTCCACAAGCCTGGAGAGAAGCAATCATGATACCCCTCCTAAAATCAGGGAAAGATGGTTCCATTGCCTCTAGCTACAGACCAATTAGCCTCACCAGCTGTCTCTGCAAAACACTGGAGCGCATCATCAATCACAGACTGCAGTGGTACATTGAAAGTAAAAACATCCTTGTGCCACAGCAGGCTGGCTTTAGGCAGTGCTACTCTACGGAAGATCAGACAACCTACCTCTCTCAAGAAGTTGAGGATGCATTCCAAGAGAAGAAGCTGGTGCTTGCGGCATGGATAGATCTGAAGAAAGCCTTTGACAAAGTCTGGAAAGAAGGTCTGATGAAGAAACTGAGAAACTGCAAAGTCAATGGAAGAATGTACAAATGGGTGAAAGCATACTTGCACAACAGAAGAGCCCGAGTACAGATAGACGGACTCAAGAGCAAGAAAGTACTACTGCGTCACGGTGTCCCCCAGGGCGGAGTCTTGTCCCCCACACTTTTTCTAATCTTCATCAATGATCTTGTTGCTCACCTACCGCATGGAATTAAAGCGGCAATGTACGCCGATGACCTGGTTCTATGGAGCACAAATGAATATGCATCAGTGGCCACCAGATTGCTACAAAGAGCTGTAGATACATTTGCTGCATGGGCAAATAGATGGTGTGTCAGCATAAACACTGACAAGTGCAGCACCACCCTATTTACCCTCTCTCCAAAACAAAAGGCAGGGATCATCCAGATAAATGGAACACCCCTAAGAGAAGATAAAGAACCAACATACCTTGGAGTAACATTTGATGGCAAGCTGACATGGAGAAAGCACATCAACAAAGCAGTAGCAAAAGCCAGAAGGAAAATAGCCATCCTGAGAAAGCTAAGTGGAACCACATGGGGAGCCAGTACGAAAATACTTAGCAAAGTTTACCAACAGAGCATACGACCACACCTGGAATATGGGTCAACTGCGTGGTGTTCAGCATCAAATACCACACTACAAGAGCTGGACAAGGTGCAAAATCAAGCACTTAGAGTCACCACAGGAGGGATGAGATCAACCCCTATAGTGGAAATGGAGAAGATGGGGAGGACACAGGCACTGAGTGAGCGCAGAGATACGAAAACGCTAATACAAGCAGAAAAGTTCCTCAGCTTGCCAGGCCACCCTATGAAGAACAGATTTGAAAACCTAGCTATGGGGCGGTTGAAAAGAAGTAGTTTTATCCACCAGGCCAAACGACTCTGCAGAGAAACCACTGATCTGCCCACAGTTGGTATCCCCCTAACAACTATTCCAGAGCGAACTCCATGGAAAGATGAGCATAGACTATCGTTACAAATCCAGACAAAAGTGAGAGGAATATTTGACAAGGAAGAACAGAACAGTGTGCAGCGCAGAACAGCCACTCTCAGCTTCCTTGATGAAGAATACCCACAGGACCTTTGGATCCGAGTCTACACAGATGGGTCAGCACAAAATGCTGTTCGAAATGGAGGAGCGGGAGTGTACATAGAATACCCAAATAATACTAGGGACACAGCCAGAGTACCGACAGGAAAGTACTGCCATAACTATGATGCCGAAATTGAGGCAATCAAGATAGCAACAGAGAAATTACTAAATAACAGCAATGGTACACAACCTGTGGTGCTACTAACAGATGCAAAATCAGTACTCGAGGCGCTCCTCTCTGGGAAATTGCCAGTACTAAGGACACTACTTTCTGAACTTAGCAGTCAGCATAAAGTCACCATACAGTGGATACCATCCCACTGTGGAGTACCCGGAAACGACAGAGCTGATCAATTGGCTAAGGAAGGAGCCAAAGAGGGACAGCCTGATGTGCCCGTTACATACCACCAAAAGAAAAGAATGATCAAATCAGTCAGAAAGCCACCAAAACCTGCTCAAGATGACTGCCACATTATGGACAGACCAGAACAAGTCATTATTCTGCGCCTCAGAACAGGACACAATAGATTACGCAACCACATGTATACAAAATTCAAGATTGGTGAAACGGCCATGTGCACATGTGGATTGGCGTCGCAGACAGCGGAGCACATACTCCAAGACTGCCCAAAATATAACATATCTAGGCAAACCTTCTGGCCTAGAGAGACGACAGTGGAAGATAAACTCTATGGACCACTGTGTGAACTGAAAAAAACAGTTCAATTCATGCAAGAGACGACATTGCAGATATAGACATATTTCAAGCGAACGAAAGAAGAAGAAGAAGAAGCTCGTTCATTTCCCTCGACTCCCGCATGTCCCGGGACGAAGATGAAGGTGACTTTGCGGACAACGGACTTCCGCAGCGACTCAGTCCACTGTCTACGTACAGATCCAGCTTCGACCTTCTGAATCATGCTCATTGAATCACTTAGTACACACACGTTGGTATAATGCTGTGATTCCAGCCATATGAAAGCCTGTGTAACTGCCATCACCTCCATCGTCATGCTGCTCGTGGTCATAGAGTGGGCACCACTGGATTCTTGAACGGTTCGGCCCGCTGAACGGGCTGTAAATGCCCACGCACTTCTCTGCTGCTTTACAACAGATCCATCTGTATAGATGATCACTTCGGGGCTATCTGAGTGATCATAGATGAGCGCGTTAACCTCTGCATTGACAGCGGCAGGGTTCTGCTCTCTGCACCGTCTGTCGAGTGTGATAATGCAGGAGAAGGTACACTTAAAAGCTGGAGGCACCGGCACCCATTCCTTGCCGGGGTTGATACTGGTAAGACTGCAGACCTGTCCGACGACATCTTCCGCCCGACCCATCCATGATTTGCCCCTCTTTAGCCTGTCACCCTTTTCTCTGAATACAGCGTCATGCAGAGGGTGCTGCTCATCTGCACTTATTTTTAAGTATGCACGAGCTCTCCAGATCTTGATCCTGTGTTCCATTGTCGGGAAGTCAAGGAGGTATCTCATTGCTGCACAGCTGGTGTCTCTCGTGCAGCCCAAAATGATGCGCATGGCTTCGTTTTGTACCTTTTCAAGTCTTCCAATCTGTGTAGGGCTGACAGTGAGGATGGCCAGGGCATACTCGATGCGTGAAAGTACAAGTCCTTGGAACAGAAGTGATAGCAGTCTTTGCTCGATATTGGCAGTCGCCATGACTCTCATTGCTGCCAAACCTTTTCGAGCCTTCGTTATGACATAATCGACATGATCTCTGAAGGACAGGCTACGATCAAGCCTCACGCCAAGATATGTCATTGACTGGGTTCTACTCAGAATGCTCCCATCCATTCTTACTGCCGGCAGGTCTGTTTTCACAATATGGTTGTTTAGTGAGAACCATGTAACCGTTGCCTTTGCAGGGTTGACAAGGGCAACGGCATCAGCACAACATGAGGAAATTCGATCTAGTTCGCCCTGCATATAGTTGGCAACCGCCTGTCTATCTCGACCCTGTCGATACACGAAGATGTCGTCAACGAATGATAGAGTCCTACCCCTCCCATCCAACTGTTGTTCAGTGATCGGCACCGTATACACGTTGAATAGTACTGGTGACAGTGGTGAACCCTGCGGCAATCCTGGACATATCGTTATCGGCCCAGAAGACCAACTCCCGCATCTTAGCACCACCTTCCTTTGGAGTAGAACTGCAGCTATCCATCGTACAAGGTGAGGGTGCACTTTCAGTCTGAGGAGGGTTTGCATCAAGTGCTCGAAAGATACTCTGTTATATGCGTCCTCTAAGTCTATGGCGGCCGCACATGTCTCTTCCCTGACCTGAAATCCTTCGTAAACATCTTGAGCAAAGACCGCCGCATTCAGCCATGACTCTTTGTTGCGTCTGTATCCTCCAAGTGTGGGCGGGAAGCAGCCGAGCTGTTCCAAGTCCCAAGCAAGTCTGTGTGCTACAATTTTCTCCAGTAGCTTGCCAACAGTATTCTGCATCGTAATGATTCTGTAGCCGCTTATCTTGGAGTGGTCTTTGTTCGGTTTTGGCAGCGGCAGCAAGTAGCTGTGTAGCCATTCTTCTTTGACCTGACCCCTCTGGATACTGGTGTTGAGTTCTCTGGCCAGTTCTTCCATGTCATCATCTGATATCACCATTAGGTCACCATATCGGATGCCGTCTGGGCCTGGGGCGGTGTTAGGTGATTTCTTGAGCATCGCACGCAATATCTCAACTGTGATTGTTCATTCTTCGTCTGTCCCGACCCCCTCGCACAACTGAGAGAGTGTTGTTGTGGTCCTCTGTCTGGCGGGCTCGTCTTTCTGGTCAGTCTGTTCTATGTAGCGTGCAAGAAGGGCCTTACCTTTATTTTATCCGCATCCGACTTTTTCCATGCGAGGTCTGTGCCTTGAAAGTCTGGAATACCCCTACGTTGTGCAGCACCGTTCATGCTCTTGTGGAGGCGCCAGAATGTCGTAAGAGATTGCTCGGAGCACACCTTCCTGCAGAACTCGTCCCATTTGTCGGCCTTGGCCTGTTTGGCGCAGGATTTGAATAAAGTCGTCGTCCTAACGACCTCAGTCTTCAGGTTCGCCAACTCAACCTGTGGCATGTTAGCCTTTCTGGCCTTTTGCCAGTCTTTGACAGCCTGCCTCTTTCCCAGCCACACCTTCTCGACCTCTCCATTCCACCATGGTGGCTGCAGCCATCTTTCTTGTCTCCTACGGGAGGAAGTTAGTTTCCTTCTTCTGATCTTGCTTATGGCGTCTTGACCAGTGGTGTCGTACGGGAAGGCATTGGTCTTGTTTCTTTGACTCATGGCCCCGTCTTTCTTGATCAGGATGACACAAGGGTAGTGGTCACTATCGTGGTATCCCAGTGTGCCATACAACACACTATTACCTCAGCCTAAGAGCGGATACAGCTTTATCCCCCCCCCCCCCCCACCCGCATATCCTTTACAGGACATCGCTGTCAACAGCAGCATCTTTCAGCTGTCTGTTGATTTCTTGGCAAGTAGTTTGCCATTGCTTTCTGAGCGGCCGGCTCAGTTATTCCGCAAGTCACCAGCGGGAGTTGAATCGCTTCCAGCTCTCGTCCGCTACGAGACTCTGCGTGATAAACGGGATTACGAAGAAAGTTTTGTAACTCCTCGGCCACAGAGATCGGCGGATACAGCTTTAGCCGGAAGTAATTTGAAACATAAATAAGAAAAGAACAATGTCGGTTTGTGGAAAGCCAGTCTTCAAGAAATTAAGTGAATTTTCTTGGAACATCAACAGTCTTCAATAGAAGTACATTTTTTGTTTAGCTATCTCGCTTTGAACTCAAGCGTAGTTCATAGACATTACTTCTAGTAGCACTGATCTTAATTTTGCTTTCCCTATTACCAGTGTCCCTCGCCATAAGCAAACCCACTCCGACTTCAGAGGTATTAAAAATACATAAAGACCTACATCTTTGCTTCACTGACTACACGGAAGCTTTCGATAGGATAATGCACGCCAACTTGATCTCCTAACTGATGAGAAACAACTAAAGAGTTGTAATAAACATTTGTTGGAAACGAAGTGCAACCGCAAAACATTGATGATGAAGTACGTCAATATAAGTAAATCAAGGGAGGTCTGCTATGGACCATTGAGTGAACTTAAACAACAAAAGACAGTTACATTTATACAAGAGACAACATTGCAGTCATAGGCAAATTTCAAGTGAACAAAAGAAGAAGAAGAGAGGTCTGCAACAGGAATGTGTAATGTCTTAAGACCTCTTCCCTATACAGTGAAATATTATTTGAATGGGGGATAAGTAGCAAAATGGTCAAGCTGTCTGCCTCATGCAATGAAGGTCATGGGTGAGTTCTCGGACTACTTCTTTGAGACTAAGAGTGCAATCTTTCCCAAAGATATCTGAAGAATGCAAAAGGGTATAGGGGTGGGGCTGGAGCTACGGAGTTCGTACTGTTTGATGGTCTCGACAGGCACTTGCCGTTCTGCGGAGTTAGACCAAGTAAGATGGGACATCCGATGCAGTGAAGTCAATCCTCACGTCTTAAAACTATTTGTAACCATCATTTTGAGAAATGTTAAAGATATGGGAGAAAATGCCATCATCATCATCATCATCATCATCATCATCATCATCATCATCATCATCATCATCATCATCATCATCATCATCATCATCATCATCATCATCATCATCATCATCATCAGCAGCAGCAGCAGCAGCAGCAGCAGCAGCATCATCATCTTCATCCCATGGCTTGCCCCATGCAGAACGTTATCCCCACAACAGTTTCACGGTATCTCTGTTTATCATAAACCAGATGCCCCACCTCTGGTGCTGTCATATGTAAATTTTCTATCACATTTTTAATAAATCTATGTTGTTATCCCCCTCTTATCCGCTTCCTAGGGACACATCTCTATATAGTTTTCTTTTTCAGACAGTCATGCTCGTTTTTATGTCTCAATATGTCATTGTCCTCAAGTTTATTTGACTAAATAACTAATCTTTATCAATATTGAATTATTGTTGGATACATCAGCTCGTTCTCTTTAATTCGTCAATGGAATACGTAGTACTTTTCTGACACACTTATTTAAAAAAGGGCACATGTGCTTTTCGGCTGATTTGTTAAATGACGAACTTTCACAACCGGATATTGCGACAGGAGATACAAATGCTCTCAGTTCTCTGACTTTTGTTGTTCTATTTGTGTCAATTTATAAAGGCTTTACCAGATTCAGGGCCAATGAAAAGTAGGTTTGGACTAAACGTAAATGGAAGGCGGAAAATGGGAAGTAGGAATGTGTGACTTAAAAGTTGTTGATATGGTAGCAGATATGTTGTATTATATATCACATTAAAGGAAATTTTAAAGGGAAAACTACTGTATTGATAGTTTAACTATAATTTGATTCATGGGTCCAAGGGAGTTATGGGAAGTCCAAATCAGCCCATTATCAGCCCATAAAACACAGTTAATTGCTTCAGATTTGTCAGAGCAGCATTCGCTCCTTTTACTATGAGAAATGTAACAGGTATGAGAGGAGACCAGATGACACAATATCAACACTAAAAATAGGCAGGTGCAGGTGAGTCAGTATTGTTTGCTGACAATAGACAGGATCTGCAGCATTTAGTTAGTGCTGATATTGTACACAGCCGGTTTCAAGATGGCGACGGACGGTCGTGTTGTTTTGTGTTCGTTAACTTTTTCGCGTAGGGGATGGATTTATTCATCTCTTGCGTGAAATTGGTGTGCCAGGATGTAAAACCAGGAGTTTCTACTCAAGATCTGCGCGGGTGCTACGGAGTTCGTGCATCGAGCGTAGCCATCCTTGAGTGAATTTTCAGCAGCGTGTGTGGTTCTCAGCAGTCTGTGTTTACGTTTTTTCAACATGGCGGAACAACGCGTGTTCTCCAAGCGGTCAGCAGTCAACATAACGAAGCGGCGTGGTAGCCGCGCAGGGAGAAAGAAGCAAGGTAAGCGCGGTGGTTTGAGACGTTTTAGACTCAAATGTCACCGTCTAGGACTCAGGAACATCCGTATTCTATATTGGAACTGTGCCAGTGTAAAACAACGGGGCTCTATTTTAGAAACCCTAGTTTACAGGAACGACATTGTAGCACTCCAGGAGACGAGACTGGGCGATCAGCTACTCCGAATTGCCGGCTTCAAATGTTTCTACAACAGACGACATCTGGGAACGGCGATTCTCGTTCGCGACAGCATGGTGGCGTCAGAGCTAGACATGTCCAGTTGGGACAGTGACGATATACAAATACAGGCGTTGAGAGTTCATTCCAGTATACCATTCGTGTTGGTTAATGTTTATGCCCGCAATGCGAGTGTGGACGCCCAGAAGTGGCAGTGCTTAAGTGGCATATTAGGCCACGAGAGAAATGTTATTTTCTGTGGTGACTTCAACGCTAAAGGCAGATCATGGGGAAACACTTCCTCCAATACACAAGGGGAGGAGCTCGAGACTGCACTGGAAACCATCGACCTGGTTTGTATCAACAGTGGCTGTGTCACCAGGACAGCAAGCCGTCCAGGCGATGAGGACAGTGCTATTGATCTGGCGCTAGTTTCACCTTCACTCACTACAGTGTGTAGATGGGGTGTCCTAGGACACCATGGCAGCGACCACCACCCTTGCAGCATATTGGTGAAGAAAGGCAGAACCAGGCAGCACAAGCTAAAGGTAAAGATGTTCCAGTATGACAGTACAGGGCAAGATGTGATGAGTAAAATAAGACGTGACAAGCGCAGAACGTTTCAGGGCAGGAAAAAAAGCTGGGAGCAGCCACCGTGGTGGAGTTTCGAGGTGGAGAAGGCTTGGGTGGATAAGCGTAGTGCTGTAAGAAGATGGCAAAATGCCAAGAAGAACAGAGCTGGTCATCCTAGTCCCTGCTTGCATTTAGAAAGAGAGATGCACACAAAAGTAAGCTATTTAAAAAAAAAACTGGCCAAGGTGGTTAAAAGCGAAAAATGGGCAGAGGTGTGTCAAAGAGTAAGCACAGACAAGTCACTGAAATTGTTCTGGCGACTACATAAAAGCATGAGTGGTGTAGTCAAGAATAAGAGCATTTTTGACTTCCAAGGTGCTGACCTCATCTGGCAGAGGACTGACGAGGACAAGGGCAAAGCCCTCTTTGAACGCTACCTTGAGCAGAGCAACCAGACAGACATGGGAGGCCGAAATCTGGCCAAGGAGGTCACCTCAGACAGATGCAAGGCCCAGAACACTTCGGATGTAGACACAGTGACAGTGAAAGAAATCAAGGCTGTGCTTCGACGATCAAAAAACAGTGCTCCAGGTCCTGATGGCATAAGATACGACGACATAAATAGGTGTACCGACAATGAGCTAGAGAAACTAGCAGACATGTACAACAACAGTATAGGGAGTGCTAGCATCAAGGAGGAATGGTTACACAGCTATCTGATTCCCTTGCCGAAGCCTGACAAAGACCACAAAAAAAATTCAGGGATATCGAATTATAACCATGCAGAATACAATAGGCAAGCTGCTGGAGAAGGTAATTGCCAGGAAAATATCAAGCCAACTAGAGAGGCAAGGTGTTTTCCCACCTACCCTGGGTGGGTACCGTCCAAAAAGAGAAACCTGGACCAATGCAGCAGTCTTTGCCCATGATGTCTATGAAGGTTTCCACTCAGGCACTGAAATAGTTGCTGCAGCGATTGATCTTGAGGACGCATACAACAGAGTACCACTGGATTTTTTAATGTTTCAGCTTCTTGAACTAAACGTAAGTCCATTCCTCCTTAGTTGGATCGCTGCAGCCCTCTTCCAACGGAAATTAGTTTTTAGATGTGGCAGTTGGACTTCGGAACCAACAACAATATATCCTGGCCTACCACAGGGATCACCATTATCTCCGGTACTGTTCAGCGCCTACACAGTGAGAATCACCAGTGAGCAGATCACTGGACCTGGCAGGACATTGTCATATGCCGATGATGTTTTAGTGTATCGTCAGGGTAAGGATAGAGAGGAGGTTGCTGTGGAACTACAAACCGAACTCAATCGCATAAGTACTTGGTGTGATGAAGCTGGGGCAATGGTCAACCCAACAAAGGCAACAGTGACTTGGTTCTCGTTGAATAATCATATTGTCAACAATCCAACACCAACTGTAATGCTGTGTTCAGAGACGGTGGAAAGAACGCAGGCAATGAATTACGGTTTGATCGAAGCCTTGCTTGTAATGTGCACATAGACCAGGTGATAACAAAGGCCAGGCGGGGTTTGGCAGCGATGCTGGTGATGGCGGCAGCAAACTGTGAGCAGCGCCATCTATGTCTTCTGTACGAGGGGCTGGTCATGTCTGTTTTGGAGTATGCAATGGCAATCCTGACTCTCAGCCATAAGCAGATAGAAAGGATGGAAAGGACACAGAATGAAGCTATGCGCATTATTCTTGGATGTACAAGAGATACAGCATGCAGGGCGATGCGCAACCTTCTTGATTTTCCAACCATTGAAGAGAGAATACAAGTTTGCAGGGCACGCGCCTACCTCAGAATTAACGCAAACACACAACATCCACTGCATAGTGAAATTAGGAAGGTGAAGGTCAGCAGGTTAAAAAGAGGACGGTCGTGGATGGGTCAAGCCGAAGACATTCTTCAACAGGTGTGTTCACTTGATGACTTAGAACCTGGCGAGGAGTGGGTGCAAGTGCCAACAGACCTCTGCACATCCTTTTCAGTTTGCATCCAACTAGATAGAAAATGCAGACAAGAAAATCAGGCTGCTGTTGAGGCTGAAGTACAAGCGTTGATTTTCGAGAACTCGCTAGACGGTGACGCGGTCATCTACACAGATGGGTCGGTCGTCCGACATGTGAGAAGCTCATGGGCCTTTACAGCTCGGGCCGGAGGGAGAATTGTGAAGGAGGACTCTGGTGCTTTCACTGAAACCACAAGTAGCCTGACCATGGAAGTCATGGCAGTAAGTAAAGCAATAACATGGCTCGAGACACAGACATTCACTAGGGCTTGTTTCCGTAGCGACTCAATGAACATGATCAAGAGGATAGAGGAGGGGTCGATCCGAAGAGAATGGTTGCTGCCTCTGAAGCGGTCTCGGCTGGCAAAGATTGGTTTCATCTTCGTGCCGGGGCATGCGGGAGTACAAGGAAATGAGCGGGCTGACAAGCTCGCAGGTGGGGCTACTGTGGAGGGCGGACGCGCCATGGACCAGGCTGACATTCTGAATGCTCTACGAGAAGTGAGACTTTTGCGAAAACCAAGTGATGACTGTGAATCATCAACAATGGCCAGACTGCGAGAGCAGCAAATTAAAAGAGGGGAGGCCAAACAAGAACACTACGCAGGAAGCCAAAGAATATTGATAAACCAACACAGAACTGGTGTCATTAGCCGCTACACGCTGCGGAATTTGCTGAGGAGGGGATCCAAGCACTTATGGACTGAATGGTTCGATGTGCAACGAGGATGATCTGTCGACTAACTAACTAACTAACTAACTTGTACACAGCCAGCAACTACGGCTAGAACTAAATTGTAAGAAAACAGAGATTATGGTCGTTTATAAGAAGAAGGAAATACCACAATGTAACATCCAAGTAAATGCTTAAATGTTTTGTATATCCTTTACAGGACATCGCTGTCAACATCAGCATCTTTCAGCTGATTGTTGATTTCTTAGCAAGATTACGCTCAGTAGTTTGCCATTGCTTTCTGAGCGACCGGCTCCATACTCTCAGAAGTCACTGGCGCGACTTGAACCGCTTCCAATTCTCGTGCACTCACGTCAACCACGAATTCTAAAGAAAACAGAATTTATACCACGGAGGAACACAAGTGAAGACATGAAGCTCGCTTTTTCTCTTCATACATGAAGTTACGATAGTATAAAGGGATAGAGCCTTCTCTTGTACTTACATCCAGGGACATATCTGGTACCCCTTTCATGAGGCGACATCTACCACAGACCACATGACAGACCCCTGCCCCCTCTACCTATTCTTTAAAAACTGAGCATTGAACTTAAACAGCTGGGCCGGCAAGCCTGTGGATTAACCACTATACCAACATGAAACACATCACTGGCTAAAGGTTTGTGAATGTTACACTATTGTATCAAAAACATATAAGCCGATTGGTATTATATTACAGATGGCTTGTTTCGGGAGCTATTCTTTGGGCTTTCACATTCTTGCTTGTCTGGTGACAGCTACGCATGGGACATTTTATCCAGAGACCAGTGAGTATTAAACGTTGACGATGATCTTTTGTTCTCTAAATTCAGTTTCTTGAGGGTGTGTGAACTTTAGATCTCGTTCAACTTTCTTATTGAACGTTGATTATATTGAAAATCTCTGTGTTTGGTCTTTTAAATATATATTCTCCAGTCTTTATAGTTTCTTTTCTCTGTTGATAAATGGACTGCTTGTCTGTGGATCATAAGAGGAAGGCTCGTTTGCAACAAACAGCCAGACATAGCAACTCTTGATTGATAGAAAGAATATAGCTCTCTTAAGAAACAAAGCAAGAATAACTCGAAACACTCAGTGAGCTGAAACAAGCTAAGAAAGATGTGCAAAAGGGTGCCAGGCGGTGTGCAAACGACTATTGGATCAAATTATGTGAGTGCAGTCAAAACGTCTTACGTTCCAGGTTGCAAGCCATAGCTTGAGGTTTCTAATTTTCTTGTTATTAGTGCCTGGTGCATTGGATTTACAGCCTGCGATTCAGATTTTGTCCTAACCCAAGCACCCATTGAAGCAGACAGGCTGTGGCGGATATGCACCCAATTGGCCGGGGGATGCCCAGCTTGAGGCGGGCGGTAGCTGATCAGTGACACCTGTAGGTGTCTCCCACTGTCAGAGGAAACCCGTGGCGCCCCATGTCTACGCCAATCGACAATGACTTATAACCCGTAAATGTTATCTCTCGCTTTGATTCCGAGACTGGTTAAGACCAGGGATGGAGTTATTGCCTCTCCATAGCACAAAGCCTGGGCTAAAATATAGAGATCATGTGTTGCCCATGCAGTATGATCCCTCTCTCGGCCTGCCTAGTTCACTCCAGAGGAAAGGTAACACCTATACATCTGGAACAAGACAAGCTGCAGAAGCTGCCGGATCAGGAAAGCAATGCTCTAACTGTCCGCCTGTCGGAGCTTCGATCCTAGACCAACTGCCAACTGAGGCTTAGGGCCTGATCTGCCCTGCCATGACATTTTGTCTTTAGATTGCAGTTTCTCGCACCAGGATAAGACTTGTACCCTCCCAATTGTGCTCTTCCGCCCGAAGCCGTTGACACAATGTGGGGTTTGGTAAGCGCCGCCCAACATTCGGCGCTAACAGAAGGCAGCAACAACAATGAACAGGTTAACAAAAAGAGTCTGGGAGAACAAGAAGCTTACTGCCTAAACAAAAGTCCTGGTCTATCAAGCCTGTGTCCTTAGTCTTCTTTATGGCAGTGAAGTCTGGTCAACTTACTCACACCAAGAGACACTTTTAAAAAGCTTTCATGTGCGGTGTCTGCTAAGAATACTTGGTATTAAGTGGCAAGACAAAATCACAAATACTTAAGTATTGGAAAGATCGGGTTGTGTAACGATTTGGTCCATGCTCAGTCTTCGTAGACTTAGATGGATAGGGCGCATTAGATTGGCGGTAGAATTCCACAGGACATCTTGTTGGTGAATTACAGATGGGTAAAAGATCTCGGGGTCGGCATCGACTACGAAACAAAGATGTGTGTAAGCGGGACATGATTGATGCAGTCATTGATATTGCACCTTGGGAGCAAGTCGCCACCGATCGTGTTACATGGAGGGCAAAGATAAGAAATTGAATAAAGACAAAGGATAAAATGATTGCAGACAGGTCACACACTGAGCGTATGAGACGTAAGATGGTGCATGATGGTGGAAATGACCATGATATCACATGCAACCATCGTGGACAAACATTTACAGCACAAATTGGTCTGATTGGTCACATTCGCTACCGCCATGAGTATTAGCAGTATTAGCTGTTATGTCTTTTTGAAGCACAATGTAACAAACTGTCGTCTGTCAAGACGTCAAGGTGCCATTGTGCAGTGTACGCCTGTTTGGTATTATATTACAGATGGCTTGTTTCGACAGCTTTTCTTTGTGCTTTCACATTCTTGCTTGTCTGGTGACAGCTACGCATGGGACGTTTTATCCGGAAACCAGTGAGTATTAAAACGCTGACGATGATCTTTTGTTCTCTAAGTTCTGTTTCTTAGGGTATGTGCAATTTAGACCAAGTTCAACTTGCCCGATGAACGATAGTTATATTGAAGATCTCCGTGTTTGGTATTTTAAATATATTTTCTCCAGTCTTTGTAGTTTCTTTCCTCCATTGATACATTTTCAGCGTGCCTGTCTTTCTCTCTGTCTGCCTTGCCTGTCTGTCTGTGTAAACTGTAATGCATATTAGTGTATTTATATTTGTGATTTTTACTCCACTTCTAGACACTGAATGGATTTTGATAGTATTGGTAGGAAATATGTTTGGAAATTGATGAAGTATGTGGGATTCCACCGAAAATATAGGAGCGAAACAGGGGAGTCTTTGTCACATCTACTTTTCTTACTGACTGTAGACAGGATTATGAAGACAACAAGCGCTGCCAGAAATGGAATTCAGGGGCCTCCTCTGATAATGCAGCTCGATGATCTGGACTTTGCTGAAGACATTGCCCTCCTGCCTCACACACAAAATCAGATGCAAGATAAACTAAATGCAAAGGATGGGAGGTCACAACAATTAGGTTGAAAAATTAATAGGTGAAAGACAAGTGTAATGAGAATAATTCAAAGAATGATAACCCTATCTTCATTGATGGGGAAGTATTAAAATATTAAAATAAGAATACAAAAAAATAAGAGAAGCTTTCATAGCACTAGAAAATGTGTGGAAGTCAAAAAACACTAAACTGCTCACCAGATGTAGAATATTTAACTGTAAATATAAATTATATTATAGAAGGACAACAATGATATGACAGAATCGCCAACATAGAGCTCACGGAGAGAGACAGACCAATCCCAATGAATCAAGAAGTGATGAAAAGATGCTGGCACTAAATAGGACAAGCATTTGAGAAAACATGAGAATAGTATAACTAGAAAGGCCTTTGTCTGACAATACACAAGGACAAAAGGTATAGAAGAAAACCTAAATATACACGAAGAAGAGAAGTTGAGATAGAAATGAATAATATGAGGAATACATGGGCGGAGCTGCTAATGTATATGGCAGCTCAGAGTAGGTTGGTTAAGGGCGAATTCCCCTAACTAGGGATAACTGGCAAAAGAAGAGATATACTAATGTACGAGAGGGATTCAAATCCAAAACTTAAAAGTGTGGTAGCAATTATATCGCAATGTATGTATATTTGTGGTCGTTTACGTCATACCTATACAGCTAATAGACAGTTATTTACCTGTGTGGTTTCTATTGATTTAGAGATTTGTATTTTTTCCCCCATTTAATTTGACTAGAAACTACAATTTTAGGAACTCGATTGCGCATTCACGTTGCTGTGAAGTTGGAACTGCGACTAACTAACTAAATAACTATTTTTATTTACTTGACTTGTTACTACCGATGAAGAAAGTCAAATGTATTGTTTATTAATTTGTTCAGTTTACTTGAGCGACAATTGTGGACAACAATACGATCTGAAGGAAGACGTGAGGATCAAGGTATCCTCTACCGGCTACCTTCCCGCAAACAAAACATGTTCTCTGCTCATTCGAGTAGTTTCAGGCACTAGGCTTATAGCACAGTTCCTCAGTTACCACATGGACGCCAGATACATAAATGAATATGGACGCTGCGAGTATGAGTCACTTCAGCTATACAATTTCTATGGAGTAGCTCAACTCGGTAAGTGTTGCTCTATGTACATGTTATTGTCAATTGAAATGTGAATATGTAACACCACCATAGTTCCACATGGCCGAATGGGTGAGAACGCGTGTTCTTAAACATCCGTTGTGTTAATGCCGAGATAAGCTGTTCATTCAACCCATACACCGGTCAGTTGGACTAAACTGTTGAATTCTCGTCCTTGACTCGGGAACTTAAATTACAAGTACCTATGAAGTCAGAGTGGGTTCGTCTGATAGCAAGAGACACTGGTAATAGAGAAAGCTAATACACTGCAAAAAGCATCCAAGTGCACTAGAAGTAGTAGTTTACGCTTGAGTTAAAAACGATCGAAAGCATCACACCCCCCCCCCCCCCCCGCAAAATAAAAATAAATAAAAAAATAAAACATCTCAGAGTGGTTTGGAAAGAATAGTGATGAAAGATGTAGTACTTGTAAGAAGAGACAGAGAGCATGAACATGGACAGAAGACACTGTAGACACCTGGCATGAGAGTGACATTCAGAGAAGGGCCTGCTACATGATGCGTCTCCATACCTACTGCGTTTGAAACAAAGTAAGCGACTGTGAACATTGTTTAGTTAGTTAGTTGTATATTCTATACAAGACGTCGCAGTCAGCCCCAGCATGTTTTTGGCTGTTTGTGATCTCTTAGCAAGTTTACGATCGGTAGTTTAACTGACATTCATACTATTGTATGCAAACAATATAAAATGACACAAACTAGTGCAGCTTTACATAACAGAATTAAGACACATACAGGACGTTGCGGCGACTAGCCTTCATCAGCAAACAAACACATTCACAAACACAACATACAGTCAAGGAGATCTCCTGTGACTACATCAGAAGGTGACGACAGGACGAGAAGAACAAAATGATGAAAAAATGAAAGCAGTGAAGAAAATGAGAATTGAAAAAAGCGTGAATTGAAAAAAATGTTAATTGAAAAAAATGTTCATACTCACCTCACAGTGTCAAATCTGTAAGCAACTCAGAAAATCTCCAATGTATTCTTTTTATACCCGGTGATAGGTGTCACGTTTCAGTGAGCACATTGAAAGAAGGGGAAAAAGGGGAGGGGGCGGGGACAGGAGGGCAGGACGGTAACTAGTCTGGTAGGGGTATCTGAGCAATCTCAGTGGATGTACTTTCACAGCTTTACCGCAGTTCCACCAAATTTTATTCATATTGTATGCAAACCAACAAAAAACGGTCTGTTGCCAAATCTCCCGCAGTCATGTTTCGAATGCGAAATTACGAATTACGACCGTAACTCCTTCGTCACAGAACAGGTCCTTATGTGCCGGTTCCCGTATGGGAACATTTTTATTTTATAAAAACGTGCCTTGAGTAGAAAAAGGTTGAATATTTTGAGAAGCCCAGATCATCTCACCTCTCATTTCATCTCATCATGTTCTTCTTGTACCTTGCGATGTCGAGGTGAAGTATAAACAACGGGAGAGTGCCCGCTTATGGGCTTCATGTATTGAAATTCCCATGGACTCTGTTATTCCTGCGTCCATCGTTTACGTGGTCGGCCTCTTCCTCTGCTTCCCTCTGGTCTGTACATCATTGCTTGTTGTGGTATACTGTTAGTTGGTAACCTACTTGCATGGCCAAACCATTTGACTTGCTGAATTCTAATAAAATCTAGTGCAGCTATAACCCCCATTTTAGTCCTGATTTCTTCATTTCTGATCTTATCTCTTCTTGATACATTGAGTATTCTTCTCAGACATCTCATTTCTGTTGTTGTGATTTTTCTTTTCTCTTTTTCTGTCATTGTCCAGTTTTGGCATTGGTAACATAGAGTTGGTAGGAAGATTGTGCTGTAAAGTGCTTTCTTAGTAGTTATTGATATATGTTTGTTCTTTAGTATTGGTGCCATTTGTCCAATGAGTTGGTTTGCCTTATTGAACTTCCGGTCCCCAGAATGGCAGTTAGGCATTGAACCGCTACGGCCTCTGGAGTATTTATCTGTGTGGCTGCGGTTTGCATTTCGCATTTTCCTCATGTTGGACTGGTAGTATATGGTTCCGTCGCCTTGCTACTGAGTGAGTGCGTGGCGCGACTCTGTGAGCTGTGATATTCACGTGGATTGCTTTTACATGTCCGCTTTTGTTTGTACAGTGACCTGCATGTTCGGAACAATGGCTACCAGCTGTTGCTGAGACTGATTTGCCTTTTCGGCTCACGAGTGCATTTTTCAGGAGACACCTGGGAGTCGGCGCTGGAGCTACGGAGTTCGTGCTTTATGCGACGCTTTCGGCGGGTCGCCCTGCGGAAAGAGACAGAGCCATGTGAGAAACCTGGATCAGTGAGGTGTTTCTGGTGACTGCCGATTCCATCGACGATGAACTGTGGTTTTCGTGGATGACTTTTGTGTTGGCATTCTGACGGCGGCATTATGCACAGTGTACCTGTGCGGGCTGTTAGATTGCCGAGACTCCTGTCTGTTCCACTTTTCACACTGGACTGTGGGGAGCATTTTGTGTGATATTCACTGGCACAGGAACAGAGCATAATGGGGACGACCTGTTGCCGTGAAGTTGGAACCTCAACTAACTAACTAACTAACTAACTAACTAACTAACTAACTAACTAACTAACTAACTAACTAACTAACTAATTAACTAACTAACTAACTAACTAACTAACTGACTGACTGACTGACTAACTAACTAACTAACTAACTAACTAACTAACTAACTGACTGACTGACTGACTGACTAACTAACTAACTAACTATCTAACTAACTAACTAACTAACCAACTAACTAACTATTGCACCTATTTTCAATCTCGTCTTCTGATCTGCCATTTGATATTATACTTCCTAGGTACTTGAAACTCTTTACTTGTTTCAAGGGATGTTTGTTTAGGTGAATGGTTGTTGCTTTTTCTTCTTTAGTAAAAAAAAAAAAGTCGCTTAAAAGTCGACAGCTATAGTCATTATCTCTGTTTTACTTGTGCTAATTTTTATGTTATGTTCCCTACACATTACATTTAGATTATTCATGTGGTCTTGTAATTCAGCTCCTGATTTTGCTATTAGTGCTTGGTCGTCCGCAAACAGGAGTTCTCTAATGGTTAGATCTGCAGATGGTTCTTCTTCTGTGTTCTCGTCATGCGGTATTCTTGCGGTCTCTGTTTTACTGGTTTCTTTACATATGTTATCTATATATGTTATAAACATGATTATATACCAAGAACGCACCATAGTTCAATGTTACTCGATACGTGACATACTTTTTGAAACTCGTGGTAGCTTGGTACCGGGTCGGGAGAACAGTCACTCCAATAGATGCAGGTCCATTTCAGGGTTCAGATGATCCGAGCAATAATGCATCAGACTTCAGGGCTAAACCTCAGTCTCCCAGAGCATTCATGGCAAACCAGCCTGTTTGTCCGTCCGTCCGTCTGTCTGTCTGTCTCCCCTTCTACACCCATTGCCCCAGGCAGTTACCAGTTTAATGTAATAAATCCACCAGGGACATAATAATTATCAGAAACATAACAGGGTTTAGTTACAACGTTTTGACCAGGAATTTAAAAAAAATAAACTAGAAGAGAGTAGTCTGATAAACCAGCTGCCTAGGACCGACTGAAATAAGTAACTTTTTAATCGATGTTCATGTGAATATTTCGATTTTATACTAGCATATGTAGGAGCGACTGATATATTTATTATGTTCGTAACTGGATATGCGTTTCCTCCTGCATTATGTAGCTGACACTGGCGGATACTGCCGAGCGGAGAGGCCAGTTTCTATATTTGATCTTGGATACAGCGGAAATTTTATCTACACCACTTATGGGGAAAACCAGATCAGAGCAGCAGACGTGGAGCTACTTGTAACTGGGGTCCGAGATAAACAGGGATGTAAGTTGTACATTGTTTGCAATTTACTTGATCCTTCTTCAGCCTTTCGTTTCTCAGCTTGATTCTCCTTTAGCCTTTCGTTTCTTAGCTTGATTTTCCTTCAGCCTTTCGTTTCTGAGCAGGGCATAGGCCCTAAGAAAGTCAGGCCAAGCAGTTTGTAGCCATGTTCATGAGTGGTTGGTTTTTGTAGTTAAAGCTTTCTCTGGGATCTCTCAGTCAAGTCTCACGCAATACCTCTTAAGTTACATGTTACGACACACAGTATTACTGTCTCCCCACCCCTACTCCCTGTTATGTAATATTACCTACAGATAACATTTCCACAGCGAAGATTGTTGTCAAACCTAAATATATCACCCCCCCCCCCCCCCCACAACCGGGGTTCCGTCATTCTATTGTAAAATATAAATATATCACCCCCGGGTTTCCATCAAGAAGTAAAGGAGGTGGAGGAGAAAGAGAAAGAAAAGGAGGCTGAGAAGAAGGAAAAGAGAAAAACAAAAGAATAAGGCTGCACGGGGTGTACTGAAGATTGATTAACTCTCTTTCCCACACATACTAGTATATGATCTTATTATCACAAATAAATGTTAGTCCAGAGATCATTTCCGCAATAATAATATTAATGGTAATAGCTATCATCACCATTTTCATGTGCCACACAAGGTGGTAAAAGGGAGTATAACTCCACAAACTTCCATATGTGTTTTTAATAAGTTCGACCATTTATCAACTTCCCTGGCAATCTGCCAACCCGTTCAGTATGTTCTCCATCTGTTTATTCCTGGTGTTATTACTATGTTCCAGAGGCAATTTTCTATAATAATAATAATAATAATAATAATAATAATAATAATAATAATAATAACAGCTGCAACAACAATAGTAATAAATGTGTGTGTCTCGTTATTTTATTTCATACGTCATAGTTCATGCCATGTGGTGTTGGTCATCATGTCCGCCCACAGCCTTCTGCCTCGTATACAGCCAGCCCTTTCTGATACTGACGTTTCTCAGTGCCATGACGTCAAACTGTCCAGCATCTTCTCTCTTGGTCTCCTCCTACCTCTCCCCCCCCCCCCAAAAAAAAGCATGTGTCTCGTTCGCACTGTATGCTCCAACTTTCCCCCTAATCATAACATGACAAATACCCACAGGAACTCTGGATCCGAGTCTACACATATGGGTCAGCGCAAAATGCTGTTCGAAATGGAGGAGCGGGAGGTATATAGAATACCCAAATAATACTAGGGACACGGCCAGAGTTCCAACAGGAAAGTACTGCCATAACTATGATGCTGAAATTGAGGCAATCAAGATAGCAATAGAGAAATTACAAAATACCAGCCATGGTAGACAACCTGTGGTGATATTGAGAGATGCAAAATCAGTAATAGAGGCACTCCTGTCTGGGAAATTACCAGTTCTAAGGACACTACTTTCTGAACTTAGCAGTCAGCATAAGGTCACCATACAGTGGATACCATCCCACTATGGAGTACCCAGAAACGACAGAGCTGATCGATTGGCTAAAGAAGGAGCAAAAGAAGAACAGCTTGATGTGCCCATTACATTCCACCAAAAGAAAAGAATGATCAAATCAGCCAGAAGGCTACCAAACCTTACTCAAGACGACTATCACGTTATGGACAGACCAGAACAGGTCATTCTTCTGCACCTCAGAACAGGACACAATAGATTACACAACCACATGTATATAAAATTCAAGATTGGTGAAACAGCCATGTGTACATGTGGATTGGCGTCGCAGGCAGCAGAGCACATACTCCAGGACTGCCCAAACTACAACATATCAAGGCGAACCTTCTGGCCTAGAGAGACGACAGTGGAAGATAAACTCTATGCACCGCTGAGTGAACTAAAAAAGAATGTTAGATTCATACAAGAGACAACATTGCAGTTATAGACATATTTCAAGCGAACGAAAGAAGAAGAATAACATGACCCCAAAAATTTGGACTGTCTCTTATGAAGCAGTGACCAATTCTCTTTGTGAGTTAATCTCTTTCACATTATCTTCATTGCTCTTACTATCTGAAAGGGAAAAGAAACACTAATAAAATATGTATTTAATTTCAGCGGATTGTCCAAGTGATTATTTTGACTGTTACTACAACAACTTTTGCAATATGGAAAACATACTGACCAATGCTGAGATGTCAATTGCAACAAGAAAACGAGTGTTGAAGTACTACATTGAACAAACAATTTTTATAAGGATATGGAACACGGAAGATGAACAGACAAGCTGAAAAACATCTATCTAATGGCTGCGGAAATATGGTTTCTGAGGAAAATGCAAAGAAATCAATGGGCAGACAGAAAAACTAATGAGCAAGTCCTACACAAGGCAAATGTAAACAGTAAACTGATTAGAGAAATTAGACGTAGACAGTCAATCCTTTTGGGCACGTTATGAGAAGAAATAAACTAGAGAACTTGGTGACAACTGGTAAGACTAAGGAGAAACGAACAAAAGGAAGGCAGAGAAAAAAAAATATCTGGATGGCTTTGCCACACGGCATGGCTGGTGCATGAACACAGAGTTGATCCACGAAACTGGTGATCGTGTAAGATGGCGTACATGACCCACCACGCTTACCGGCATGACACATGATGATGATGATGACAACAACTACCGCGTTAGCAAATCTGTCACTGGTAATGGCTACAACGATTGTGACAACAACAGAGATGAAACAGTGCGGTGTTCGTTGAGAGGAGGCGTTATTATGGCACTCCTCCGAACGACCCCCCCCCCCCCCCCAACTAATCTAGTGTAAAATCCATCCCTTACAGGGCCTCATAAGGTCAATTCCGGGGCGATGTGTTGTCAATCTCTTACGCTTGAGTGTATCGTCGTCTGCTGGACCTATCGATGGATACAATAAATGTTTCTGGGCCCGGAGGGCCCTCACTGTCGTCGGAGTGTATATCCATATCTTGTGGTACCGACGACAGTGAGGGCCCTCCGGGCCCAGAAACATTTATTGCAACCATCGATCGGTCCAGCAGTCCACCACAAACTGAACCGGAAGTGATCGACAACACATTCAATGCTCGTCCCGATATGTATAATTTTTTCCCCTGTGGATATACCGATACAAGAATTTAGAACATGTTTTCGAACAGTATTTACAACTTTTGTGCCACAATTTCCACATATAACTGTGAAATATTATTGGTAAGTATTTCCGTTTTCTCAGTTCTATATTTTAGTTCGCATTTTTTTTGTTATATCAGCTAATGAGGCCCTGTAAGGGATGCATTTTACACTAAATAATTTGGGGCCGTGGTTCGGAGGAATGCCGTTACTGCTGCAATAATCGTGGTTATTATCGTCATCTTTTGTTGCGCTGCGGTAGCCATTTTATGTGTGTTCAGACACAAGATGTGACATTGCTACCAACGCCCTTTCTGACACTGAAAACAACCAGTGCCATGATGCCAAACATGCCATGATGCCAAATTGTCCTGCAGTTTCCCTCTTGGTCTCGCCCTGCCTGTCCTCCCTATCATCTGTCCAGTTCTCACTATATACTCCCTCTAATTATGACACGACCTAAAAATATGGACTGAAACAAACATGTGTCCAGTGTTACCATCTCCCTTTGATGAAAAAGCACCAAAATCGACCCAAAAAAGCACCCAAAAGCACCAAATGTTTTTCTTTTTGGAAAGCACCAAACAAAAAAAGCACCAACTGTTGTTATTACAAATGTAAAACGGTAGCACATTATAATTTATTATTATCACTTCGTATTACAATGAAGTTTAATCCAGATCCGCCAAATCCCAATCAGAACTACTCTCGAGCCAAAAATTATAATAATTATAAATTATAATATAATTATATCAAAATGAGTTGTGAGCTCGACCCACTGCTGCAATATTCTGACAATGGCAGTCTGAATGGACATCCATCGTGTCTGGCTTAATTGAAAAACCTTCAGCGGATGTTGTCCATCATTTATTGAAGCAAAAAGCTCCCTGTACTTTGCTTGACGAAGACTTGAGTGAGAAAACCAGTTATATGTTTCTCTAATCATGAACTCTATGTTCCTGGCCAGACAAGTTATTGAAACAAAAAGCCCCCTATACTTTTCTTGACGAAGACTTGAGTGAGAAAACCAGTTATATGTTTCTCTAATCACGAACTCTATGTTTCTGGGCAGACAAGCAGCTGCAGCCCGTGACACTGCCAGATGAAGGGAATGACATACACACCTAAGTAGTACCAGATGAGGAACTTCGGATTGTAATTTTGTATATACTCCATTGTTTACACCTGTCATGACAGACGCATTGTCAGTGCCGAGTGCAACTAGTCTTTGCAACCCAAGTACATTCTTGTTTAGACAATCTTTTAACGCATTGCATATTGCCTGCGCGTTGCAGTCACTCACTTTAACTAAATCGTATTAAAGGGAGTTAAATTACTTGAATATTGCGCGGTAATGTACTAAGACTGTTTTACTCCCTCGCGTCAGTTCAAATTCGGCTTTATAGTGTTCCCTTAATGATTTTTAAAGTAATTTTTACCCCCCCCCCCCAAAAAAAAGCACCAACAAAAAATTGTGAAGCACCAAATTCGCGCGGCCGCGCTAAATGCAACATTTTGGCACTAAATGACTTGAAAAAGCAGTAAATTTGGTGCGAAAAACGTCAAAATGGCAACACGGTATATGTCCTCTTCTGAGGCCTGTAACTAATACTCTTTGTGAGTTATCTCTTTCACAGTATCTTCAATGCTCTTTCGATCTGGAAAAAAAAAATACAAACTAATAACATATTTATTTTATTTCAGCGGATTGTCCAAGTGATTACTTTGACTGTTACTACAACAACTACTGCGTTAGCAAATCTCTCACGTGTAATGGCTACAACGACTGTGGCAACAACAGAGATGAAACTGTGGGGTGTTCATTGAGTGGAGGCGTTATTGCTGCAATAGTCGTGGTCGTTATCGTCATCTGTTGTTGCGCTGCGGTAGGCATTTTTTGTGTATTCAAACACAAGATGAGACGTCGTTACCAACGTATTTGAACAAATTGTTGTATTGATAAAGATATGAGCAAACTTAGCGTATTTATTGGAACCATTTATGTAGCTACTATCTTGTTCAACCCTTCTGTATTTTAATTGCTAGTATATCCAATAGTAGATTTGTGTGTATGTGTGTGTGTGTGTGTGTGTGTGTGAGTGTGTGTGTGTGTGTGAGTGTGTGTGTGTGTGTGTGTGTACACTCGTGTCTTTTGAGCAGCTATGACATTCATTGCACCCTTTCCATCATCATCATCATCATCATCATCATCATCATCATCATCATCATCATCATCATCATCATCATCATCGTCATCGTCATCATCATCATCATATACCACGCTAAATGGCATATGCATTCATATCACGGTTCTTGGTATTCTAGATCAACACTGTTGATGATATTCCTCCGTGCCATAGCCAGCATAATTTCTGTTGTTCTTCCCCTGATTTTTTTTCTCAGTTGTCACGATGCTTCTCTTCTCATTATATGACGGCTCTGTGTGGTAAAAGTAATAACAAAACAATATTAATTGTTGCAGAACACCTGAGGCGACTAATACAGCACATTAACAAATTAACAAGTATTGGTTGGCCCTCATAGTAGTAGAAGAAAGAAGTAAAGATTACAGTACACACTGGACAATATAACCATTTAACTACTGGTTTTGGTTTTTGAATTGTGTCCTCTTCAATAACATTAGATATGCAGATGATACAGTCTTGATTGCAGACAATGAACAGGACCTGCAAAATTTAGTAGATGCGGTTGTTACACACAGTGAACAACAAGGGTAGAATTAAATTGTAAAAAGACACAGATTATGGTCGTCACTAAGAAGAACGAAATACCACAGTGTAATATACAAGTAAATGGGAATATTCTTCAACAAGTGAATAGGTACAATTACCTCGGAACAGTAATAACATCTGATGGGAGATGCCTTGAAGAGATTAGAACAAGAATCGCCATGGCAAAAGTAGCCTTTAGCAAGATGAAAAACATACTGACCAATAAAAAGATGTCAATTGAAACGAGAAAAAGAGTGTTGAGATGCTACATAGAACCTGTACTTTTATATGGATGTGAAGCTTGGACAATGAGCAGCCAGGCTGAAAAACATCTGATGGCTGTAGAAATGTGGTTTCTGAGGAAAATGCAAAGAATACCATGGACAGCCAGAAAGACCAATGAACAAGTCCTTCAAGAAACAAATGAAGATCGTAAACTGATCAGAGACATTAGACGTAGACAGTCACAATTTTTTGGGCATGTTATGAGAAGAAATGATTTGGAGAACTTGGTGACAACTGGTAAGATCGAGGGGAACAGACCAAGGGGAAGACCTAGAAACAAGTATCTGGATGGCTTGGCCTTGTGGCATGGTCGAGACAGAAACACGGAACTGATCCACGACTCTGTTGATCGAGTGAGATGGCAGAACATGACCGCCCACGCTTACCGGCATGGCACATGATGGATGGATGGATGGTCCTCTTCTTTACCAGTTGTACTTATAGGTGTGAATCCTATTAACTGTTGTTGTAGTTGTTATTGTTGTTATTGTTGTTGTTGTTACTGTTGTTGTTATACAACCCCCTCATTCGAGTCATTCACTCTTGGGGAAGTAAATTACAAGTACGTAAGAAGTCGGAGTGGGTTCGCCTGATGGCGGGGGACACTAGTAGCAGGAAAGCTTAAACAACATGCAAAATCAGTTCAGTGCAGTCCCCAGTAGTAGGAGCTTCTAGTAGTAGTAGCACCTGTATGTGTTACCAAAAGTGACCGTACGAAGAAAACAAGATACGACATGAAAATCATTTGGGAAGTGGTGATGACTTTGTTTCCATCCCGGTAGCCAAACAACACTCACATATAGCACATACGCGCGAGGTCTTCACTTGTGAGGACATCGCTTGGGTGCTGAATGTCTACCATCATCGTGCAGATTGTGACTCTCAGTCTCGAAACGTGCAATGCGTGTGATCCTTTGCAGATTTCACCACAGCGGAGAATGTGAATCAAGGTGAAGGTGAGAAGAATGTATCTTATCCCAACACTATTTGTCATCTAGTAGGGCATTTTAAGGGCTACAGTTCATTTCCCGTGAAGGCCTTTTGTGAACTGTGCGATGAGAGACGAATTATACATTACTAACCACGTGGCTCTGTGGCGAAGGTGTGACGGTCGCAGTTCGTAACCCCCATAGCCCGACGAAATACAGCTGCGGGCGATTTGGCAGCAGACCGACGTGCGTTGGTTTTCATAAATGGTATGAAGTTGCGGTGGTTCAGAAAGCAATGGCAAACTACTAAACGTAAACATGCCAAGAAATAAAACAACAGCCAAAATGTTGTAGTTGACTGTGACGTCCTGTAAAGGCTAGCATCTAACTTTAACCCATATATAGCAAAACTATGAATTCTTTGTTTCATGTCGACAAATACTGTACTATATGTATTCTTTAGTGGATGTTTATTTCTATAGTACATTATTCATATAACTATATTCTATTTGTTCTGAATATTCTATTCTGTTCTATATGTTCTTTTGTTCTATATTCTATTCTGTTCTGAATTTGGTTTAACAATTAGCAAAAAAGAAGACACAGATTATGTCACAAGGTGCAAATGGGGTACCGCCAATGTTTATTGACGACGCCGAACTAGAGATGGTAGACCATTTTACATATCTAGGATCAGTGGTTAATAGCAAATTATCCCAAGATCAGGAAATCAACATCCGGATTGGTAAGGCAGCAACAACAATGAACAGGTTAAGAAAAAGATTCTGGGAGAACAGGAAGCTTACTGCCTAAACAAAAGTCCTTGTCTATCAAGCCTGTGTCCTTAGTACTCTTCTTTATGGCAGTGAAGCCTGGACAACTTACTCACACCAAAAGAAACGTTTAAACATAAATGCGGTGTCTGTGAAGAATTCTTGGTATTAAGTGGCAAGACAAAATCACAAATACTGAAGTATTGGAAAGATCAGGTTGTGTGACGGTTTATTCCATGCTCAGTCTTCGTAGACTTAGATGGATAGGACATCTTAGGAGGATGGATGATGGTAGAATATTAAAGGACATCATTTTTTGGCGAATTACAGATGGATAAGAGATCTCAGGGTCGGCCTCTACTACGATACAAAGATGTGTGTAAGCGGGACATGATTGATACAGGCATTGATAATGCACATTGGGAGCAAGTCGCCGCTGAACGTGTTGCATGGAGGGCAAATATCAGAAATGGAATAAAGACAAAGGAGAAAACTATTGCAGATAAGTCACACACCAAGCGTGTGAGAAGTAAGATGGTGCATGATGGTGGAAATGACCACGTGTTCACATGCACCCACTGTGGACGAACATTTACAGCGTGAATTGGCCTTATCAGTCACATTCGCTACCGCCATAGGTAAAAGTTATTATGCCTTTTTGAAGCACAAACTATCGTCAGTCAAGACGGCAAGGTGCCAACGATATTCTATTTGTTATCTTTTATATAACTGTAATATTAGACTGAAATTCGCCGCTTCTTCAAATTTGTCACTTTCTCTAATCTAAGACATATGGCAAACATATAATCTAAAACTTATTGTTCTGTTTTTTTCCCTTTCAATCACAGTACTATATATCCTTACTTCTCTTATTACAAATTCAGTATAGAAAATAAGGTTTATGTCCTTTCCCTAGCTATATCTCCAATATTATAGCTCTCGGATGTTCTCTTCTGCCATCTGCAGTTACGATTATATTCGATAGACAGAGTTCAGTGAGATCATCCCCAACACGTGGTCTCTCCCTTGAAGTATTGATTGACAATTGAATACAGTATTAGTCCACACTGATCGTGTATGTCTACCAGTGACTAAGCTATAAGGATTACTCGACTTACGCCAGGTAGACCCAGGCTGCGATCTCGCCGAATCAGTGTCCCTTAGCCATGGCCAGGACACATCAAAGGCAAGGCGTCTTCCAGTCTAAGCACACTCAGATCCTTGGTCACACATCTCTATATCATGGGCAAACCACCCACTAGATGTCACATCAATACCTGTATCAAGCTTCACTTGGTATACTGAATCAACTTGGGGTATGTTCCTCTCCGTTGATTGTCTCATATTGTGTCTGTGATATATGTCACACACATTCAGGGCCGTGGCGTGCTATGATACAGAGAGTCAGCCACACCAGGTGGCACTGTAAGGGGGCGGCATAAGCAGCGAAGGAAGGGCGACATTTCGAAGACTTCCATCATACTGAGAAAATCTACCGCACGGCCCTGCACAAATGTTACAAAGGTTCTTATTCCATAGTTATCTTTGCAAATCATAGGGTCAACTGTCAACATTTCCCATTGGTTAATGTAATCTGCTTATGCCAAAGTACTATGCCTGCACAATATATTTATTTTACGATTATGCTCGGCTTACCATTTCTCTTAATAAAATGACTTCTTCCAATTATGCCTTATTCATTTTATTTCTATTTTATTATTCATTGTTGTAATGCTTTTATATTTAATTGTAGTGGTATAATTGGTTTATGGAAATAATTTGTTTCTATTTATACCAACTTGTACATATATTCATTCAAACACATTCTCATATGCTTTGGTATGTTTATTTTCCTACATAAACATTATCATATCACACTCATATATCTTAAGACTGTATTAAATAACACATTTATCATATTATCCAGAAATCATATCTCTATACACCCTGAATATCTTTCAGCAGTATCAACAGATCTTGACCATGGTTTTAGTTTTAAGATAACCATTATTTGAACAGTATCACATGTCGTATCAAAATACTATCATAAGACTAAAAGTTGTCATCAAATTATTTATCTAATTTCTGGTGTTCTTGTGTAGTAAATCTTCAATATGTCTGTAAAAGATGAAGGGTTTTCATAGTAAATATACCATGTTGTCGAATTTTCCATGGATGTGTTGTACGATAAATAAATAAGTCTTGAAGCAGTAGCGACCATCTGTCATCCTTGAGACGACAGGACACTGGAACAAAACAGACTTTAATCACGACACTGACCGCACTTCCCTATGCATGGCCACTGCTCCCCCCTCCTTCTTCACAGAGCCCAGCCACTTTCTAACCATGAGTTCAAGTAAATCGCAGTGTTATCTCGCCTAACATTGATACCTTACCAATATTATAATATTACATATATATTAACATCTCGCCACAATGCCCTCACACTCACACTGACAAGTACACATTTCACTGCGATCCTTTCGCACCCTGCGCTTCGCACATCGCTTTCACAAACATTCAATACACATACTGCACAAAAGTAATATTACAATTATTTCACATCGTATCCCAAATACAGATTTCTACGTCTAAACACGTCCTTTTCCCCGTGGACAACCTTGGATATCTGATGTCCACTCATGCTTACCAACACAACTCGTTACACTGCACTGCTGAAAACTACCGGTCAACTAAACGCTGAATGTAAACACTATACTCTATAACCGAAAATCTAAAATCAGATTTAACTACAGGGTGTTTGTAAAGTCTCACTACACTTCACCTTGTATGTAGAACACATGGAAAAAATGAAGTATATGTAAAAGTAATTCTTTGGACTCCAAACAGAATGGTGTTGTCAACGGAAGAAAGAGGCAATCATAGTTACCATTCAAATATTAACAACAGACACCTTGCAGAAGGTATTTAACAACAAAGTGACTATTCATACTCCAACTATGAATAAATTCTCCCTTTCCAGCTCCCCCAAAACAGCGTTAGACCATAGCAGTAACGATTGTAACTAATTTAATTAATTTTTAGTACATATTTTGGTGATTTGGGGCACGTTATGAGAAGAAATGAATTGGAGAACTTGGTGACGACTGGCAAGATCGAAGGGAAGGGACCAAGGGGAAGACCGAAAAGTAAATACCTGGATGGCTTGGCCACGTGGCATGGTCGAGACAGGAACACGGAGCTGATCCACGACTCTGGTGAGATGGCAGAACATGACCGCCCACGCTTATCGGCATCGCACATGATGGATGGATGGATTTTGATGACATCATGTACTTTATTTTACAGATTTGTTCAACATTCAAAGTGTAATGAGACTTTACAAACACCCGCTATTAAACATAACTATACTATTCCTAAATATTACAATGTGTTTCACTCACTAATAGTTTCACTAAGTGAACTATTTCCACAATTACAAACTGTTCTAAAGCCACTTGGAAGACGAGTCTTCTTTCCGACTCTGACTCTCTAATGTTATTGAAAATAAGAGTTAAGCTACTCTTACAAATGTCGTAATCCCCAGTGAATTGTGTTCTGATAAATGAATTATATTTTCATACTTCGCGAATGGCACCCCCCACCCCCTCCGGGCAACAGCTGTGATAGGCTGGCTACCCAAGCGTGGGTAGCCGATCTGGTGTCACACCAATCGGTGAACTGGGGTATGCCTACCCAGAATATGAAGACAGGATTCGGCAGACTACCGATCTGGTGTCACACCAATCGGTGAACTGGGGTATGCCTACCCAGAATATGAAGATAGGATTCGGCAGACTACGCGGAAGAAATCATTGTTGATTCAACGGACAAGACGGCGTTTACCTGCAAAGCGTTGTGGAACGTAATGAGCACGACAGGCACGTAGAGCGCCCTGGTCATCCACTGCACCTGTATTCGTCTCCAGTTATCCTGACTTGTCCTGCCACTGGACTCAGGCGAGAGAGTGAGGTCGACGAATTGCGCAACACTTTCTCATTTTATAATCCAATTCATTCTTCGTCTTCTTCAAGTCATTCTTCTTCTTCGTCCAAGTCGTCTTGAGCAGGTTTTGGTGGCTTTCTGACTGATTTGGACATTTGTTTCTTTTGATGGTATGTAACGGGCACATCGCCGGTCTCTCTGGCCGAGGAGTTACACCACTTTCTCCGTAATCCCGTTTATCACGCAGAGTCTCGTAGCGGGCGAGAACTGGGAGCGGTTCGTCTCCCGCTGGTGACTTGCGGGATAACTGAGCCGGCAGCTCAGAAAGCAATGGCAAACTACTGAGCGTAATCTTGCCAAGAAATCAACAGACAGCTGAAAGATGCTGCTGTTGACAGCGATGTCCTGTAAAAGGATATGCGAATTTAAAAAAAAGAATTTTTAACGGGCACATCAGGTTGTTCTTCTTTTTCTCTTCCCTTAGCTAATCGATCAGCTCTCTCATTTCCAGGGATTCCACAGTGAGATAGTATCCACTATATGGTGACCTTAAGCTGGCTGCAAAGTTCAGAAAGTAATGTCCGTGATACTGGCAATTTCCCAGACAGGAGCGCCTCGAGTACTGATTTATCATCTGTCAAAAGCACTACAGGTTGTGTACCATGGCTGGTAGTTAGTAATTTCTCTGCTGCTAACATTATTGCCTGGATTTCAGTATCATTGCTATGGCGAAAATCTAACAAGAAAGAGATCTGGTGGTGAGACCCCCAGGACAGGCAGATCAGATAACACTGGGGAAGAGTTACCCAGTGGCCAGTTTTAGTAACCGTGATGACGGAGTTAATCCCAATGGTGATACCAAGGAAATCCCATGTGTCAGACTAAGAAGGAGCGTGAGACTATGAACGTGGAATGGAGAAGTCTGTATTGGGGAAAACTTAAAATAATATGTGATGAGAATGAGAGGTTAAATATTAACATTTTAGGAATTAGTGAACATCGCTGGAGAGGCAAGGGATGGTTTACAACTGAAAATGGAAGTCTTTTCATATATTCCGGTAGAGATGTCGGAGGTCAGAGCGGAGTGGCATTTTGTTTAGATAAAATAACTGCAAAAGCTTTAATTGGACATAATCCGGCTAGTGATAGAATCCTCACTGTCAGACTTTAAAAGCCACTCAAAAAAAAAAAAAAAAAAAAAAAAAAAAAAAAAAAAAAAACTCACTCACATACATATTTATGCACCTACTTCAACAGCAGAGGAAAACGTACTTGAAGATTTTTACAGCACACTGCAAGACACATTACATATGATTGGCTATAATGACATAACAATAACAATGGTAGATTTTAATGCAAAAGTAGGTAAAGGAAGAACTGAACACGAGAGACATGTTTTAGGAAAATTTCGATTGGGAAATAGAAATGATGCAGGTGACAAATTAATTGAATTTTTCACAGAAAATAAGTTAAAGATAGCCAGCACACTTTTTAAACAACACCCAAGAAGACTCATCACGTGGAAGTCCCCGGACAGTATTACCAAAAACCAGATATAATATATATTACTACAAATAAGATGGGGATCAAGCATAACATCGGCAAAAACCCTACGAAGTGCAGACTGTGATACAGATAATCAGTTATTAGAAGCAGATATGAAAGAAAACCTCAAAAAGCGTACCCGAGAACCAAGGCCACTTCGTTTTGATCTCACAAAAATACTGGTTGTATACATGCAACATAAAAATGAAGAATCGTTATGCGGTCTTGATTTCTATATAGCATGAATTGACTCCTGATGAGTTGGCAATACAAGCTAGAGATATCTTGATAACTGCATCCAAAGATTTAATTCCGACCAAGAAAAGTCAGCACAGGCCATGGATTACATCCGACACGTTAGAATTAATAATACAATGAACATAACAGAAACAGAATGGAGGTGAATCCGATAACCTCAGGATGAAGTATAAATCTTTAACTCGAGAAATAAGAAAGAACACAAAAAAGGACAAAAATCAATATATGCAGGATTGCTGTACCAGACTAGAGCAATATCATAAGACTGAAAGAGATTACGAAATGTTCAAAGAAATGAAGTTATTGAGAAGAAATGTTCAACCTCAATTAAATGTTATCTGTCACAAGTTGGGAAATACCTTAACAGAACCAAAACAAATTCTAGAAAGATGGCAAGAATACTGCAGTGGAATGTATGATATGAATGACCGTGAAGATATGGATGAGATACGTGAACCAATGACAGCATAAACTGAACTTGAACCTTCATTAGAGGAAATTACCATGAAGAATGGTAAATCATCTGGATGTGACGAGATACCAGCTGAACTAATTAAAGCAGGAGGAGAAGAAAACATACAAATCTATCACATATTATATAAAAAGATATGGAAATATGGTATATGGCCAAAAGATTGGAAGAGAACTAATTATCTTCATTCCAATACAGAAAAGGGGCAGCATGCAATTATGCACCAACTATAGAACTGTTGCCCTGATCAGTCTTGTAAGTAAAATTCTACTAACAATCATAATGGGAAGACTTCGTAAGAAAGTGGAAGAAGAAACTAACGTGGTTCAAGCTGGATTTATATAAGGAAGAGGAACAAGAGATCAAAAACTTAACATGCGTGTAATAATAGAGAAATGCAGAGAATTTAATGTAAACCTATTCTCATGTTTTGTGGATTATTCAAATACATTTGACTGTGTGCAACATCATAAACTTTGTAAAATCATGGGGAATATTGGCTTTCAATCACATGTAATACAAATAGGGACGCTCAGGTGTTTCCAAGGCACCAGGGCCGGGATCTATACTGGCCATGACCTACTAACACGTCCTAGTCGTGCGTCCTGGGCAGCAGGTTCCTTCGGGGTCCTGGTTAACGTAGTAGTATCGCTGATTCTTCCGAAGTCGGAGAGTATCTGTCTGCACGGCGAGAAACCACCAGTCTGCACACCAATAAGCCAGACATGGGGTAACGGTTACTCATGCAAACCTCAGTCCGGTATGACATCATACTGATGGTGGACAACAGGATGTTTTCATCCGACATACAGAACTTTACGCTTGAGTTCACAGCCAGCAAACGCAAGCAAGCAAGCATGTAGTACAACTCATAAACATGCTCTATCTAGACCAACAAACAGCGGTTAGAATAGATGGCGAGATATCAGATTGGTTTGACATAAGGCAAGGAGTCCGCCAGGGCTGTGTGCTGTTCCCTTATTTGTTTAACCCCAAAGCCGCAACTATAATGAGAAATGTCAGAGATAATATAAACAAGGAGCAATAGTTAGTTAGTTAGTTAGTCGAGGTTCCATCTTCACGGCAACGGGTCGTCCCCATTATGCTCCATTCCTGTGCCAGTGAATATCACACAAAATGCTCCCCACTGTCCATTGTGAAAAGTGGAATAGACAGGAGTCTCGGCAATCCAACAGCCCGCATTGGTACACTGTGCATAATGCCGCCGCCAGAATGCCAACACAAAATTCATCCACGAAAACCACAGTTCATCGTCGATGGACTCGGCAGTCACCAGAAAGACCTCATTGACCCGGGTTTTCTCACATGGCTCGGTCTTTTACCGCAGGGCGACCTGCCAGAGGTGTCGCATAAAGCACGAACTTCGCAGCTTCAGCGCCGACTCCCAGGGGTCTCCTGAAAAATGCACTCGTGAACCGAAAAAGCAATTCAGTCAATTCAGCAATAGCCGGTAGCCATTATTCCGAACATGAAGGTCACTGTACAGGACAGATGTAAAAGCATTTCACGCGAATTTCACAGCTCACAGTGTCGCCCACGCACTCACTCAGTAGCAGGGTGACGGAATCATGTACTACCAGTCCAACATGAGGAAAATGCGATTGCAAACCGTAGCTGCAAGCATAAACACGCCACGGGCTGTAACGTTTCAACGCCTAACGCCATGTTGGTGACCGGTGGTCATGACATGCCCGAGGTTCGATATTCTGATGATACAGTATTACTATCCACATCGCAGAATGGTATAGAAAACCCAATAACCTCAACACAATTGAATAGTGAAGATCACAACTTATATCTTAACATAGCAAAAACAAAGATAATTCATACAGATAAAACTACTATAGAGAAAGAAATATATGTTAATGTGGCAAAATTGGATGTGGTGAAAAATTTCGTATACCTTGGGTCATTGATTACCAACAACGGTGACACAATGAAAGAAATTAAAAGACGAATATCTATTGCTCTTCACAGACTAAGACAACTGAATAAATTGTGGAGTGGGACAGATAGAACTACAAAAGTTAGATTTTTAAGAGCATGCATATTTCCCATTGCAACATACGCCTGTGATACCTGGACACTTAATAAACAAGCTGAACAGCGCATAAATGCCTTTGAATATAAATGTTATAGACGAGTTCTAATACTATCTTGGAACAAGAAAAGAACAAATGTATCCAAACTTAAAGAGCTGAATATTGAAGAGGGTTGGCTATTAAAGACGATAAAACAAAGTAAAGTGAAATATTTTGGTCACTTGAAATGTCATGAAAGTTTGGAGAGAACAATAATGGAGGGGTATATGCCTGGGGAGAGAGGGAGAGGAAGGCCAAAAAGAAGATGGCTACAGTATGTATGTATGTATGTATGTATGTATGTATGTATGTATGTCGGTCGGTCGGTCGGTCGGTCGGTCGGTCGGTCGGTCGGTCGGTCGGTCGGTCGGTCGGTCGGTCGGTCGGTCGGTCGGTCGGTCGGTCGGTCGGTCGGTCGGTCGGTCGGTCGGTCGGTCGGTCGGTCGGTCGGTCGGTCGGTCGGTCGGTCGGTCGGTCGGTCGGTCGGTCGGTCGGTCGGTCGGTCGGTCGGTCGGTCGGTCGGTCGGTCGGTCGGTCGGTCGGTCGGTCGGTCGGTCGGTCGGTCGGTCGGTCGGTCGGTCGGTCGGTCGGTCGGTCGGTCGGTCGGTCGGTCGGTCGGTCGGTCGGTCGGTCGGTCGGTCGGTCGGTCGGTCGGTCGGTCGGTCGGTCGGTCGGTCGGTCGGTCGGTCGGTCGGTCGGTCGGTCGGTCGGTCGGTCGGTCGGTCGGTCGGTCGGTCGGTCGGTCGGTCGGTCGGTCGGTCGGTCGGTCGGTCGGTCGGTCGGTCGGTCGGTCGGTCGGTCGGTCGGTCGGTCGGTCGGTCGGTCGGTCGGTCGGTCGGTCGGTCGGTCGGTCGGTCGGTCGGTCGGTCGGTCGGTCGGTCGGTCGGTCGGTCGGTCGGTCGGTCGGTCGGTCGGTCGGTCGGTCGGTCGGTCGGTCGGTCGGTCGGTCGGTCGGTCGGTCGGTCGGTCGGTCGGTCGGTCGGTCGGTCGGTCGGTCGGTCGGTCGGTCGGTCGGTCGGTCGGTCGGTCGGTCGGTCGGTCGGTCGGTCGGTCGGTCGGTCGGTCGGTCGGTCGGTCGGTCGGTCGGTCGGTCGGTCGGTCGGTCGGTCGGTCGGTCGGTCGGTCGGTCGGTCGGTCGGTCGGTCGGTCGGTCGGTCGGTCGGTCGGTCGGTCGGTCGGTCGGTCGGTCGGTCGGTCGGTCGGTCGGTCGGTCGGTCGGTCGGTCGGTCGGTCGGTCGGTCGGTCGGTCGGTCGGTCGGTCGGTCGGTCGGTCGGTCGGTCGGTCGGTCGGTCGGTCGGTCGGTCGGTCGGTCGGTCGGTCGGTCGGTCGGTCGGTCGGTCGGTCGGTCGGTCGGTCGGTCGGTCGGTCGGTCGGTCGGTCGGTCGGTCGGTCGGTCGGTCGGTCGGTCGGTCGGTCGGTCGGTCGGTCGGTCGGTCGGTCGGTCGGTCGGTCGGTCGGTCGGTCGGTCGGTCGGTCGGTCGGTCGGTCGGTCGGTCGGTCGGTCGGTCGGTCGGTCGGTCGGTCGGTCGGTCGGTCGGTCGGTCGGTCGGTCGGTCGGTCGGTCGGTCGGTCGGTCGGTCGGTCGGTCGGTCGGTCGGTCGGTCGGTCGGTCGGTCGGTCGGTCGGTCGGTCGGTCGGTCGGTCGGTCGGTCGGTCGGTCGGTCGGTCGGTCGGTCGGTCGGTCGGTCGGTCGGTCGGTCGGTCGGTCGGTCGGTCGGTCGGTCGGTCGGTCGGTCGGTCGGTCGGTCGGTCGGTCGGTCGGTCGGTCGGTCGGTCGGTCGGTCGGTCGGTCGGTCGGTCGGTCGGTCGGTCGGTCGGTCGGTCGGTCGGTCGGTCGGTCGGTCGGTCGGTCGGTCGGTCGGTCGGTCGGTCGGTCGGTCGGTCGGTCGGTCGGTCGGTCGGTCGGTCGGTCGGTCGGTCGGTCGGTCGGTCGGTCGGTCGGTCGGTCGGTCGGTCGGTCGGTCGGTCGGTCGGTCGGTCGGTCGGTCGGTCGGTCGGTCGGTCGGTCGGTCGGTCTGTCTGTCTGTCTGTCTGTCTGTCTGTCTGTCTGTCTGTCTGTCTGTCATGTATGTATGTATGTATGTCTGTCTGTCTGTCTGTCTATCTGTCTAACTGTTGTTTTTCTGTTTCTCTCTCTCTCTCTCTCTCTCTCTCTCTCTCTCTCTCTCTCTCTCTCTCTCTCTCTCTCCCTCTCCCTCTCTCTCCCTCTCTCTCTCTCTCTCTCTCTCTCTCTCTCTCTCTCTCTCTCTCTCTCTGTGCCCGTCTTCAATGAGTTTCACAGCTTAGGATTCTCATATAATAGCATATTTTGTCCATTTGTCCATTTTGTTTTCGCTTTTTTTCCATCTTTCTATTTTTCTCATTCAGTTATTATACCTTAATGTAGTCACTGTACTGTGTCCCCCGTGTTTATATGTTGTGTTTTGTATATTTGTTTGCTGATGAATACTAGTCTACGTAATTGCGTTCTGTAAAGCTGCACTGCTTCGTGTTATTTTATATTGTCTTAAATGTACAGCTGACAGGCGCTTTTGAAACTATCAGTTCTCTTTTACGTGCTCCCATACATGACTTACAACATTCGCTTAATGGTGGCACACATGGCCCACACCAGGAAAGAAAACGAAGAGATACTGCAGGCAATACAAGCCGAAAGGGCACTCAAGACCAACTTAAAAAGAGAAGGAGCTGGAAGGGAACAGGCCAGTAAAAGCCAAACCGAAACTCACAGACCAAGCTAAAGACAGCAGACCATCTATAAAGACCAGCAAGTTTAAGGGTAAACCCGTGTTTACCCTTACAAAAATCCCGGAGACAAATGACAAGCTGAATGCGGAGATAAGAACGATTTTCGAGAACAGAAAGAAGGAACAACCCCAACGGACGAGTCCTGCTAAAGGCTACGCTCGGAGCCGCCTGGAGCCGTTACTGACAGGCTGAGAA
This sequence comes from Cepaea hortensis, assembly GCA_963921405.1. Classification (NCBI taxonomy): domain Eukaryota; kingdom Metazoa; phylum Mollusca; class Gastropoda; order Stylommatophora; family Helicidae; genus Cepaea; species Cepaea hortensis. The sequence goes on along the minus strand of OY992882.1, from coordinate 88,352,720 downwards.
GCACAATAGAAACCGCACCAGCTGACATTACAGGCATGGAATTTACCACAGGAGAAAACATAATTTAAACAACGCAAAGGACAAGAATATTATAGGACCTCAAAACATGTACCTCAATTATAACTAATGCGGGACATCTTGCTTATGACCGAGAAGTTTTCCGGAATGTTGTTATGGGAGTGAGGTTCTGCAAAGGACATAATACTGAATGAAAGAAATCGGAACTCAGTGGGTAGTGTGGTCAGCATTAACTGACCGCCTTTACTTCCCAGGATATTTCGCGGGGGCCCATGTTAGGTCAGCCCGGGAACCCAGGTCAATTTTAAAAATCCGTTTTGTTGGAGATTTAAACACACGATCACTGGGACGGCAGGCAGGCGACTTGGCTACCACGACACCCGGCTTGTGGCCAAGAATTAATTCCTTTCCGATAAAACAAAATATTGACACCTTGTGTACACACACACACACACACACACACACACACACACACACACACACACACACACACACGCACACACACACACACGAGTGGGCGTTAAATGAAAACTTTGAAAGTGTGATAGACAATACAGTAACCATGCCATTGTCATGTAACAAGTCAATATTGTTTGTAAGCATGTCAAGAGTTTTAAGCACGTGACTTTCCGGTGCAGACGAACATGATTACGTCATAAGGACAGTTTAAAGATGACCGCCCACTTTTGACATGCACCAAAGAGGAGCTGCGTTCTGTTATCCGTTCTTTGATCAGTGAAGGGGTGAAACATATAGGAATTCATTAGCGAATGTAGATCCAGTATGGTGATGCATGCCTGTCAGTCCAGTAAGTGTATGATTGGAGTAGGAAGTTTCAAAACGGCGTGACTTCTGTGACAGACTGTTCACGACCAGGTCAGACACACCGAGTAGTGGCCACAGATAATTTGATTTTCTACAGGAATCCAAGCACTTTATCGGCACTGGAGGACTTGCGTTAAACGCAGTGTTGACTACATCGAAAAATGATACATTTGTTCTTTACTCTCCAACACCCCTCCCCCCCCCCCACCCCACCCCCACCCCCAATACATTCGCCCAAAACAAATACATTTAAGGTTTTCATTTAAAGCCCCCTCGTATCAATCAATCAATCATGTGTCATGCCGATAAGTGTCGGCAGTCATGACTTGCCATTTCAGCTCAGCTCAGTGTTCCTGCGGGTGGGGAGAAGTGTATCGTGTGTGGGTTTGAGATATGTGTGCGGTGTGTTGGTGGGGGATGTGTGCATGGTGTGTGGGTGGGGGGTGTAGTGATATGGGTGAGGATATGTGTGTGGGTGGGGGATAGTGTGTGGTGTGGGGGATGTGTGTGATATGTGCGGGGAATGTGTGTATGGGTGGGGTATATGTGTGGGTGAGTAGGGGATGTGTGGTGGTTGGGGGAAGTATGTGGGCGTGTGTGGGTGGGAGATGTGTGCGTGGATGGGGAATGTGTGGGTGGGAGTGTGTTAGTGGCTTAGGGATGTGTACGTGGGTGAGGGATGTGCATGTGTCGGGGTGGGATGCGTGAGTGGGTGGAGGATAAGTGTGGGTAGGGGTATTGTGATCGAGAGATGTTTGGTTGGGGGTGGGTGGGTGGGGTGTGTGGGTGCGTAGTGGAGGATGTGTACGTGAGTGAGTGTGTGTTGGTGGACGGGTAGGGAATGCGTGTGTGGGTGGGGAGAGGTGTGTGGTGTGTTGGTTAGGGATATTGTGTGGGTGAGGTATGTGTGTGTGGATGGGGATTTTTGTGGTGTGTGGGTGGGGGTATGTGGGGTGGATGGGTAAGGGTATATGTGTGGGTGTGGGTGGGAATATTGTGTGGTTTGTGGGTGGGGGATATGTGTGTGGTGTGTAGGTGGGGATGTGTGGTGGTATGTGAGTGTGGGATGTGTTGGTGAGGGATATGTGTGTGTGCGGTGCGTGAGTTGGGAATATTGCGTGGTAGGGGATGTATGTGATGTGCGGGTGGGGGATTGTGTAGTGGGCGATTGGGTTAAGGCATGTATGGGTGGGTGGAGGATGTATGTGTGGGTGGTGGGGTGTGTGTGTGAGTGGATTGGGGATGTATGGGTGGTTAGGGAGATGTGTGTGTGGGGGGGGGAAGGGGGATTGTGTGCGTGGGTGGTAAATATGTGGTCAATGGAGATGTGGCTGGGGGATGGGTGGTTTGAGGTGTGGATGGGGAGAGGATGTGTGGGTTAGGATGTGTATGTGGGTGGGCGTGGGATATGTGGGTTGGTGGGGGAATGTTTGTGGGTGGCGAGTGTGATTTGGTTGGGGGAACAGGTGAGGGGAGTGTTGGTGGGGGATGTGCGGGAGGGAGATGGGTCGGTTGGTGGGGTATGTATGTGTCCCTTGGTGTGCGTGTGTGTGGGTAGGTGGGGGTGTGTGTGTGGGTGGGATGATGCATGGGTACGTGGGAGATGGGCCTCATAACATGGTAATTTGCCTTGTTTATGTTTACAACATTCATTTCACAATGTTTATTTTTCTTCCTATGTAAATGTATAATGCTCTTGATGAACGAAAGACGAGTGATTGGATGGGCCGAATGTAAGACGGGCCTGCGCGCCCAATTTGTGACCCTAATAAAGTTGATTTGATTTGATTTGGTTTTGATTTGTCTCGTCCATGCCATGTGGCCAAGCCATCCAGGTATTTTCCTCTCGGTCTTCCTCTTGGTCTGTTCCCTTCGATCTTGCCAGTTGTCACTAAGTTCTCCAATCCATTTCTTCTCATAACATGCCCAAAAAATTTTGACTGTCTACGTCTAATTTCTCTAATCAATTTACGATTTTCATTTCTCTCCTGTAGTACTTGGTCATTGGTCTTTCTGTCTGTCCATGGTATTCTTTGCATTTTCCTCAGAAACCACATTTCTACAGCCATCAGATGTTTTCCAGCTTGACTGCTCATTGTCCAAGTTTCACATCCATACAAAAGAACAGGCTCTATGTATCCCCTCAACACTCTTTTTCTCGTTTCAATTGACATCTTTTTATTGGTCAAAATGTTTTTCATCTTGCTAAAGGCTACCTTCGCCATGGCGATTCTTGTTCTAATCTCATCAAGGCATCTCCAATCAGATGTTATGACTGTTCCGAGATAATTGTACCGATTCACTTGTTGAAGAATATTCCCATTTACTTGTATATTACATTGTGGCACTTAGTTCTTCCTAGTGTCTTTTTACAATTTAATTCTAACCCCAGTTACTCACTGTGCACAACAACCGCATCCACTAATTGCATATTGTTTGTTAAATGAAATAAATGGTTACTACTAGCATACGAGGTGAGAACCGCTGAGTGAGAATACCACATTTAAATACATACTGCGCAAATATGTTCTGATAGTACGCGACCTGTATTCGTTCTTCAGACTAGGAAGAAATTCAGAGATATTTCACTGCGCTGTAAGTAAATGACGACGTTTTTAAACTATTCATTATAAGTATAACACTAGTAATAAAATGTATTTATTATTTCTTCTTCTAGTCTATCCATACTGTATGGACATCATGTCTGATCACAACCTTATGTATCGTGTAAATTTGTTATACGGATGTTTCTCAATACCAAGATGTCTGACCTCGTCTCTATGGTTTCATTGCGTTGATAAACATGTGTCATGTGTCAATGTATCAGAAATATTTATACAAAAATATATATACAACAAACGAAATAGACCGCTGGACAGACATGGTCATCAGCGCCACACGGAGTGTACTATAGGAATAAGAATGGATAAATTCATCATTCTCATATATGCTGCTTCTTCTTCGTCCGACCGAAATGTTTGTTGTGGGCGTGGCTTCGCTGTGCCTGTTTATAACAGAGCTGCGATATTTATTTGCGCTTTTCGGCTGACATATCCGACTTCTGCATTTGTTGACCGGGTTAACCTTCCCGGGACTCTCATATATAGAAGAATAAAGAACAACGGAGACAGTTAGCTGTTACATAAAATTCTTATCTCCGTGATTCGCATTGTTAACACGAACATTCACTTCTTGCAGTATTTTCAGTTTCGATGTCAGACTACAAGGGAAACAATAATATAATATACTCTTTTATTTTCGGCATTGTTACTTCAGAGTTGTCTACCCTCATAACATATTTGTAAAATGAATGCTCTGTGGGTCATTTATATTGCCAATGTATGATCAAAGTTATAGTTGCATATCCTTTACACGACGTCGCAGTCAACACCAGCATCTTTTTTTTTCTTGCTGTTGTGATCTCTTGGCAAGTTTACGTTCAGTAGTTTGCCTTTGCTTTCTGAACGACCAGCAGCCTTACCATTTTGTAAAATAAAAACCAACGTAAGGCGGTCTGCTGCCAAATCACCCGCAGCTGTGTTTCGTAAACTGTGCTTAGAAGCATCATTTGAACGTATGCATAGCATGATGGTCCTACTTGTTAGTAAGAATGAAATAGTAATACAACTATGTAGGCAAGCGAGAATGTAATATCTCTTATTGAAAGCACATACGTCGCACAGCGAAATAACCGTCTGACACGGTAGTACAGACTCGCTGCTTAACTGACTAGTAACGTGTACATATTTCCAAAAGAAATTCTTCATTCATTCATTCAGTAGCATGTTCTTTGCAATATCAACACTGAAAATACGCAGGTGAGTCAGTAATGTTTGCAGACAATGAAGAGGATCTGCAGCAATTACTTAGTGCTGATATTGTACACATCCAATAACTAGGGCTAGAACTAAATTGTAAGAAAACAGAGATTATTTTCATCTCTAAGAAAAAAGAAATACCACAAAGTAACATCCAAGTAAATGGGAACAACTTACTTCGGAACAGTTCCGAACATCTGACGAAAACTGCCTCGTAGAGACTCGAACACGAAACAGTTTCAAAAGTAAGCTTTTGCTAGATGAAAAATATACTCACGAATAACAAGCTGTCAATACAGTGAGAAAAAGAGTAGTAAAGTGCTATGTAGAGCCTATACTTTTGTATGCACGTGAAACAAATAAGAAGTAGAAAAGCCGAGAAACATCTAATGTCAGTGGAAATGTGGCTTCTGGGAAAATTGAAAGAATATCACGGAGGAACAGAAGTGTAGATAAGAAGGTAGCTTTTTCTCTTCATAAATTTAGTTACGACATTATAAGGAGATATAGTATTTTCTTGTACTTACATCCAGGGACAAATCTGGTGCTCCTTTCATGAAGCGACATCGTCCCCTAAACCTATTCTTTAAAAACTGAGCAGTGAACTCGAAAAACTGGGCTGGTAAATCCGTACACTAACCACTATACCAACGTGAAACACACAACAGTCTAAAGATTGTGTATGTTACATTCATTCATTCATTCATTCATTCATTCATTCATTCATTCATTCATTCATTCATTCATTCATTCAATCACTCATTCATTCATTCATCCAGTAGCATGTCCTTTACAGAACCTCGCTCCCATAACAACCTTCCGGAAAACCTCTCGATCATAAGCAAGATGTCCCGCGTCCGATACACCCATCTGGAGATCATCCGCCATATCCAGCACCCATCAACCTTTTGGCCTTCCTCTTCCTCTCTTCCCAGGCATATACCCCTCTGTCAGAGCCTAACATGGGATAGCTATGCAGCAACATCGTTACGACACCCGGCGGACAAGAATTGTCGGCTGGCAAGATTGTTACCTGACACGCGACCAGCGGTCAGGCTGACGACAAGACGCACGCATGCCACGTGACGCCACTAGAGGCGGTCAGCAAGTTGCGCGCTAGCGACAGACCGAGCTGGGACTTGAGACTGGAAGGACGTGTGCGGTGAAAGCAAGGCGTTTGTGTGGATCTCTGTGGGTGAAAGCCGAACGACTGTCATCTTGAGCGTCAGACTTGTGAGCTGTATTGTGGTTGTGAGCGTCGTGAGTTATATATTGTATATTGTTGTAATCATCGTTCTGTATTTAATATGGCAATAAATCCATAAAACGTTGTGTCGTTGAGTCTTACGTCGAATCATGTTATACTTGTACTGTCTCACACGTGTTAGCCCAACGAGCCAATTCTAAGGTCCTGACATGTGTGGACGTGGGTTGCTCGTCCTTGTTTAAGAACCTAATATATGTAGACGTGTGTTGCTCGTCTTTGTTTAAACCATACGTCATTAACGATTTAAAACTATAATGCTTGAACTTGTAAAATTTGTCAAGGTTATAGTTATGTAAATGTGATCGTAAAAGTCTCATTGTGATCCATTACTACATTGTTTAAATATGTGTAAAACCATTTGTAAACGTACAGTACATATTGTTTGATCCTGTAAGCGTGTAAAACATTTGTGATTTGTGAAACTTGTCACCGTTTGACCTTGTCGACATTGTGATTTTGTCGCCATTTTGACCTTGTCGCCATCTTGTAAACTTGATGTCTATGTCCTTACTGAATGTCATCGTGATGTAAGTGATGTGTCATCAATGTTATTGAGTGTTCAAATACAGATAAATTGTCTTTGTGCATTGAGTTTGTGGAACGCAAAGAGTTTTGGAAAGAGTGTAACTTCTGTTGAGAAAAACACTGTTGACGGACAAACTTACGACATACAATTATACTTGACGCCATCCAAACCTAATCAACACTTAGTGACTTGCAGGCACACACCAACAAATAGACGCTAACTTATTTTCTTCCAAAAACAAAGCAGGTTTTTCCGTACCATCCATAACCTTGCCGTAGAGGTCATTAGTGGTTCCGAAGTAACGACCCTACAGTTTTCTAGCCCGATTGTCCAACCATTCTTCACCGTATCCAGGGCACTTGAGTATATTTTTCTATACTTTAACTTTACGTATGCAATAGTAGGCACGCATCGTATAGTAAAATAAATTGTAAATTGTTTATTACTAACCATTTATAACATATTTTGTGTGGCTGATTTTCATTGACGTATTTTCCCCATCATGTCGTCATTATTTGATTTCATCGATATGGGTATTAAATTGCATCTAACAGGTGATGAATTAACAAAATGGAGCGAGAACAAATACGCTGAATACCTGCTGGTACAGGAGAAAAATAATGAACGCGAAGAAAGAGCAGCGGAGAGAGCCTTAAAACAGGCAGAGATTGAAACAGCCTTAAAACAGGCAGAGATTGAAACAGCATTAAAGCAAGCCGAAGTAGAAATGGCTGCAAAGACAAAGCAAGCTGAGATAGACAGTGAACTTAAGAAAGCAGAAATAGCAGCTCAGAGTAAGAAAGAAGAACTAGAGTTACAGTTGAAAATGAAACAACTTGACACTGAGACTGCGATGAATAAAGAGTCAAAGAAATCTGAAAGACTGGAAAAAGAAAACCAGTATAAGAAGTATCAAGGTATCGTACGTAACTATACCTCGGGTGACTGCATAGCAGCCTTTACTCAAAATTTTGAGACTTTAATGGAACATTACCAAGTTCCACTTTCTGAATGGAATATTCTATATATGAGGAGCCTATCTGGGGAACCTCTTAAAGTCATTGAAACCATCCCCAAAGACCTCAGAAAAGAGTACCATTATATTAAATCTAAGATAATGGCACATTTCATGTTAGACGAGGCAGGTTACAGAGAACAATTCAGTAAATTGAGTCCAAAATCAACTCAAACGTTCTCTGACTACCTCTGTTTAGTCCGAGATGTTTTCAGCAAATGGACTTCAGCAGCCAAAATTAACAAAAGTTATGATAGATTAGAAGATCTCATCATTCGAGATAAAATCATTTCTTCTATCCCATCATCGTTTTCTAAGTTCTTACAGGAGAATGAATGCACAACTGTGGAAGAAATTGAAAGACGTGGGTCGGCCTATTACACGGCCAACAAACAGTGCTTTGCCACTGAAGCTACTGACAGTAACTGGGTAGCAGCGGCCAACTATGAGAAAAACTATAGTAGGCAAAAACCAAACAGGCCTACCTCTGAGAAATTTAGACATTGCATTCACTGTAAATTTTCTCACCATTTGAACGAGATGTGCGATAAAAACCCAGGGTACCAAACATACTTGCAAAATATGGTAAACAGACAAGACAAAGAGCGTAAATCGTTCAAAAGTTTACGTAAATGTTTTCTCTGCAAGGCTTACGGGCACCATCGCATGGATTGTAGAGGCAGGCATATGACCAACAAAGCCAAAGCCGCCTTGTTCGATAGCTCAGCGTCAGAGGACGAAAATCCAGAGAAACATCCTGTGAATGCAGCACAGGCTTGTGATGTATTTAGTGCTAACAAATGCACTGTCTGTAACACCTTCTATGAAGATGGTATCTTAACATGCGGGCACGCCATCCCTATTGCCAATGAGGAAGCTAACTTGGTAATAGACTCAAAAGGCAGATTAGACATCCATCACGGGTATGTTAATGGCAAGTTTGCTACAGTACTTCGCGACACCGGAAGTACACTTATTGGCCTGAAAACAACATTCATAACGCCTATAGACTATACAGGCAGGCACATTACATGTAGAACATTTTCAGGCAATATTGAGAAATATCCATTAGCATGGGCATACATTGAAACACCTTTCCTCACTGGGAAAGTAAAGTGCGCCGCACTTACAAACCCAGTGTGCGATATAATCATAGGAAACTTACCTGAGGTGAATGACAAACCTCATAATCATGACATAACATCACTATGTATTGATGATAACACGACATCACCACCAAATGTCATATCACCTATTGAATGTATGTTAGCTAATGCAGCACTAAGTTCTCATCACATCATTAACGATATCATTCCATCATCATCTGATGTCATTGAGTGTGTGAACGCAGTAACAAGAGCTACTGCTAGAGTGCAAGATGAAAGTAACCAAACTGAGGCTATACAAATGCTTAGCCCAGAATTACCACCTAGTGACTCTATGAAGGAAGCATTCATAACAGCTCAAAAAGATGATCCATCACTGTCAAAGTACTTTGACCTGATCGGCAAAAAGGCAAGAATAACCAAGAATGCGAAATGGCATTTTGCTTTACACAATGATATACTCACCAGGTATTACACCAGAGGTGACATTACAACGAAGCAAACTGTTTTGCCAACTACTTATCGCAAGCAAGCTTTACATCTTGCTCACGATATACCTTTTGCAGGTCATATGGCATATGTTAAAACCAGGTCAAGGTTATTGACACAGTTTCATTGGCCAAAATTTTGCAATGACATAAAAACATATTGCAGAAGTTGTGATACATGCCAGAAACTGGTAAAAAAAGGTAAAAACCCACAGGCAAAGTTACAAGTCACTGACTTAGCCAGTCGACCCTTTGAAAAATTATCAGTTGACATTGTGGGCCCTCTTAGTCATACAACAACTAGAGGGAATAAATATATTCTAACATTTATTGATCAATGTAGTCGCTGGCCAGAAGCGATTCCTCTAAAGAACATTACTGCCAACGACATCATGGAAGTGTTCTTCCATATCTTCTCCCGAATCGGGTTTTCAGATACTATCCAGTCTGATAGAGGCACTCAGTTTATTGCCGCATCGACCCAAGCTTTCACCAAAATGTTAGGAGTGAAGCAAGTCTTCAATAGCCCCTATCATCCTCACTCGAGCGGGATTATAGAAAAGCTTAACGGGGATCTGAAGCACATGCTTGCAAAAGTAACTCAAGATCACCCCAATAACTGGGATGTATACCTACCAGCTGTCCTTTTTGCTTATCGCGAGGTACCACATTCTAGTACCGGTTTCTCTCCTTTTGAATTAATCTATGGTGCCAAACCACGAGGCCCATTAACAATTTATCACCAAATGTTAACTGACTCTACTCCAGTACTTAAACCCATATCATCATTCTTGTATGTAACATCATTGCGTGAAAGGATTATTAAATCATGTGAAATTGCTAAAAATGCACTAAAACTATCTGGTGCTACTTACAGACAGTACGCAGACAAAGGTAACAGGACTATAACATTGACACCTGGACATGACGTTCTACTACTACTACCTAGTGACAGACAGCTACTGACTGATTCTTGGCAGGGACCTTTTAAAGTGACAAGACAAATCTCACCTGTAGACTACGAAATCCTAATAAAAGACAAACACAAAATATTTCACATAAATATGCTAAGACCATACCACAACAGAGACAACGAACAAGACGATACGACAGCTTGCACCGTGATAATAGATCACGAAGATGACGATTCTAGCGACGAGATTCCAACACCTACATTAGACACGACAAACTGCTTGAATGAGATCAAGATCAATCCAAACTTAAGTCAAGCAGAGACAAACAGTTGCAAACAGTTGATACAACAGTACAACACCATCTTTTCCGACAACCCAGGACAAACAGAATTAGTACAGCATCACATCACACTCACATCAAACACACCCATAAGATGCAGACCATACACAATACCATTACATTACAAAGAACAATTACATCAAGAAATCATCAACTTAGAAAAAAACAACATCATCAGACGATCCTTATCAGACTTCTCTTCACCCATGGTCATTGTACGCAAAAAGGACAACACAATACGACTTTGCATCGACTACAGAAAACTGAACAAAATAACTGTTTTAGATCTTGAACCAATGGCAAACACTGACGATCTTCTGACAGAACTGACTGACGCTAAGTTCTTTACGACGCTTGACATGTCTAAAGGTTACTGGCAGATAGCTGTACATGAAGACAGCAGACATCTAACAGCTTTTGCCACGCCTTGGGGACTGTACGAATGGTGCAAACTTCCATTTGGGCTAGTCAATGCCCCAGCCACATTCGTACGCATGACACGACTCCTCCTAGCTGACATTCCTAATATTATTTGCTATATCGACGACATCTGTGTCCATACAGAGACAATGACGGAACATATAAAGACACTAGAACAGACACTAGAACGTATCAGACAGCACGGACTGACAGTGAAGCCTTCAAAGGTGAGCATGGCTTACCAAGAGATATCATTTTTGGGGTACAGAATATCCAATGGCTTTGTCAGGACAGACAACAAAATTGTCTCCAAAATTCTAAGACTGTCACTCCCGACTAATAAGAAACAAGTCCGGAGTTTGTTGGGACTGATCAATTATTACAGGCAATTCATTCCTGATTTTTCAGAACTGACCGAGGTTTTTACTAATTTACTAACTAAGGAAAAGCCTGAAAAAGTTGTACACGATGAATGCCTACGAAATGCATTTCATAAAGTTTTGGCATACTTTTCTGATAAGAATTCGAATAATCTCATCCTTAAATTGCCCAACATTCGTTTACCTTTCAGATTGAGAACAGATGCTAGCTCCGTTGCGATTGGGGCAGTCCTGTTGCAGGAATACAACAACATCCTGCATCCCGTTTGTTTTATATCAAGAAAACTAAGGCCTCGAGAGCGTGCATGGTCCATTCCACAATTAGAGGCACTTGCCTTAGTAGAAAGTGTGACGAAACTATCCAGATACCTTCTAGGACGTCACTTTATCATCGAAACTGACAACAGTCCATTACGGTATATAAATGCCGGAGTACCATCCAACAATATGATTGCTCGCTGGTCCTTGAAGCTTCAAAATTACAGTTTCGAGGTTCGACATATTCCAGGCAGAATCAATACAATTGCCGATCTTTTGTCCCGTTGTCCAACCGACCCAGTAAGCAATGTCTGAGTGCAGAGTGTACTAATACACTCAGACCAACACAGCCACCAATGAGTGAATTTTGGTTCTATTCACCTACTGTGTAAGGTCTATAATTGTAATTGTGATACGGTTAAAAACCGACATGTATAATATACTTATTTTAATTAAGTCTTGTAATGAGTGTAGTATAATTGTGTAGTGTGTGTTAGAAAGAGAACATTATTAACTGTAAATATACAACAAGAACAGTGTCACAGACGCTTAACCACTTACCAGAAGCGAACTTTGCGGGTTAACAGTGACAGCTGTGTGTGGATTTCTTCACCGTGATATTTTAACGACGTGTGCAAATGTGGACTGAACAGTGACTTCTACAAGCGAACTTAATCCAAAAGGTTCGACACTCAAACATCAGAAATAAGAACAGTCGATCATTATCCATAAGTTGTGAACACATCGGAAATAAGAACATTCCATCATAATCCGAAAGTTGTGATACTATAACATCAGACACGAACTTTGAGAACATTTTACTATCCGTTATAAAATAACACCTGAGCAGTTGTGTTCAGACAGTGTAACAGCAACTAAATTTTGAGTTTCGTGTGTACTTCCTGTGTAATTTAAAAAGTACACCAAAATTAGCAGACAATATACAAATATTCAAAAACTTATGACGATTGTAAAATCCTTGTGAATCTATAAAACATAATACACCAATTGGGTACTTGTTTATTTTGATTAGTGTAATCTTAGAATCATATCTTGATTAATGTATTCATATTACCGACTTTTTCTCGTTAATATGAAGAAACGTCAAGCAATGACGCTAAGAAAATTAAATAATTATTGTAATTTATTGTATTGCTTGAATGTCAAAATTACTTCCCTTGCATTTATGAATTACACCAAGGGCCATAATTTGAAACATATTCAATAGTGTATATTGTATAAATAGACATTTTGTTGCTCAAATGGCTAACACACCGGGTAGGCGTCCACCAAGCATGGCAGAGAGCTGCCAACATTGCAAACCAACATAAGAGCTCCTGGCCAAATGAGGTCAGAGTTTGAGTGTTTAATACGACTCATATAAAGCCGTATTTCAGTCTGGCTAGATGGCTGTTGCAAAACAACCATATTATTACGTTTTTTTCAAATTGCTGCGAGGTAGATGCGAGAAGCTGGTACTACTGATCTGACTGGGTATTATTGCAATTGAGGTAACCAGCCATCAGGGGGATGAAACCTGATTTGTGTTAAAAGTTGAACTTCATTTGTCATTTCAATGCAACTTACATTTATCGTATATATTTCTATGCCATATATGTATTTTCATGCATAACACAGGGAAAGGGTAGACTCTGACATGAAGTTAACACTACCCCAGTATATACATACATCATGAATGAAAGATGGCATCTTTCATTGAGGTACCCGGGGAGGATGTCAGAGCCTAACATGGGATAGCTATGCAGCAACATCGTTACGACACCCGGCGGACAAGAATTGTCGGCTGGCAAGATTGTTACCTGACACGCGACCAGCGGTCAGGCTGACGACAAGACGCACGCATGCCACGTGACGCCACTAGAGGCGGTCAGCAAGTTGCGCGCTAGCGACAGACCGAGCTGGGACTTGAGACTGGAAGGACGTGTGCGGTGAAAGCAAGGCGTTTGTGTGGATCTCTGTGGGTGAAAGCCGAACGACTGTCATCTTGAGCGTCAGACTTGTGAGCTGTATTGTGGTTGTGAGCGTCGTGAGTTATATATTGTATATTGTTGTAATCATCGTTCTGTATTTAATATGGCAATAAATCCATAAAACGTTGTGTCGTTGAGTCTTACGTCGAATCATGTTATACTTGTACTGTCTCACACGTGTTAGCCCAACGAGCCAATTCTAAGGTCCTGACACCCTCCAATATTGTTCTCTCCAAACTTTCGTGACGTTTCAAGTGACCAAAATATTTCAATTTTCTTTGTTTTATCGTATTTAATAGCCAACCTTCTTCAATATTCAGCTCTTGAAGTATGGATGCATTTGTTCTTTTCTTTACCCAAGATATTCTTAGAACTCGTCTATAGCATTTATATTCAAATGTATTTATGCGCTGTTGAGCTTTTTTATTAAGTGTCCAGGTCTTACAGGCGTATGTTGCAATAGGAAAGATGCATGTTCTTAAACATCTAATTTTTGTAGTTCTGTCTGTCCCACTCCATATGTTACACTATTATATCAAAAACGTGTTTGGTATTATATTACAGATGGCTTGTTTCCTGATTCATTCTTTGTGCTTTCACATTCTTGCTTGTCTGGTGACAGCTACGATTGAGACGTTTTATCCGGAAACCAGTGAGTATTAAAACGCTGACGATGATCTTTTGTTCTCTGGGGGGGGGGGGGGGGGGGGGGGGTTATGGGCAATTTAGATTTCGTTCGACTTACCTGTGAACTTTGGTTATATTGAAGATCTTTGTATTTGGTCTTTTAAATTATTTTCTCCAGTCTTTTAGGAAAATTTGGATTGGGAAATATAAATGATGCAGGTTAGTTAGTTAGTCGAGGTTCCAACTTCACGGCAACGGGTCGTCCCCATTATGCTCCATTCCTGTGCCAGCGAATATTACACAAAATGCTCCCCACTGTCCAATGTGAAAAGTGAAATAGACAGGAGTCTCGGCAATTTAACAGCCCGCACAGTACACTGTGCCTAATGCCGCCGCCAGAATGCCAAGACAAAATTCATCCACGAACACCACAGTTCATCGTCGATGGACTCGGCAGTCACCAGAAAGACTTCATTGACCTGGGTTTTCTAACATGGCTCGGTCTTTTACTGCAGGCCGACCCGACGAAAGTGTCGCATAAAGCACGAACTCCGCAGCTCCAGCGCCTACTCCCAGGAGTCTCCAGAAAAATGCACTCGTGAACCGAAAAGGCAAATCAGTCAATTCAGCAACAGCCGGTAGCCATTGTTCCGAACATGCAGGTCACTGTACCACCACCACCACCATTGGCACCTTGCCGTCTTGACAGACGATAGTTTGTGCTTCAAAATGGCATAATAACGTTTACCCATCGCGGTGGCGAATGTGACTGGTAAGGCCAATTCGCGCTGTAAATGTTTGTTCACAGTGGGTGCATGTGAACACGTGGTTATTTCCACCATCATGCACCATCTTACGTCTCACACACTAGGTCTGTGACTTATCTGCAATAATTTTCTCCTTTGTCTTTATTCCATTTCTGATGTTTGCCCTCCATGCAACACGTTCAGCGGCGATTTGCTCCCAGTGTGCATTATCAATGCCTGTATCAATCATGTCCCGCTTGCACACATCTTTGTATCGTAGTAGAGGCCGACCCTGAGATCTCTTACCCATCTGTAATTCACCAAAAAATGATGTCCTTTAATATTCTACCATCATCCATCCTCCTAAGATGTCCTATCCATCTAAGTCTACGAAGACTGAGCATGGAATAAACCGTCACACAACCTGATCTTTCCAATACTTCAGTATTTGTGATTTTGTCTTGACACTTAATACCAAGAATTCTTTGCAGACACCGCATATGAAAGCTGTTTAAATGTTTCTCTTGATGTGAGTAAGTTGTCCAGGTTTCACTGCCATAAAGAAGAGTACTAAGGACACAGGCTTGATAGACAAGGACTTTTGTTTTGACAGTAAGCTTCCTGTTCTCCCAGACTCTTTTTCTTAACCTGTTCATTGTTGTTGCTGCCTTACCAATCCGGATGTTGATTTCCTGATCTACGGATAATTTGCTATTTACCACTGATCCCAGATATGTAAAATGGTCTACCATCTCTAGTTCGGCATCGTCAATAAAGATTGATGGTTACCCATGTGACCTTGTGACATAATCTGTGTCTTCTTTTTGCTAATTGTCAATCCAAATTCGGAACAAGCATTGGAGAATGCATATGGTAGACATTGTAATTCTTCTTCAGAGTGGGTTGTAACTGCAGCATCATCTGCAAAAAGCAACTCTCTGATCAGTACCCTCCTAATTTTGGTCTTGGCCCTCAATCTCTGAGTATTGTAGAGGCCACCATCTGAGCGTGAGTGAATGTATATACCACCATCATGATCACGACAGGCATATTTCAGTAGAAGTGAAAAGTATATTCCAAAGAGGATGGAAGCTAGTACACAACCTTGCTTAACTCCACTCTTGATTTCAAACTCTTCAGAAGTTGCACCATCAAACTTCATTGTACCCTTCATGCCTGCGTGGAACGATTCCACAATGGACAGAAGAGTTGGTGGGCAGCCAATCTTCTTTAGTGCCTTGAACAGACCCTCACGACTGACCAAATCAAATGCCTTTGTGAGGTCGATGAAGGCAATAAACAGTGGTTGGTTCTGTTCACGGCATTTTCCTTGCATTTGTCGCAATGAGAATATCAAATCAATGGTACACCGGTTCTGTCGAAAGCCACACTGTGATTCGGGGTAGACTTGATCTCCTAGGACTTGAAGTGTACGCAGAACAATTCTGGCAAATACTTTTCCAACAATACACAGAAGTGAGATACCCCTATAGTTGTTGCAGTCGCTCCGATCGCCTTGTTCTTGTACAGTGTTATGATGCTTGAATCTTTGAAATCCTGTGGGACTTGTCCTTCTCGCCAGCATAGCTCTATTAGTTGGTGGATCTGTAGAGTCAGTGAGTCTTGCCCACTCCTGATAACCTCTAATGGAATCCCATCCTTACCTTGAGCCTTGCCAGATGCAAGTTCATTTATAGCACACTAAACTTCTGTTATTGTAGGAAGTGTGTCCAGGTGGTCAAGAGTTGGTAGAGCCTCTATGGCGTTGAGGGCATCATCCGCTAGTTTGGTCTCACTTGAGTAAAGCTCCAAATAGTGCTCTACCCATCTGTCCATCTGCTGTTTCCTATCAGTTATGATTTCTCCAGTCAAGGTTTTCAATGATGACTGTGAATCTACAACAATGGCCAGACTGCGAGAGCAGCAAATTAAAAGAGGGGTGGCCAAACAAGAACACTACGCAGGAAGCCAAAGAAGATTGATAAACCAACACAGAACTGGCGTCGTTAGCCGCTACACGCTGCGGGATTTGCTGAGGAGGGGATCCGAGCACTTATGGACTGAATGGTCCGATGTGCAACGAGGATGATCTGTCGACTAACTAACTAACTAACTAATGGTGCACTTCTTTTGATCATTGGACCACAGGCTTTCTTTATTCCTTCATACACGCTTCTGATGTTTCCCTTATCACTTGCGATTTGAATGGACTCACATAACTTGATCCAATAATCATTTGTACACTGCCTGGCAGGCTTTTGCACATCCTTCCTAGCTTGCTTTAGCTCACTCAGAGTGTTACGCGTTGGTCTTTCCTTCTTAAGAGAGCTATCTTCTTCTTATCAATCAAGGGCTGCAGAGTCTGGCTATTTGCCGCAAACCAGTCCTGCCTCTTATGATCCACAGTGCCGTAAACCCCTACGGCAGTTTTATAAAGAGTTTTCTTAAGTTGACCCCACTTTTCATTTACTGTACAATTGTCTGGTGTATTAGTGAAAGCTTCTTCAAGTTGCTGTTGAAACTGTAAGCACTTTTCAGGATCGTGAGTGTTAATAATATTAATCCTGGATTTAGATTTGTGTTTAGCGGTGTAGATTCTCTTTTGTCTTAGTCTAACCCTTGCAACAACCAAAGAATGATCTGTATCACAGTCAGCACTGTGGTAACTTCGAGTCAATGATATATGTTTTAGATGTTGTCTCCGTGTGATGATGAAGTCCAGCTGGTGCCAATGGCCGGATCTTGGATGTTTCCATGTAACCTTATGCAGCTCTTTTGATTTAAAAAAGGAATTTGAAATACATAGGTCATTTCTGGTGCAATGCTCCAGCAGCCTTTGCCCATTTTCATTCATGCGACCGATGTTATATTTTCCAAGGCACACTGGCCATGAACTCGAGTCCTTGCCCACACGAGCACTGAAGTCACCGAGCATGTAAATGTAGTCAGATATTGGAACTGCCTTGATCACGGAGTCTAACTCCTCATAGAACGAATCCTTCACATCATCAGAGGAATCGAGTGTTGGTGCATATGCAGTAATAATGGTGGCAAAACCACAAGAGGTTGCCAAGCGCAGGGATAAAAGTCTTTCATTTCCTCCAGGTCACTACCATCATCCATCGTGCATCATCGTGTACAGGTCACTGTACAGGACAGATATAAAAGCATTCCATGCGAATTTCACAGCTCACAGTGTTGCCCACGCACTCACTCAGTAGCAGGGCGACGGAACCATGCACTACCAGTCCAACATGACGAAAATGCGATTGCAAACCGTAGCTACAAGCATAAACACGTCACAGGCTTAACGGTTCAATGTCTAACCGCCATGTGACCGGCAGTGATGCAGGTGACAAATTAATTGAAATTTACACAAAAAATGAGTTAACGATAGCCAACACAACAACATCCAAGAAGACTTCACATGGAAGTCCTCGGACATTATTTTAATACAAAGAAGGGGGAGATCAAGCATAACATCTGCAAAAACCCTACGAAGTGCAGACTGTGATACAAATCATCAGTTATTAGAAGCAGAACTGAAATTAAAACTCAAAAAGCTTACCCAGGACCAAGGCTACTTCGTTTTGATCTCACAAAAGTACCAGATGCATACAACGTAGAAGTTAGGAATCGTTTTGGGGTCTTATGTCTGTACAAGAAGAAATTTCACCTGATGAACTAGCAGTACAAGCTAGAGATATCTTGATAACTGCAACCAAAGATTTAATTCCGACCAAGAAAAAGCAACTTAAGCCATGGATTACATCAGACACGTTAGAATTAATAAAACAACGAAGGGAACTGAAACAGAAAGGAGATGAATCCGATAGCAGGATGAAGTATAAATCTTTAACTCGAGAAATAAGAAAGAATACACGAAAGGACAAAAACCAATATATACAAGATTGCTGTACCAGAATAGAGCAAAATCATAAGACTGGAAGAGATTATGAAATGTTTAAAAAATGAAGTTATTGACAAGAAATGTTCAACATCAATTGAATGTTATCTGTGACAAGTTGGGAAATACCTTAACAGAATCTAGACAAATTCTAGAAAGATGACAGGAGTACTGCAGTGGTATGTATGATATGAGTGACAGTGAGGATATGAATGAGATACATGAACCAATGACAGTAGAGAAAGAACCTGAACCCTCCTTAGATGAAATGTCTTGGGCAATAAAGAACCTGAAGAATGGTAAATCACCTGGATGTGATGAGATACCAGCTGAACTAATTAAAGCGGGAGGAGAAGAAAGCATACAAATCTATCACCCATTATGTAGAAAGGTATGGACATATGGTATTTGGCAAAAAGTTTGGAAGAGAACTATCTTCATTCCAATACCAAACAAGGGCAACCTGAAATTATGCACCAACTATAGAACTGTTGCCCTGATCAGTCATGCAAGTAAAATTCTACTAAAAATCATAATGGGAAGACTTTGTAAGAAAATGGAAGAAGAAATTAATGTGGTTCAAGCTGAATTCAGACAAAGAAGAGGAACAAGGGATCACATTCTCAACATGCGTTTAATAATAGTGAAGTGCAGAGAATTTAATGTAAACCTATTCTCATGTTTTGTGGATTATTCAAAGGCATTTGACTGTGTACAACATCAGAAACTTTGGGAAATCATGAGGAATATGGGCTTTCCATCACATGTAATGCAACTCATAAGAATGCTCTATCTAGACCAGGGGTCACCAAACTTTTTTCACAGAGGGCCGGATAACTGACAAAATGACGAGCGCGGGCCGCTTACTCTTTCTGTACAATACTTGCGCCGCACTCCGTGGCGAAGGTCTTACGGACGAGGTTCGTAATCCCGTATACCCGCGTTCGAAGCACAGCTGTGCGCGAATTGGCAGCAGACCGCGTTGCGCTATTTTTTACGCTATAGTATGCATGCCGGTCGTTCAGAACGCAATGGCAAACAACTGATCATAAACTTGCCAAGACATCAACAACAGAAAAAAATGCTGGTGTTGACTGCATACGTCCTGTAAAGGATATGCAACTAACTTTAACAATACTAGCAAGCCAAAACGAAAGCTCTGTGAAAAAAATACGAAAACCTAAGTTAATCATAGGTGAGTGGCGTGCAATGCACACACACACAAAAAAACAAAAGACAGCCAATATATTTATTTACTAAAAAAAATTATCAGAGAAGGCGACGTTAGCAAAAAGATAGTTACATCAGACATATGTGCACATATCCGAATCTATCAAACTAAGCAGCAAATAAGATTAATGAGATTTGTGATACTGATATTTGGCTTTCAAGATCTCATCAATGTTTGGTTTGGAATCGCTGCATCCAATCAAGAGAATTGCTTTAAAATGTTCATCAGTCTATTCAACCTTTATATCATGTACAAGAACAAATTCTATTGGAGTGACTGTAGCAACTATAGGGGTATCTCACTTCTGTGCATCGTTGGGAAAATATTTGCCAGAATTGTTCTGCGCAGACTTCAAGTCCTGGGAGATCAAGTCTACCCCGAATCACAGTGTGGCTTTTGACGGAACCCGTCTACGATTGGTATGATATTCTCATTGCGCCAAATGCAAGAAAAATGCCGTGAATAGGACCAACCCATTTTTATTGCCATCATCCATCTTACAAAGGCATTTGATTTAGACAGTCGTGAGGGTCAGTTCAAGGTACTAAAGAAGATCGGCTTCCCGCCAACTCTTCTGTCCATTATGGAAATCATTCCACACATACATGAAGGGTATGATCAAGTTTGATAGTATATCTTCAGAAGAGTTTGAAATCAAGAGTGGAGAAAAGCAAGGTTGTGTACTTGCTCCCACCCTTTTTGGAATATACTTTTCAATCAATCAATCAATCAATCATGTGCCATGCCGGAAAGCGTGGGCGGTCATGACTCGCCATTTCACTCGATCACCAGTGTCGTGGATCAGCTCAGTGTTCCTGTCTCGTCCATGCCATGTGGCCAAGCCATCCAGGTATTTTCCTCTCGGTCTTCCTCTTGGTCTGTTCCCTTCGATCTTGCCAGTTGTCACTAAGTTCACCAATCCATTTCTTCTCATAACATGTCCAAAAAATTTTGACTGTCTACGTCTAATTTCTCTAATCAGTTTACGATGTTCATTTGTCTCCTGTAGTACTTGGTCATTGGTTTTTCTGTCTGTCCATGGTATTCTTTGCATTTTCCTCAGAAACCACATTTCTGCAGCCGTCAGATGCTTTTCAGCTTGACTGTTCATTGTCCAAGTTTCACATCCATACAAAAGAACAGGCTCTATGTATCCCCTCAACACTCTTTTCAACACTCAACAACAATACTTTTCACTTCTTTTGAAATATGTCTTTCGTGATCAGGATGGTAGTCTATGCATTTACTCGCGCTCAGATGGTGGTTTCTACAATGCTCAGAGGTAGAAGACCAAGACCAAAAATAGAAGGGAATTGATCAGAGAGTTGCTTTTTACAGATGATGCTGATATTGCGATCCATTCTGAGGAAGAATGACAATGTCTACTATCAGCCTTCTGCAATGCTTGTAATGAAGGTGGTTTCACAATTAGCAAAAAGAAGACACAGATTACGCCACAAGGTGCACATCAATCTTTATTGACGATGCCAAATTGGAGATAGTAGACCATTTTACATATCTAGAATCAGAGGTAAACAGTAAATTATCTCTCGATCAGGAAATCAACATCAGGATCGGCAATGCAGCAACAACAATGAACAGGTTAACAAAAAGTGTCTAGGACAACTGGAAGCTTACTGCCAAGACACAAGTCCTAGTCTATCAAGCCTGTGTCCTTAGTACTCTTCTTTATGGCAGTGAAGCCTGGTCAACTTACTCACACCAAGAGAAGCGTTTAAACAGCTTTCATATGCGGTGTCTGTGAAGAATACTTGGTACTAAGTGGCAAGATAAAATCATAAATACTGAAGTATTGGAAAGATCGGATTGTGTAACGGTGTGTTCCATGCTCAGTCTTCGTAGACTTAGATGGATAGGATACATTAGGATTTATGGATGACGGTAGAATACCAAAGGACATCTTGATTTGGTGAATTGCAGATGGGTAAAAGTTCTCGCGGTCGGCCTCTACAACAATACAAAGATGTGTGTAAGCGGGACATGATTGATGCAGGTATTGATATTGCACCTTTTGAGCAAGTCTCCGCTGATCGTGTTGTATTGATGTCAAAGATCAGAAATGGCATAAAGAGAGGAGAAATGGTTGCAGACAGGTCACACACTGATCGTATGAGAAGTAAGATGGTGCGTGATAGTGGAAATGACCATGATTTCACATGCAACCATTGTGGACAGCACGAATTGGTCTGATTAGTCACATCCGCTACCGCCATGGGATGTAGTTATTAAGCATTTTTGAAGCACAATGTAACAAACTGTCGTCTGTCAAGACGTCAAGGTGCCATTGTGCAGTGTACGCCTGTTTGCTATTATATTACAGATGGCTTGTTTCGACAGTTTTTCTTTGTGCTTTCACATTCGTGCTTGTCTGTTGACAGCTACTCATGGACCGTTTTATCCGGAAACCAGTGAGTATTAAAATGCTGACGATGCTATTTTGTTCTCTGTGTTCTGTTTCGTGCGGGTATGGCAATTTACACCAAGTTCAACTTTCTTGGGGGTATGGGCAATTTAAACCAAGTTCAACTTGCCAGATGAACGTTGGTTATATTGAAGATCTCTGTGTTTGGTCTTTTAAATATATTTTCTCCAGTCTTTGCAGTTTCTTTCCTCTGTGGATAAATAGTCTGCCCATCTGTCTTTCTCTCTGTCCGCCTGCCTGTGAAAACGGTAATACCTATTAATGTAGTTATGTTTGTGGTTGTTTACTCCACTTCTAGACACTGAATGGATTTGGATAGCATTAGTAGGGAATCTGTTTGGAAATTGATGAAGGAAGTATATGGTGCCATAGGGCGATTTAAGGGTGGTTGTTCATTCCTACTATCGCCTATGGCTGATACACGTTTTGATTGTCTCTGGAAGATATACAAGTGTCCTAGGCAAATATATGGTTTGTAGGGCAAACAGATGATATGTCAACATTGCCAAGGGCGGCTGGTGGGTGAAGTAACTTAACGGTGGACTCATTTCTATCATTGTCTTGAGTTAGGTTTGAGTTCTTTCACTGTACGATTCACAACTAGTAATTTAGAACAGACTTAACATGTCCTACATAAAAAGAAACATAGAAACCTCAAGCTACGGCTTGCAACCTGGAACGTGAGAACCATGTGTCCAGGATTTTCCACTGACTTGACCAATATTGACGATGTGAGAAAAACGGCTGTGATTGATGCCGAACTCAATCGTCTTAACATTGATATTGCTGGCCTGCAGGAGACTCGCCTCGCTGAGGAAGGGTCACTCAGGGAAAACAATTACACCTTTTTTTTGGAAGGGTAGAGGGCAGGCAGAAAAAAGGTAACAAGGTGTGGGCTTTGCAGTGAAGAATTCGCTACTGGGAATGATTGAAATTCCAGCAGGATGAAATGAAAGACTATTATCCCTGCGCTTGGCAACCTCTTGTGGTTTTCCCACCATTATTACTGCATATGCACCGACACTCGATTCCTCTGATGATGTGAAGGATTCGTTCTATGAGGAGTTAGACTCCGTGATCAAGGCAGTTCCAAAATCTGACTACATTTATATGCTCGGTTATTTCAGTGCTCGTGTGGGCAAGGACTCGAGTTCATGGCCAGTGTGCCTTGGAAAATACAACATCGATCGCATGAGTGAAAATGGGCAAAGGCTGCTGGAGCATTGCACTAGAAATGACCTATGTATTACAAACTCCTTTTTTAAAACAAAAGAGCTGCATAAGGTCACATGGAAACATCCAAGATCCGGCCATTGGCATCAGCTGGACTTCATCATCACACGGAGACAACATCTGAACCATATATCATTGACTCGAAGTTACCACAGTGCTGACTGTGATACGTATCACTCTTTGCTTGTTGCAAGGGTTAGACTGAGACCAAAGAGAATCTATACAGCTAAACACAAATCTAGCACCAGGATTAATATTATTAACACTCACGATCCTGAAAAGTGCTTTCAGTTTCAACAGCAATTTGAAGACGCTTTCACTGATACACCAGAAAATTGTACAGTTAATGCAAAGTGGGGTCAACTTAAGAAAACTCTTTATAAAACTGCCGTAGGGGTTTACGGCACTGTGGATCATAAGAGGCAGGACTGGTTTGCCGCAAACAGCCAGACTCTGCAGCCCTTGATTGATAAGAAGAAGATAGCTCTCTTAAGAAACAACGAAAGACCAACGCGTAACACTCTGAGTGAGCTAAAGCAAGCTAGGAAGGATGTGCAAAAGGCTGCCAGGCAGTGTGCAAATGATTATTGGATCAAGTTATGTGAGTCCATTCAAATCGCAAGTGATAAGGGAAACATCACAAGCGTGTATGAAGGAATAAAGAAAGCCTGTGGTCCAGTGATAAAAAAAAAGTGCACCATTGAAAACCTTGACTGGAGAAATCATAACTGATAAGAAACAGCAGATGAACAGATGGTTAGAGCACTATTTGGAGCTTTACTCAAGTGAGACCAAACTAGCGGATGAGCCCTCAACGCCATAGAGGGTCTAACAACTCTTGACCACCTGGACACACTTCCCACCATAACAGAAGTTAAGTGTGCTATAAACGAACTTGCATCTGGCAAGGCTCCAGGTAAGGATGGCATTCCAATAGAGGTTATCAGGAGTGGGCAAGAAAATCTCACTCTACAGATCCACCAGCTAATAGAGCTATGCTGGCGAGAAGGACAAGTCCCACAGTATTTTAAAGATTCAAGCATCATAACACTGTACAAGAACAAGGGAGATCTGATCGACTGCAACAATTATAAGGGTATCTCACTTCTGTGTATTGCTGGAAAAGTATTTACCAGAATTGTTCTGCTCAGACCTCAAGTCCTAGGAGATCAAGTCTACCCCGAATCACAGTGTGGCTTCCGACAGAACCGGTCTACCATCGATATGATATTCTCATTGCGACAAATGCAAGATAAATGCCGTGAATAAAATCAACCACTGTTTATTGCCTTCATCAGCCTCATAAAGGCATTTGATTTGGCCAGTCGTGAGGATCTGTTCAAGGCACTAAAGAAGATTGGCTGCCCACCAACTCTTCTGTCCATTGTGGAATGGTTCCATACAGGCATGAAGGGTATAATCAAGTTTGATGGTGCAACTTCTGAAGAGTTTGAAATCAAGAGTGGAGTTAAGCAAGGTTGTGTACTTGCTCCCACCCTCTTTGGAGTATACTTTTCACTTCTACTGAAATATGCCTCTCGTGATCAGGATGGTGGTATATACATTCACTCACCCTCAGATAGCGGCCTCTACAATGCTCAGAGATTGAAGGCCAAGACCAAAATTAGGAGGGTACTGATCAGAGAGTTGCTTTTTGTAGATGATGCTGCAGTTACGACCCACTCTGAGGAAGAATTGCAATGCCTACTATCTGCATTCTCCAATGCTTGTTCTGAATTTAGTTTAACAATTAGCAAAAAGAAGACACCGATTATGTCACAAGGTGCACATGGGGTACCATCAATCTTTATTGACGACGCCGAACTAGAGATGGTAGACCATTTTACATATCTAGGAT
Source organism: Cepaea hortensis (assembly GCA_963921405.1). Lineage (NCBI taxonomy): Eukaryota > Metazoa > Mollusca > Gastropoda > Stylommatophora > Helicidae > Cepaea > Cepaea hortensis. The sequence continues at coordinate 88,327,309 of OY992882.1, read as the reverse complement.
CAGTGGTAAATAGCAAATTATCCGTAGATCAGGAAATCATCATCCGGATTGGTAAGGCAGCAACAACAATGAACAGGTTAAGAAAAAGAGTCTGGGAGAACAGGAAGCTTACTGCCAAAACAAAAGTCCTTGTCTATCAAGCCTGTGTCCTTAGTACTCTTCTTTATGGCAGTGAAACCTGGACAACTTACTCACACCAAGAAAAACGTTTAAACAGCTTTCATGTGCGGTGTCTGCGAAGAATTCTTGGTATTAAGTGGCAAGACAAAATCACAAATACTGAAGTGTTGGAAAGATCAGGTTGTGTGACGGTTTATTCCATGCTCAGTCTTCGTAGACTTAGATGAATAGGACATCTTAGGAGGATGGATGATGGTAGATTACCAAAGGACATCTTTTTTGGTGAATTGCAGATGGGTAAGATATCTCAAGGTCGGCCTCTACTACGATACAAAGATGTGTGTAAGCGGGACATGATTGATACAGGCATTGATAATGCACACTGGGAGCAAGTCGCCGCCGAACGTGTTGCATGGAGGGCAAAGATCAGAAATGGAATAAAGACAAAGGAGAAAATTATTGCAGATAAGTCACAGACCTAGTGTGTGTGACGTAAGATGGTGCATGATGGTGGAAATAACCACGTGTTCACATGCACCCACTGTGAACGAACATTTACTGCGCGAATTGGCCTTATCAGTCACATTCGCTATCGCCATAGGTAAAAGTTATTATGCCTTTTTAAAGCACAAACTATCGTCTGTCAAGACGGCAAGGTGCCAATGAATGAATAACATGTCCGGAATAACTCAACACGAATATGATTTTATACTTCTTTTTGTCTCCAAATACTGCACAATTTACATTTATGAATTACACCACACTTCACTTAACCACAATAACAATATTTAGAGACTACAAAAGTAGGGGCACAGTATATGGTCATTCCACTAACCTCAGAAACAGGTCCGACACTGACCGTGGTTCCCGTTTAACTTATTGCCTCCAAGAGACGCTGTCACCCGCTCAGTAAACCGCCTCGCTGTTTCCATGCGAGGCATGATTCTTGATCTTCTCGTCTTCACGCTGGACTGCGTAAACTCTAGACCATGGATGTCAAACTCAATCGCTCAGTGGACCAAAACTCAAATCACACGCAAGGTTGCGGGCCGGACAGGATAAACATTCAATAAGCCGAAAATTAAACCTTTTTTAAACATTAATATACATTAAAACCGAAAAAAAATTTCAATAATAAAACATAATTGGTATACACATTTTCTCCCTTGTATCAATTTGTCAGAGCACGATATCTGGTTTAAACACCATAAAAGACGACTGTACACATGGATAAGCCCTGATAAGAAAATACGCAACCAAATTGACTACATACTAATTAATAAAAGATTTAGAAATGCTTTAATTAATGTAAAGACAATGCCTGGTGCTGACTGTAATAGTGATCATGTACCACTATGTGGACATATAAAAGTAAGATTAAAGAGAGGGAAAAAATGGTTAAGAACATGAGACTTAATAAAGAGGTTCTGAAAATAGATAAAGAAATGCAAGAACAATACAGAGTGACCGTGAAAAATAGGTACAATGCAATAACTAAAATACAGAGTATAGATGAACAATGGGAAATGTTAAGGGACTCCATTCATCAAACTAGCAAAGAAGTATTACCGGAGAGAGGCAAAATAGCTAAGAAAAAATGGATGAATGAAGATATCTTAAAACTGATGGACAAAAGAAAACAGAGTAAAAATGACAAACAAGAATACGCTAAGATAAATAAAGAAATAAAAGATAAATGTAGGAAGGCTAAAGAAAGTTGGTTAAACGAGCAATGCAAAAAAAAAATTGAATTAAATTCCATTAAAGATACAAAAAATATGCACTGACAAATCAGTGAGCTTACAGGAAGAAAAATAAGAATAAATACAGGGTGTTTGAAATCAAAAACAGGAAAGATAATATTAGAGGAAGATGCTATAATGAAGAGGTGGAATGAGTATATAAGAGAATTATATGAAGGAGAAAGGGAAGAATTAACAGAAGATAGTAATTTAGAAGGTCCACCTATTCTGAAAGAAGAAGTCGCTGACGCTATGAAACGTATGAAGAAAGGAAAAACAGCTGGGCCAGATGAAATCACAATAGAAGAATTAGAAGTATTGGGAGAATTTGGAGTAGATATATTAACGAAAATGTTGAATGATATTTACAGCAGTGGATATTTACCCAGTGATATGCTGAAATCTGTATTTATAGCTATACCAAAAAGACCAGGAGCAATTGATTGTGAAGATTTTCGTACAATTAACCTTATAAACCATATCACTAAGCTTCTACTCAGAATCATAATGAGAAGAACCAAAAAGAAAATAAAAATGGAAATTAGTGAAGAACAGTATGGATTTGTGGAAGGAAAGGGCACAAACAATGCAATTTATACATTACGGACACTAATAGAAAGTTCAATAGAGAAACAGAGAGACATATATTTGTGCTTCATAGATTATACTAAGGCATTTGATAAAGTAAAACATGATGAACTGATTAAAATGTTGGAAGATATCAACACTGATGGAAAAGATTTAAGAATAATAAAGAATATTTACTGGAACCAAGTAGCAGCAATTAAAATGGGAAATAAAGAGGGTAGTTACGAACAGATAAAGCTAGGAGTACGACAAGGGTGTGTCTTGTCACCAGATCTTTTCTCCCTGTATAGCGAAGTAATAATGAGAGAGATCAAAGAGATGCCAGGAATACTAGTTGGAGGTTATAATATAAATAATATACGCTATGCAGATGACACAGTATTGGTGGCGGATAATTCAACAGACCTACAACAATTATTAGACGTTGTAGTAACAGAGAGTGCAAGGAAAGGACTCTCCTTGAATATCAAGAAAACAGTAACAATGGTAATATCAAAGAAAATGGTGACACCAAAATGTGACATAGAAATAGAAGGGAAAATCCCTAACCAAGTTGATAATTTTAGATACCTATGGGCATTTATAACATCAGATGGAAGATGTACAACAGAGATTAGGAGTAGAATAGGGCAGGCAAAAGCCGCTTTTCAGAAAATGAAGAGTATCTTATGCAATAAGTCACTATCACTGAATGTAAGAAAGAGAGTGCTGAAATGCTATGTAGAACCAGTTTTGCTGTATGGCAGTGAATCTTGGAATGTAAATGAACAAATTAAGAAGAAATTAGAAGCAACAGAGATGTGGTTCCTGAGACGAATGTTGCGAATTCCTTGGACTGCCAGAGTAACTAACGACGACTGCCTGAAACAGGCTAACGAAACTAGAACATTATATACAACAATAAGACAGAGACAAACAGCTTTCCTCGGTCATGTGATGAGAAGAGAGGCATTGGAGAACATCGTAACAACTGGAAAGATCGAGGGGAAGAGAGGCAGAGGTAGACCAAGAGAAGTGATGCTGGATGGATTGAGACGGTGGCATGGAGGAATATTAGCAGCAGAGTTGATCCAGAAAACCAAAGACCGAGATCTATGGAGAGCCATGAACGCCTACGCCAGCCGGCACGGCACTTGATGATGATGATGACGATATCTGGCATCTTTTCTTGTCTACAAGTTCGTTTATGTTGGCAGTATTGTTTTGTGTCATTGACATTCTCATGATGGACTGCAAGTGTTCATTAGTGAGACGACCTCTGTGTGATGTTTTGTTAATCTTCACCACAGAAAACAGCTGCTCACACATATATGTGCTACCAAACATGCTCAAGGTTCGAGCCGCATGTAGACGAAGCCGGACATCTCTTCAGGAATGAAACAAGTGAATTGTGCAGGCCCCACAGTGTCGTACTTTGCTTTTAGTGTCCCATTACACCGTAGCTCTATTAACTCTATCTACAAATTTACAGGTGCAATTTCCACATCTATGGAAAATGGATTACAAAACAGCCCGAAATTACTTTTCTGTGCTTCAAAGTCACTAAAGCGTCGTGCGAACTCGGCGCGAAGTAAGCTAAGTTTTTCAGCAAAGTGTGCACTGGGAAACACCATAGCATTGACTTTGTTTAACATTGCCTGGCAACAAGAAAAGTGAGACAGGTTACATTGGTGCATTTGTGTCTCCCATAAGCGCAGCTTCACTTGAAATGCCTTCACTGCATCATGCATATCAGTAATAATGTGATCTCGTCCCTGGAGCTGCAGGTTCAAGTCGTTGAGATTAGTGGTTATATCAGACAGAAACGTCAACTCACATTTCCACTTTTTATCTAAAAAAAACTGTGGAATCTTTTCCTTTACTGTCTATGAATTGGCATATTTCCTAGATCAGCTGGAAAAATCTACTGAGAACTTTTCCCAGACTTAGCCACCGCACCTCTTTTTGATGAGTCATGTCACTGAACGCCGACTCTATTTCCTGCAAAAAAGACTGAAATTGGCGTAGATTTTAACCTTTGGCTCTGATAAAGTTGATGGTTTGTACTACAGGGCTCATTACATCTTCCATGTTGAGGACTTTACCACACAGCGATCCTTGGTGTATGATGCAGTGATATGCTATCAATTCACCAGTACAGTTCTCCTGCATCTTTAACCACATCCTTCCAACTAGTCCACTTTTTTCACCACACATCGCCGGTGCTCCATCTGTTGTCAGTCAAACGAGTTTGTCCAAAGGCAGGTTCATTTTGGTTAAACTTTGACATACGTTGTCAAAAATGTCTTTTCCTGTCGTTGTCTCATGCATGGATTTCATATCCAATAATTCTTCTGTAATATTCAAACTGGAGTCCACTCCACGGATGAAGATGGCGAGCTGTGCAGTGTCAGTCGTGTCATTACTTTCATCGTCAGCAAGGGAGAATGCAAAAAGTCTTTGCCTTTTTCGATCAGCTGTGTTTTCACATCTGTGGCCATCTCACAAACCCGATCAACAACCGTATTTCTGCTAAGGCTTACCTTTGCGAACATCTGCTTTTTATCTGAACACAAGACGTCACACACTTTCATCATGCAGCGCTTCAGAAACACTCCTTCTGTAAATGGTCGGCCTGATTTTGCGAGCTTCTCTGTCACAATAAAACTTGCTTTGACTGCAGCACCAGTTTGTGATTTTGCTTTGGTGAAAAACATCTGCTGTGATGTTAGAAGCCTCTTCAATTCTTCTACATTCTGTAGCTCCTGCTCTGCATTCAGGCTGTTTAACTTGTCTTGATGTTTAGTCTCGTAGTGCCGTTTCAGATTATATTCTTTGATCACTGCCACATTATCTCCACAAATTAGACACACAGGTTTACCGCCAATATCAGTAAACACATATATATATATTCAGCCTCCCAACAGCATTTAAAAGGCTCTGTTTTCAGAATCAACTTTTCTCTTGGCCATTTTAAAGGCTAGCTTTGATTTTAAAAGATTGTGCATCTACCGACAGACACTTTATTGATACCAGGTTACCTGTAGCGGGAAAAGGTGATGTAATATCCGGGAATTACACTACTTTCATGTTTTATACGCCAATCCAAAACGAGCATCTGAACGTTGCTAGGTAGCTATAACGACGAACACTAACTCACTACACATCTTTTATTTTCGCTTATTCTGATCGAAGTGAGAACGCTCTCAGATAGCCATTCATTCGGAAGGCTGCTAATTAGGGAATTTGTTTTGCACATTATATAATAACCATAAAACAATATTTTTGTCTAAAATTCTCTCCTGGGCCGAATATATTTGTATGTCGGTTGAGACCTCTCGGGCCTGATATGATTGTACGACGGGCCGGATGTGCTCCACGGGCCTTGAGTTTTACACATGTACTCTAGACTGTCTGTACTTAATAGCCCATGACCTGACCCAGGTTCATGGCATATGTGATCCCACCGAATACCCGAAACTTAATCAAGGCAATTTGTAGAGATGTGTGGGTCGAAGTCCTCCATGAGGGAAAACTAACAAAATAATTCGAAATAAGAACATGAGTGAGGCAGGGAAGTTTTTGTCATGTCTACTTTTCTTACTGACTGTAGACAGGATTATAAAGACAACAAGCACTGCCAGAAATGGAATTCGATGGCCTACTCTGATAAATCAGTTCGATGATCTGGACTTAGTTCACGACATCGTCCTCCTATCTCACACACAAAATCAGATGCAAGATAAACTAAATGCAATGGATGGGAGGTCACAACAATTATTTTGAATAATTCATAGGTGAAAGACAAGGGTAATGAGAATAGATCAAAGAAATGATAACCTATATCCCTTGGTGAAACCTTATTTCAAGAAACGAAATCATTCACCCATTGAGGTAGCAGTGTGTACAAAAACGGTGAAACATTAAAATATTAAACTAAGAAAGCAAAAGGCAAGAGGAGCTTTCATAGCACCAGTAAATGTGCGGAAGTCAAAATACATTAAACTGCTAACCAAATGTAAAATATTTTATTGTAAATATAAATTATATTATAGAAGGACTACAATGATATGACAGAATCACCAACATGGAGCTAATGGAGCGGAGGGAGCTAGATAAATCCCAGTTAATCAAGAAGTGATGAAAACATTCTGGCACTAAATAGGGCAAACATTTGAGAAAACCTGAGAATAGTATAACTAGAAAGGTCTTTGTCTGGAATCCACAGAACAAAATATATAGAGGAAGACCTAAATACACACGACGAAGAGAAGTATGGATAGAAATGAGTAATATGGGGAACTCATGGACGGAGCTGCTAATGTATATGGCGGCTCCGAGTAGGTTGGTTAGGAGCCTATTCCCCCAACTAGGGATAACTGGCAAAAGAAGAGTCACGCTAATGTACGAGGGAGATTCATCAAAACCTTAAAGGTGTGGTAGAAATTACATCGCAATGTATGTATATTTGTGGGTCGGCTACGCCACACCTATGCAGCTAATAGACAGTTATTTACCTGTGTGGTTTCTACTGATTTAGAGGTTTGTATTTTTTGTTGTTTATTTAATTTGACTAGAAACTACAGATTTGGGATCTCGATTGCTTATTCACTATTTTCATTAACTCGACTTGTTACTACTGATGTAGAAAGTCAATTCTATTGTTTACTAATTTGTTCAGTTTACTTGAGCGACAATTGTGGACGAGTATACAATCTGGAGAATGACGTCAGGATCAAGCTATCCTCTACTGGCTACCTTCCGGCAAACAAAACATGTCCTCTGCTCATTCGAGTAGTTTCGGGCACTAGGCTTATAGCACAGTTCCTCAGATATCACATGGAACCGAATTACACAAGTGAATCTGGACGTTGTGAGTATGAGTCACTTCAGCTATACAATTTCTATGGAATAGCTCAATTCGGTAAGTGTTGCTCTATGTACATGGTATTGTCAGCTAAAATGTGAATATGTAAAACCACAGTTACCACTACTACTGCAACAACAACAACAACAACAACAACAACAACAACAACTACTACTACTACTACTACTACTACTACTACTACTACTACTGCTGCTGCTGCTGCTGCTGCCACTGCTACTACTACTACTGCTACTACTAAAACTTCTGCTACTACTACTACTACTACTACTACTACTACTACTACTACTACTACTACTACTACTACTACAACTACTACTAGTAGTTGGGCTATAGGCTTCTACATAAGTTTGTTAAATGTGTACTTACTCCATATCTTTAAAGGATTTTCCACAGCTTGTTTCTATCTACTCTATCAAATGCCTTTTCTTGGTCGATTTTCCTAAATCCAAGTTGTGTTTCACTTAGCTTTTTACCTCTGCATTCCACCAACTTGCTATTTTCTTTATCCATATTTTGCGTTCTTTCGTGGTTCCAAGCGTTATTTTTGCAGTATGTAAAATGCTTAATTTCAACATCTCCGATTCTTCTTCCACTGCTGTTCTTTCTATAGGTAATTTTACAAAGATTTCAGTTAGTTCTTTCTCATAATTTTTCATCACTACCTCGTCTTTGAGATTTTTCTTTAATTTTACTGATTGGCATGGCATATATTTGTCTGGTCTTCACTTTCTTTGTTGTTGTTGTTGTTGTTGGTTCTTATTGTGGCAATAACTGCTTTGTCGTCTGTGTTTATACTTAATTTGGGCACTGCCCTTGCATCTAATATATTTCTCTTCCTTTTATTTCAAGTTAATATATATAAGAGGAGTCTCTTATATAATAATAAGGGGAGTCTCTGTGGCGAAGTGGTCAAGCCGTTTGACTCGGGCTCCGAAGGTTGTGGGTTCGATTCCGGGCCGTGTCCTTCGGTTCACGAGTGAAATTTTTCGGAGACTCCTGTGGGTCGTCGCTAGAGCTACGGAGTTCGTGCTTTGTGCGACGCTTTCCGCGCTGCGGAAAGAGACAGAGCCATATGGGATAAAATCCCGGTGCAATGAAGTTGACCCTGTCGACTTTTAAGTGACTTTTTGTTTTGTTTTTTCAAGTTAATATAAAATCAATTTGGCATCTAGATCGTTCCATTTATACCAGGTACTATTTGTGAGTCTTTGTGTTTATAAAATTTGTTTGTTATATAGAGATCATGTTGGCTACATAAGTTTATGTTTGTGTATATGTATATATCATGAAGTATTTGTGTATATATATAAATCATGAAGTGTTTGTGTATATGTGCAAATTATTAAATGCTTGTGTATATGTATAAATCATGAAGTGTTTGTGTATATGTATAAATCATCATCATCACCACATTGTGCACTTTCCTGGGTGGAACCCAAATCTTCTTTAATGTTGAATTCTTTTGGTAAAATCCATTTGTTCTCATTCTCTTCCAGCGAATGTTACGTAACACTGATATTCAAAGACGCACGTGCGCGTTTCAGTTGGTTTGTTACATATGCAAGCCTGACACCTGTATGTTGCCACGCAAATACGCATGCTGGTAAAACTCAGTATTATCACGATGTTGTTAATGATATGTTTGTGATATTGTCGTTATCTTGGTAACGATACTCCTGGTGTGTCAATTGAGCTCTCTCAATGTCTTACACTATGACTCACCCCCGCAGTGCACATCCACCAGTCATGAAACAAGATTGAGTTGACGCACATAATCTTTTAATACAGAAAGAACACCGACAAACGGAACATCTTTATATATCCAGAAACAATATAATCCATAGAAAATAAATATCCTCCTCACAACTTAATCAGCACACATCACTGTCTTCTCACGGCCTGCTTCATATCAATCCACACGACAGGTAATCCAGCTACTAGTCCCAGCTGGACCTCACACACGACAACCCACACAATGCTTATAGGCCTACACTCACTATCCACCCCACTCTGGGTTTTAGGCCTGCATTCAAACTCGGAGAACAACACAATCCAGGACGGAGCTCTATCCGTCCTACCTCCGCTTCTATCCTTCAACTCCCGACCCGTTCGGAGTCAAAACACCAACTGTCTTAAACGACCTGACCCGCAGTCGGTCTCCTCTCTCACTGACCTTCAAGTCCCTTGACTTCACACAACACTCAACTGTCTTACGCCCCATCCACCCTAGGGGTATCCACTCACACCCGCCCCATTATTTCTCAGGGCTGATTGTTTCTCTCGTAGTCCCGCTACACAGGTCATTCATCTCAATATCAATGACCCAGGCATATGTCATTACCCCCCCCCCCCTTAAAAGAAAACATCGTTTTCAAATGTTGGGAGACTAATACTTATCAAATATGTGACCCAGACATATTGCCTGGGTAGCCCTAAGTATGGCGCCACCTTACTCTAGCTACCACACTAAATAATACATCAAATGCTCATAGTACACTCCCATATTCCCCACACATCAATACAAGCAATTTTCTATCTTGTGTACCAATGCATGAATTAATACATCACATAATAATAATACATCATAGGAAACATCATATCTGTGTATCTGCAGGTCTATTAACATCCTCAAAAAGACACCAGCTATTTGTGTACCGACCCTATATCAGGTGGTTCTTTTCTTGCCTCAAACCTCCATCTATGATTCCTATCGATGCTGTGTCTACCCTTCATATACCCTTGCCTCATGTTTCCTATATCTTTAACACATCTGTTTGCTAATCCTGGTTCAGTGATGTCGTTAACACTCTTTTGAACTGCGTTAACATTGATATCTGCATATTGTACTGTTACACTGGAGTCTCTGTTTAGTTTGACCTCTTTATTAAATCCTGGCCAATATACCTGGCATCCTGCTCTATGCTGCTCCCGCATTACTCCTATGTGCCCTGCACATGCCCTCTCCAGAGCTGTTCTAGTATATCGGTCTCTATATGCTAAGGGTAATACTACTTGCCCACATGCAGTTCCGCCATCTGAAAACCTGCGAGTGAGAACATTATTCTTCCTTCCAAAGCACCATCTACCCTTCTGTGATTGTCTATGTCTCACTTTACTACACCCTTGGAAACATTTGTCTGTCGTATTATCTTGTCTCTGGGATTCCCTACAGCTATATTTGAGATCCATTCTCACCTGCTCAGCTGTCCTATCGTTGTCCCCTGTGTCCACTTCAAGTGCCTCTTTTTCTTCAACTATACTCTCTAATTTATGTTTTCTTTTAGTAACTACCTCGCTACTACTTAACCTATGTTTCTGGTCCCAATAAACTACTTCTTCTTGTGTACAATCTATAACTCCTATAACATTTCCTATGATGAGATCAGCCACTGGTGCGTCCAGAACACACGCTGTCACTCTTCCTGTGATATATGGTGTTTTCACTGTTATCACGGCTAATGGGTAGAATTCTACTGTCCCATTAAATGTTATGGATCTAATCTTTTTCCCTGTATAATCCGAGGGATGCACTAAACTCTTTCTAACTCCGATGGACGTACATCCGGAATCCCTAATTGTTAACGCTGGCCTATCATTAACAAATCCATGGTGCATCTTCAGACTTCCTCCTTCATGCACTGCTGATCCTGCTTTCACTGTATGACCACATATTAAGACTGGCTGACCGTCTTTTTCAAAAAGAAGTTTGCACCGACTACAATCTTCATTGTTCAGCGTCTCAATTACTTGCGCTGCATTTGAGTGCTTTGTTTCTCTCATCGTACAATGATAGCTGACATTCCCCTTCCTTCTACATTTGAAACAAGTTATCTCCCTTTTACTGTTGTTCGTTGGTCCATCTGATGGTTGTGCATCACACTCTGCCATTTTGTGTCTTCAGCTCCCACAATTCCAGCATCCGGCATAACTATTTGGACGCCTCTGGAAATTCCCCCTTTTGTATGGGTACCGTCCTGCTCTGCCAAAATGGTTGCCACGGAAACCATTATCTTGAGACTCTTGTTGTTCATACTTCTGTGCTGAATCCACACTTTTCGATCTTGGTCTAATAACTGGATTCTGGTCCTGTTTAGTGTATGCTGCACAGACTATTTCCTCACTCATTTCTCTACCAATAGAACTGTTTGGATGTGCAGTCATGTAGTTTTGCCCTAACTGTGACATTGTGTCTATGTCCTTTGGCTTACGTTCCTGAAAGAAAGCCACTAGGTTTGTATTGCATGATGATAACACTTTGTCTCTTAACATTAAATCCACTAATTTATTAAAATCCTTCCCTACCCCTGCAAGCTCCATCCATTTATTAAATGTGTTCTTTACTGTGTTAACAAAATCTGTGAAATCTTGATTTGTCTCTGGTCCTAAGTGTCTAAACTTTGTTCTATAGCCATGCTCAGTTAGTTGGAACTTTGTTAACAAACGTTGCCGCAAAATAGTGTAGTTGTTTCTTTCTTCCACAGGTAAATTAAACATGGTGTCTAGGGCCTTACCCGTAAGATACTCGCCCAGTCTAATAGCATACTCGCCTTCTGGGATGCCTAACACTTTCACTGATGCTTCGAATCTCGACAAATAAGATTCCAAGTTGTCTCGGTCCGTAAAGTATGGCAATTTCAATCGTTGTGATGACTGCGAAGGTCTTCTGCGTTCCTCACTTTGACCCTTCGAAGATAGTTCTAGGTTTTTCAACTCAATTTCAGTTTCCCTCTTGAGCTTTTCCTTCTCAATTTCTATTTTCATTTGTGTCTCTTCGTGTAAGCGCTTTTGTTCCATTTCGGCTAACTTTACTTGTGTCTCTCTCTCTCGTCCTGTAGACGTTTGGCTTCAGCTATCTTTTCTTCCTGTAGACGTTTTCCCTCGCGCTCATTATGCCTCTCCTCTCTTTCCGTCTGTTTTTGTTCTTTTGCTTCTGCATACTCCTGTAACTCTTTACCCTTCAGGTCTAACCTTTCACTCGCTTCAATATATTCAATTAAAGTAGGCATCTTGTACTTGTGGACACGTTGCTGTCTGTCAGCGAACTATAAATGTAAAGACTCTGCTGCTAATCTTTGTGTCACTTCCCTAAGTACACCAGCACTCCCTGTGTACGTACATTCGTAGTGCTAAAATATCACTCTATACTCACCCAGTCACTCTATAAGCACTAGGTAGTGAGGGGGGGGGGGGTATTACCTATACTCTCTCACATATATCTGCAATAGCTGTAAAAAACTCTGGAAATATATTTAAACATACATATATATACATATACAAAACGAATGAATGATAACAGTAAGTGTTGTCTATAAAACGTTAGACTCACAAGTCAAGTACACGGAGACGATGATCACACAGAAATAAACCACAGTAACAACCACAAACTTGTGTGAAACGACCACAGTGCGCGTAATAATATGTAAACTGACACCGACCCCTAGACAGTAGAAATGACGAAAGCTCACAATAATAACATATATCCGAACACAACAAATATTATCATATGTAAATATAACGAAAAGAAAGAAAGAAAAAAATTATAGCATCAAACTATACACAGATCTGACGTTAATCACAAACTGGCACGTTATATAATTCAGGACCGTCCCTGCAGAACCAAACAAACCTACCTTTCGATTTTCTTCCCAGAAAATATATGGTGCACTTCAGAAAATAACTTTTCGCCCTGTCTCCCAACCTTCGAGAAACAACACAAAAATCCCCTACTCTTGACAAACACTGGACCACATACAAATAATTGCGTAACACCCGACAACAATACATATGACGATGGGAGAAAACAAAATGTGCAAATGGTTGGCCGACAAATATGTACCTATTAATTCGTCGCCACAAGTTCGTTTTTTAAATAATTTTTCACAATATACTGGGAATGTATATTGGTAAATGTTCCGAAATGTCTACGATATTCCCAATTTGTTTCGTGGTGACTTAATTTTCCGTGGTGATCACAAGTTCAAACTGTCGAAAAAATTGAAGATAATGATTTATTATCCACAATGTTCTGTCTCGACACAGTCCGTCACGTTATTGTACTTTCCTTGGACGTGGTGGCCCCAAAGTAATAATCCAAACGTCTTTTCTACCTTCGTTGCGGAGATGGCGCTTTGCTGTATCATAAATGTTATGGATTTCCGTTACCCGACAAGATCCACCAAAAAAAAAAAAAAAAACAAAATTGGCAGCAAACGTTCAGTGCTTTAAACTTGTATATATAAATCCTTATTGGCAAAGAAATACGACCATGGTTGCGATGACGCCACGTTAAAAATGTTTGCTCATAACAGAATAATGATGACAAAGGGCTTGAACAAAGACGAAACATGAAGTCTGGCTTTCTTTCAAAACAACCTTGTTTTGTTCATTCACAATGAGTCATCTTGACCACAATAGGCCATTGAAATTCCTGAGTATCTTTACTCCATCCACCCCCGACTCCCAATGTCTCCTCAATTTCTCTTTATCACCGTGAGTGGAAAAATCCTCAGTAAACACATTCCACACAACCTTCTCAGCCCCAAAACTGGCTGTTCTTTTTAACTTCGTGGAAAATCACACTTTCCACCATTAACCCTCCCCAACTCTGGCGGTAGGGTTCTTGTTTCCACCCCGTTCTGTCACCCCTCCCGGTGATTCAGCAAATGTCAATTTTCTCTGTTTTCCAAACACGTACTTCCCCAGTACCTGGACGCTGGTGTACCCACCCGTCCTATTTGCTGAGTCGACCAATCTTGAACTGTCGACCTGCGAACACACAGTGCGCTTGTCTCGCACACACACACACACACACACACACACACACACACACACCTGTCAATATCTTTGATTTTCAATCCTGTCTTTATCACAGCGATACTGTCCAATGTGATGCTCCGCTCTTGTCGCAAATACCGTTTTTGTTCACGCGACCTTTACCTGTGCTGTTTGTGCCTAGTGACAAACCCCGTCACCCCAACTCTTCTTTGATCTGAAACGTAACTTCACGCGCGCTGTTATTTGATGTGCCGTGTTAATTCTCTGGCGCGGCCGCGCTAGCTTCAGCAATAACGTGTGCTGACTGTCCGGTAATTTACCTGTTGTGTGACCTTTACGTCAACCTTCTGCTAGCTTGACTCTCGTCTGTTTTTCGTGGACAAACTTGGTCCCGTAATCACCTGTTTTGAACTTGACGTGAACTGTCTGTTAGCTAGTTGAGAAAACCCAGTGTTTATATCGTGGACACGCTCCGCTGTCCACCCTCTCTCTCTCTCTCTCTCTCTCTCTCTCTCTCTCTCTCTCTCTCTCTCTCTCTCTCTCTCTCTCTCTCTCTCTCTCTCTCTCTCTGAGTGAGAAGTGTTATTTTTATCTGGTTTCTTGATCGGAGGAGCTCTCAGATAACATCAATATTGCCCGGTGTTTCTTGACCGAATGTAGCTGTCAGAAACTCTTTACTAAGCGAGGAGCTCCTAGATATCTCAGAATGACAACAATGTCTATATTGTTCTTGATCGGACGAAGCCTCTCAGATATCAATATATCCCCGTCGTTCTTGACCGGAGAGACCCCAGATAATATCACGATGTTGTTAATGATAAGTTTGTGATATTGTCGTTGTCTAGGTAACGATACTCCTGGTGTGTCAATTGAGCTCTCTTCCTCCGAAGTCGGAGAGTGTCTGCCTGTACGGCGAGGAACCACCAGTCTGCACACCAATAAGCCAGATATGGGACAACGGATACTCACGCAAACCTCAGGTCCTGTATGACATCACACTGATGTTGGACAACAGGATGCCTTCATCCGACATACAGGACTTCGCGTTGGAGCGCAAGCCAACGAACACAAGCAAGCAATTGAGCTCTCTCACTGTCTTACACTATGACTCACCCCCGCAGTGCACATCCACCAGTCATGAAACAAGATTGAGTTGGCGCACATAATCTTTTAATACAGAAAGAAAACCGACAAACGGAACATCTTTATATATCCAGAAACAATATAATCCATAGAATATAAATATCCTCCTCACAACTTAATCAGCACACATCACTGTCTTCTCACGGCCTGCTTCATATCAATCCACACGACAGGTAATCCAGCTACTAGTCCCAGCTGGACCTCACACACGACAACCCACACAATGCTTATAGGCCTACACTCACTATCCACCCCACTCTGGGTTTTAGGCCTGCATTCAAACTCGGAGAACAACACAATCCAGGACGGAGCTCTATCCGTCCTACCTCCGCTTCTATCCTTAAACTCCCGACCCTTTCGGAGTCAAAACATCAACTGTCTTAAACGACCTGACCCGCAGTTGGTCTCCTCTCTCACTGACCTTCAAGTCTCCTGACTTCACACAACACTCAACTGTCTTTCGCCTCATCCACCCTAGGGGTATCCACTCACACCCGCCCCATTATTTCTCAGGGCTGATTGTTTCTCTCGTAGTCCCGCTACACAGGTCACTCATCTCAATATCAATGACCCAGGCATATGTCAAGTATATATCCTTGATAGAATAGTCAGTTGACTGATTCAGTGCCAAACAAAACAAGTAGATTTGGACCAAACATGGTGCACAATCAAATGGACAAGTTTTACAATGTACATTTCCATTCAATGAGCATTAAAATTGCGAAAGATAACGCGAAACCAAACAGATAACTATGACCCTTGTTTGGCAATATATCGTCATTGTGACCAAATGGGAAGTCATAATTAGTGATATATTATCCTTCGGCACTGAATCAGTTACAACAAAATACACGCTGTGACATATATGTTTAATACGTGGTGTCTATTATTTTAGCTGCAGTTAGGTATAGAGTAAACATTTCTCTTCGTAATACGAGGGGGTTTCAAATAAAACCGTTAAATGTTTGTTATTGTTGTTGTTGTTGTTGTTGTTGTTGTTTTGGTTGGGTGAATATATTCTCGTTAATAAAGTAAATAAGAAATGTATAATTTTCCGATGTAATCACCACTGCGTCCAATGCAAGTTCTCCAGCGCCAATACAGTCCTTGAATTCCTGTAAAAACAAAATTCTCTGGGGTAACTACTCGATGTGCCTGACCCGGTCGTGAATAGCCTGTCACAGAAGTCACGTCGTTTTGAAACTTCCTTCTCAATTCATACACTTCAAACCGACAGGCAAGCATCACCATGCGTGACCTTCATTAGCCGATGGATTTCTATACATTTCATCCCTCTGCTGATAAAAAAAACGGATAACAAAACACTGCTCCTCTTTGGTGCAAGTCAAAAATGGGACGGTCATCTTTACACTTTCCTTATGACATCACCGTGTTCGTCTGCATCGCGCTGTCACGTGCTTAACACTCTTGACATCATTAACAACAATATTTAATTGTACAAGACAATGGCATGGTTATTATAATTTCTATCACATTTTTAAGGTTTTCATTTGAAGCCCCCTGGTATATTACATCATGACTTGTTTTACTGATAGTTTCTGAGGTGAATTCCAGAGAACTGGTTTAAAATGAAGACCCTTTTAGATGGGATATGATGACAGCGACGTTATGCAAATTACAGGCTATATGATTAAGGTGGTGGTGTTGGTAGAGTTGTTAGAGGTGGTCAATGCGGGAACTGGGTCTATAAATATTGATTGCCAGGAGACAAAGCTACTAAAGTGGCATTACATTTTTAAACATAATGTCTAGTGTTTAAGAGGGGGCTCACTTTACCAGAGTGCCACAGGACCCACTTGCAGTGGGACAAGCTAACACACTGACTGGCCAGTCCGCCTCTGTTGATGGTTGTGGAACACGATCGTCTCCTGTAACAAGCTGCAACAGCTGGATCAACAACATAAGAAGACATTATCATAGTCACAGCTGTGGCTGGTTGGTTTATTGGTTGGTTGTCAATTCTCTGAAAGACCCAGTATTTACTCTTCAATCTGATGCACAGTCATTCAGATCATACAAGGCCTGAAAAGGGCATGCATCTATTTGAGTGAAGTTGGTATAGATTTCAAGCATCGGAGTGGAAGTCATCTTGGTCGAATACATAAAAGCACTGGAAGCAGGTTGAAGCCCTACACTGCACAGTTGCACTAAAATGTTGACTTATCGCCCTTGACTTGGTGACGTAAATTCCCAGCATCTCTGAAGTCAGAGTGGGTTCGCCTGATGGTGAGGGAAACTGGTTATAGGGAAAGCTAATCCACACGCAAAAATCAGCCAAGCTAATCCACAAGCAAAAATCAGTCAATCTAATCCACATGCAAAAATCAGCCAAGCTAATCCACACGCAAAAATCAGCCCAGTGCACTAGAAGTGGTAGCACGTGTATAGACTACGTTTGAGTTAAAAGCGAGCGAAAGCAAAATTTAAAACATAAATAAATAAATAAAACAACCTCAGAGTGGCTTGGGAAGAACTGTGATGGAATGTGTAGTTCCTAGAAGAAGAGACAGGGAGCATGAACATGGACAGAAGATATTGTAGACACCTGGCATGAGAGTGACATTCAGCCAAGGGAATGCAACATGATGTGTTTCTATACCTTTGAGAGTGACAATCAGCCAAGGGAATGCAACATGATGTGTTTCTATACCTTTGAGAGTGACATTCAGCCAAGGGAATGCAACATGATGTGTTTCTATACCTATGAGAGTGACATTCAACCAAGAGACTGCAACATGATGTGTTTCTATACCTATGAGAGTGACATTCAGCCAAGGGAATGCAACATGATGTGTTTCTATACCTATGAGAGTGACATTCAGCCAAGGGACTGCAACATGATGTGTTTCTATACCTATGAGAGTGACATTCAGCCAAGGGCCTGCTACATGATGCGTCTCCATACCTACCGATTTTAAAATAAACTAAAGGGACTGCGAACATTGTTCAGTTACTTGTATATCCTTCACAAGACGTCGCAGTCAATCCCATCACTTTTTAGCTCTGTGATTTCTTATCAATTTACGTTCAGTAGTTTGCCATTGCTTTCTGAAAGACCGACACTCACATCACTGTATGAAAATCAACGCACAGCGGTAGACTACCATATCTCCTGCAGCTGTGTTTCGAACGCTGTATGCGGGATTACGAATTGCGTTCGTAACCCCTTCGTCACAGAGCTCGTCCTTGTGTGCCGGTTCCCGTATGGGTCGGGACGTGAGTGGTTGATCATATTGAGAAGCCCTGCTTTTAACAGATGTTATACCAACAACGCACCGTAGTTCATTGGTTACCCCATATGTGACATACTTTTTGAAACTCGTGGTAGCTTTATACATGGTCGGGAGAACAGTCACTCCCGTAGCTCCAATAGATCCAGGTCCATCTCAGGTTTCAGAGCAACCATGCATCGAACTTCAGGGTTAAAACTCAGTCTTCCAGAGGATTCATAGCAAACCAACCTCTTTGCCTGTCAGTCTGCCTGCCTGTCTGTCTGTCTGTCTGTCTCTCCCCTTCTACACCCGCTGCCCCAGGAAGTTGCCACTTTAAAAAATGAATAATGAGTAATAAACATAATATTTGTCAGAAACATAACAGGGTTTAGTTGCAACTTTTTTTTTTTTAAATCAGGAATTCAAACAATAAACTAGAAGAGAGAATTCTAATAAAACAGCTGTCTTGGACCGACAGAAATAAGTTATTTTTCAATTGATGTTCATGTGAACATTTTTATTCTACGCTAGCCAATGTAGGGGCGATGGATATATTTATTATGTTCGTAACAGGATATGCATTTCCCTCCTCCATTATGTAGCTGACACTGATGGATACTGCAGAGCGGAGAAGCCAGTTTCCGTATTTGATCTTGGATACAGCGGAAATTTCATCTACACCACTTTTCTGAAATACCCGATCATAGCTGCCGACATTGAACTACTTGTAACTGGGGTCCGAGATAAACAAGACTGTAAGTTGTACATTGTTTGCAATTTTCTTGATTCTCCTTCAGCCTTTTGTTTCTCAGCAGGGCATAGGCCCTTAGCCAACTCTCTCCAAGCGGTTTGTAGACTATGTCATGATTGGTCGGTTTTTGTAGTTAAAGCTTTCCCCGGGATCAGGCAATCAAATCACACGCAATCCCTCTATATCTGTAGTCTCCTCTTACGACACTCAGTGTTATTGTTCTCTCTCTCTCTCTCTCTCTCTCTCTCTCTCTCTCTCTATATATATATATATATATATATATATATATATATATATATATATATATATATATATATATATATATATATATATATATATGGTATCATGAAGGCTAATAGACTACAATGGCTGGGGCATATAGAAAGAATGGAAGATAATAGGGAAACAAAACTCGCTTACACTCAGGAAATAAATGACCGTAGACCCCGAGGTAGACCAAGAAGGCGGTGGAGAGATAATACATGTACAGACCTACAAGCACTTGGAATCAACGACTGGCAAGAGAAGGTCCACCAGAGAGACGAATGGAGACGGATTGTATTTGCAGCAAAGAACCTCAATGGCTCGGAACGCTGAAGAAGAAGAAGATATATATATATATATATAAAACAGAGTGTATGTGGTTTTGTGTGTTTGTGGGTAGTTTTGTATTGGATGCGTTCGATAACGGTACATCCGATTGAGATGAAATTTTCTACACGTCTTCCTTTCATTCCTGTGCAACCGACTATAATAGTTTCATAGTGTAAAATCTTCTGCTTATTTAATAACATTTACTTTTTCATTATATAAGATCTATATTGCAGGGGGACGTCACTCTAGAAAAGTTATTTCAAGGGGCATAACTTTTAATAATATTTCTATATACTTTATAGTCATATTGTTGGACTTACTTGCACTATTGTTAAACTTTTTGTCTATAGTTATTTTCAGACATATGAGGTATAATAAATAGTGATATAATCTTTAAGGCATTTTCAAAGTTTGCATAAAAATAATGCATAATGCATAACATTGTAACCCATCCTTTTCTTCTTACAGAACTTATCAACTGTCATGTCGGTGATTAAAAACAGTTTTCATTAAAAATAATGAATGGTGTGTGGAAGGACATTCTTTTAAGTTACTGTGCGCCAGGAGCTGGGCGAAACCACGCCGGGTCAGATAGATAGACAGACAGACAGATAGTCGGGAACGGAAGCTTATTTGACTACTTATATGAATTAAATGACATGCTCCCCACCAGGGACTGGGTGAAGCCGAGCCGGGTCGGACAGACAGACAGATAGACAGTCGGGAACGGGAGAGCTTATATGACTACGTATATGAATTAAATGAGAGGCTCCCCACCAGGGACTGGGTGAATCCGAGCCGGGACAGACAGACAGACAGACAGACAAACAGATAGTCGGGAACGGGAGAGCTTATATGACTACGTATATGAATTAAATGAGATGCTCCCCACCAGGGACTGGGTGAAGCCGGGCCGGGTCAGACAGACAGACAGACAGACAGACAGTCGGTAACGGGAACGAGAACTTATATGACTACTTATATGAATTAAATGAGATGCTCCCCACCAGGGACTGGGTGAAGCCGGGCCGGGTCAGCCAGACAGACAGACAGACAGACAAACAAGCAGACAGACAGACTGATAGATAGATAGATCCCCTCCAGGGCCTTGGCGAAGCCGGGCCGGGTCAGCTAGTATATATATATATATATATATATATATATTATATATATTTATGTCAGACCTTCTGTCTGTCTGTCTGTAGACATCACCAATCGCTACACATATAATCGCACATTTTTCGAACACCATCTCGGTACAGATTATCTTCTCACTTAATAATAATAACAATAATAAAACCCTAGTATAACAGTCAGTCCCCTTTTAGTAGACAGTGTGTCCCCCATAGCTAATAACAACTGCCACATCATTCATTAATTTTAGTGAGTCATGTAGTGATTTTTTGCATTTCTTCCTTGCCTTTATAATGCGTATCATTTATATTGTTGTTGTTCTCAGGTAGCCTCGAATGATGTGTGGATGAAATAATGTATGAAAGAGAGTGATAGAAGGGCAGAATGTTAGACAGGCCTGCGTGCCCAATTCTTAATCCTTTGAAAATAAAGTTTGTTCGTTCGTTCCTTCCTTCGTTCGTTCTCTCTCTCTCTCTCTCTCTCTCTCTCTCTCTCTCTCTCTCTCTCTCTCTCTCTCTCTCTCTCTCTCTCTCTCTCTCTCTCTCTATTGGCACGGGGTTCCGTCATTATGTTGTCAAATTATTAAATATATCACTACCTGGGGTTCATTAATGCTGCTGTAAAATATGAATATATCACCTCCTGGGGTTCCTTAATGCTTCTGTAAAATATAAATATATCTCCTCCCGAGGTTCCGTCATTCTTTTGTCAAATATAAATGTTTCATCTAACGGGGTTCCGTAATGTTTTTGTAAAATATAAATATATCACCACCCGAGGTTCCGTAATGCTGTTGTATAATATAAATATATGACGTCTGGAGTGTTGTGTGTGAATGCATATGCTGTATTCGCAAATGTAAAAAGACACTGTTTTTGTACATAATAAACTTTAAAAAAAAAAGTTATCGAGCGGCACTCTGTGCTGTCGTAAACGTAAAGAAGATGTAGTTTGGGAAGGAAGATTATAAAATTTAATCTCCCAACTAAAAAAATTTAAAAAAATTAGAATTGAGGGTTCAGAGAGTTCGGAAATAGACAGATAAATGCAACCTTGCATGGCCCCTGGAAGGGAGAAGTGGGAGTCATTCAAAGGCTAGTAAAGACAAATCTGATAGAATTGCGTTTAAATATGACGCAATGGACCAAACATTTGAGAACAAGTGTAATGTAATTATGTTTCCAAGACCTTCTAATGGCGAATATAAACGTAGACTCGACCAATCAATCAGATACTGTCTCCACAATGATGATTGGGTGCTAAGGATTCCCAACACTGTCTCTCACCTTGACTGTACATTCTGTCAGATTGCCGTTGGTACATTTCTTCACATTATCTTCCCACTTGTATCGTTGTCTACCTCTTGCTCGCTTGCCTTCAACCTTACCCATTAGTATGATTTTTATAACAGTGTTATGCCTTTTAACGTGGCCGAAACATTTCACTTTCCTCTTTTTGATTTCTTTCAACTATCTTTTCATTTCCAGTTTTTCCTAGAACCTCTGTATTTGATTGTTTTTGTTTCCATGAAATACGACATATTCCTCTGTATATCCACATCTTCAGGGCCTCTATGCGATTTTCTAATTGTTTATTTATTGTCCAGGCTTCTGCGATATATAGCAGTGTTGAATATACATAACATTTGACACATTTTCATTTTTAACGCGTTGTAAGTCTCTTTAGATGTTATTGCTGATTTCATGATGTTGAAAGCATTTTTGGTCATTTATGTTCTCTTTTTTTTTTCCTTATATTTTTTTAATACTTCGGCAAAACGGCGATAGAATAATTGTGTTTTTCGCAGAGAGAGGGGTGCTCTTGTGTGTGTGTGTGTGTGTGTGTGTGTGTGTGTGTGTGTGTGTGTGTGTGTGTGGGTGGGTGGGTGGGTGGGTGGGTGGGTGTGTGTGTGTGTGTGAATTTTTAGGGCTGCCGATAGATAGTTGTTGGTTATGGTCTCAAATTTCGCTATGGGAGTCAGAGAATATCTTTAAAGAGAGAATGGCTACCGTAACCGCCCAATATTGTCACTGCGAGGAAGGAAAGCAGCGGCAAGCTACCTTCTTTAAAGATTCCTAGTTCATCATGATTCGTCAAATCACAGAACGCCACAAGAAAAAGACAGCAACACTGAAATTTGCAAAATGGAATGTTCGTACTTTAAGTGCAGATAGAAAATTGGGTAACATCAAACAAGAAATTGGAATAGAGAATATTAATATAGTAGGAATGTGTGAGACGAGATGGAAAGGGACAGGAATTAAGTCAGGGGAGGATTCGAAGACTATATATTCTGGGGGAGAGGAAAGGCAAAGAAATGTAGCAATTATCTTGGGTTTGAAAACATCAAAATCGGTTACAGAGCATTGGCAGTGTCAGACAGGGTTTTATTGGTGCAGTTAATAATTCAAATATATGCCCCAACAAGAGAAAGCAGTGAAGATAGTGTAGATTAATTTTATAATGACACAGAGAATGCTTTAAATAAATGTAAAAATCCAGAAATAAACATCATAATGGGTAACTTCAATACTAAATACAAAGTAGGAAATCATGGCGATGGGTGCACAGTAGGTAAATATGGTTCAGGAGAACAAACCGAAAGAATATAGACTTGTAGAACGGACAAAAGAGCATGAATGGATTGTCGGACACACCTAGTTTAGACAACATTCAAGGAGATTATGGACACGGAGAAGTCCTGATAGTACGATTAGAATCAAGATGGATCACATCCTAATTAGCAGAAGGTTTTAGAATGTTTTAACAATCGCAAAAACAGTTCCAAATGCAGACTGTAACAGTGATCACAGATTGATTACAGGCACATTGAAGGTAAAGTTAATGAAAGTCAAGTATACACATGGAAACACTAAATATGATCTGTGTACATTGAAAATTACCAGGAAATACAAGACAATTTTAACATAAAAGTAAACATTTCAGGTGGAGGCTCAATGGGAAATGAGGAAGAAATCTGTCCAGTTCTCACTAGATACTCCACCTAATCATGACATGGCCTAAACATGGGGACTGAAAACAATGTGTCCTCTTCTGATATGAGTAACTAATACTCTTTGTTAGTATCTTCATTACACTGGGAAACCACTAATAACATATTTATTTCATTTCAGCAGTCTGCCCAGGTGGTTACTTTGACTGTAGGAACAAGAACTACTGCGTTAGCAAATCTGTCAGGTGTAATGGCTACAACGACTGTGGCAACAACAGGGATGAAACAGTGGGGTGTGTTTGAGCCCATGAGTTTTTGCTGCAATAGTTGTGGTTATTATTATTATTAACATCATCTTTTGTTGCGGCATTATGTGTGTGTTCAAACACAAGATGAGACGTTGCTACAAACGTCTTTGAACAAATTGTAGTATTGTTAAAGATATGAGCAGACTCAATGTGTATATATGAACCATTTATGCAGCTACTGCCTTGTTCAACCCTTCTGTGTTATAATTGGGATACATAGTGTCTCTTAGTATATATCATAGTATTTTTTATTTGTTTACTCGTGTCTTTTGACAGTTATGACATTCATTGCACCCTTTCTATCATCATCATCATCATCATATACCCTGCTAAATGGCATAGGCATTCATAGATCTCGGCCCTTGGTGTTCTGGATCAACTCTACTGATGATATTCCTCCATGTCACGGTCTCATTCCACCCAGCAAAATGTATGTTGTTCTGCCCCTGCTCTCTTTTCCCATTAATCTTTCCAGTTGTCACGATGCTTCTCTTCTCATTACATGACCAAAGCTTGCTGTATGTCTATTTATTATAGATGTATATAATGTTCTACTTTATGTAGTCTCTTCTAGGCAATCATATGTTAGTTATCATATGGTGATTCAAAACTATCACCTCCACATGACGACATCACCTCGCTATTGGAACAAAACGTATATCGGCGCATGGCCAACTAGACACCTCTCAAAAGGGTGTCATCAATGACAATAGCCAGGTGTATCGTCCACCGTCACCCACAACGATGGAATATCGACAAGATTCGTATCTAGCAATTGAAACAGCACCATAGGTCTCGAAATTTTATATTTAAAAAGAATAAGTCACATAACAAACACCCCAAAACACCTGACCACAATCATGTGTCTACAAACATTTAAAGAATACACATTATTTGGTCGGTTCTATGTGGTAAACGTAATACAAATATATCAATTGTTGCAGAACCCCTGAGGCCACTAAGACAGCACATTAACAAATT
The DNA here is from genome assembly GCA_963921405.1 of Cepaea hortensis. Lineage (NCBI taxonomy): Eukaryota > Metazoa > Mollusca > Gastropoda > Stylommatophora > Helicidae > Cepaea > Cepaea hortensis. The sequence goes on along the minus strand of OY992882.1, from coordinate 88,302,121 downwards.
AACAAGTATTGGTTGGCCCTCACAGTGTAAGACGAAACAAGCGAAGATTATAGTATACATCGGACAAAATAACAATGTAACCACTGGTTTTGTTGTTTGAATTTTGTCCTCAATAAAGGAATGCCCAGATATCTTGCATTTAATTGCCAGCTACTACACATAGATTTTTCTCTTATTTACATGTTGTACTTACAGGTTCAACTAACTTTAATCCATATATACCAAAGTACTATGAATTCTTAGTTTTATGCCGACAAATACTGTACTATATGTATTCTTTGGTGGGTGTCTACTTCTATACTATATTATTCATGTAACTATATTCTATATTGTATCTTTAATATAATTGTAAAATTTCAAATTTGGCACTTTCTTTAATCTAAGAAATAAAGCAAACCCTTAATCAAAAACTTATTGTTTTTTTTTTTAAAGTATTATATTAATTACCTCTCTGATTACAAATTCAGTAATGAATATCAAGTTTATGTCCTTTCCATAGCTATTTCTTGCAATATTATAGGTCTCGGAAGTTTCCTTATTACATCTGCAGTGAGGATTATATTCGATGGACACAGTTCAGTGAGATTATCCCCAACAAGTTATCTCTCACTTGACAGTTGAGTACAATATTAGTCCCCACTTATTTTGTATGTCTACCAGTGACTAATCTATAAGGATTACTCGACTTACGCCAGGTAGACCCAGGCTGCGATCTCGCCGAATCAATGCCCCTTAGCCATTGCCAGGAAGCATCAAAGACAAAATGCCTTCCAGTCTATGCACACTCAGATCCTCGGTCACACATCTCTATACCATGGGCAAACCACCCACTAGATGCCATATCAATATCTGTATCAAGCTTCACTTGGTTAACTGAATCAACTTGGGGTATGCTTCTCTCAGTTGGTTGTGTGATATCGTGTCTGTGATATATATATATAAAAAATATACCTAAATATATATATATATATATATATATATATATATATATATATATATATATATATATATATCACATCAATGTTACAATGGTTCTCATTCCATCGTTATCTTTCCAACTTTTAACATTTCCAATTGGTTTATGTAATCTGCATACTCGCCGGTCCACTGGCTGAGGAGTTAGCAGCTTTCTCCATAACCCCGAATACTCTCGTGGTTGACGTGAGCGCACGAGATTTTGAAGGGGTTCGAGTCGCGCCAGTGACTTACGAGAGTACTGAGCCGGTCGCTCAGAAAGTCGTGGCGTGCTGATGAGCGTAATCTAGCCTAGGAATCAACATACAGCTGAAAGATGCTGGGGTAGACCTCAATACCCTGAATCAGGATGGAAACGCGGGAAAAAAAATCTGCATACTCGTTTCATAGCTTATGCTACTGCACTATGACAGTACACTATATTTATTTCATGATGACGCTCGCATTACCACTTTTCTTAATAAAATGACTTATTCCAATTATGCCTTATTCATTTTTTTACTGTCTTATTGTTCATTCTTGAAATGCAATTGATATTTAATCTTATATATAAAAGGCGATCTCCGTCTGTCTGTCTGTATGTCCCTATGTCCTTTATGCGCTCGCGAACGGCCCATCCGATTGAGATGAAACTTTCTACACGCCTTCCTTTCATTCCAGCGCTGCCCACTGTCATATTTTTTAAGTGTGAAATCGGCTGCTTACCCAACATTATTTCATTTTTCATTATAATTTCATATATCTCAGGGGACTTAACTCTGTAAAAGTTGTTTCAAGGGGCATAACTTTTCTGTATAACTTATAGTCATATTGTGGCATCGTTTTCAAAGATTTATAAACTCTTTGTCCATAGTTATGTACCGGCATATGAGTTATAATAAGTAATGATACAATCTGTAAGGCATTTTCAAAGTTTTCATAAATATAACATTGTAACTCATCTTTTTTTGCTTAAAGAATGAATAAATAATAGTTACCTTATCTCTATCAAGTTTGAAGATTTTATGTTTCTTTACACTGTCGCCAACTCTAAGAAGACATGGAACAACTTCAGCCATTATTAAATCTACAGGCATATGCGTTATATTCCTCCTTCTCCTCCTCTCCCCTCCTCCACCTCCTACCCTCTTCCTCTTCTCCTCCCTCTCCCTCCTCCATCCTCCTCTCCTCTCTTTCTCCTCCTCCTCCCTCCTCCTCCCTCTTCCTCCTCCCAGCTCCTACTCCTCCTTTTTCTTCTTCTTCTGCTGCTGCTGCCACTGCTCCATTTACCCAAGTTAATTGTTGGGGAAGATGTAAAGATCTTTCAAATGCTCTTTCTAATGCTTTTTGTAAGTTGGTCTTCGTTTATCTAAGGTTGTTCTAACTGCAACCAATAAATGATTAGACAGACAGACAGACAGACAGACAGACAGACAGACAGACAGACAGACAGACAGACAGATAGTCGGGAACGGGAACTTATATGACTACTCATATGAATTAAATGAGATGCTCCCCATCAGGGGCTGGGCGAAGCCGGGCCGGATCAGACAGATAGACAGACAGATAGACAGACAGACAGACAGATAGATAGTCGGGAACGGGAACGTGAGCTTATATGACTACTTATATGAATTAAATGAGATGCTCCACACCAGGAGCTGGGCGATGCCGGGCCGGGTCAGACAGACAGACAGACAGACAGACAGACAGATAGTCGGTAACGGGAACGGGAACTTATATGACTACTTATATGAATTAAATGAGATGCTCCCCACCAAGGACTAGGCGAAGCCGGGCCGGGTCAGACAGACAGACAGACAGACAGACAGACAGACAGACAGACAGATAGTCGGTAACGGGAACGGGAACTTATATGACTACTTATATGAATTAAATGAGATGCTCCCCACCAAGGCTGGGCGATGCCGGGCCGGGTCAGACAGACAGACAGACAGACAGACAGACAGTCGGTAACGGGAACGGGAACTTATATGACTACTTATATGAATTAAATGAGATGCTCCCCACCAGAGACTGGGCGAAGCCGGGCCGGGTCAGCTAGTTGTAATATTATAATTATTTTGTGGAAATAGTTGTTTCTATTTATACCAACTTTTACATATATTCATTCATATACATTCTCATATGATTTAGTATGTCTATTTTCCTACATAAACATGATTATGTCACATATATATATACCATATGACTATATTAAATATTTAAAAGAAATATCATATTATTCAGAAACCATACCATATCTCTATTTACATTGAATGTCTTTCAGCAGTATCAACAGATCTTGATTATGGTTCTAGTTTTAAGATAACCAGTATTTAAAAACTTATGACCAAGTCCTACAAGAAACAAATGAAAATCGTACACTGATTAGAGCAATTATACGTAGACAGTCAAAATTTTGTGTTCAAGTTATGAGAAGAAATAAATAGGAGAACGTGATGACAACTGGCAAGATCGAGGGGAAGAGAACAAAGGGAAGACAGAGAAGTAAATACTGGGATATCTTGGCTACGTGGTATGCTCGATACAAGAATACTGAGCTGGTCCACGACTCTGGTGATCGAGTGAGATGGCGAATGATGTCCGCCGACGATTATCGGAATAGCATGTGATGAATGAATTGTTTGAACAGTATCACATGGTTTCATGCTATTATAAGATACAAGACTAAGAGTTTTCATCAAATTATTTATCGAATTTCTGTCTGTAAAAGATTTGAGGTATTCATAGTAAATCTACCATGTTGTCGAATGTTCCTTGGATGTGTTGTAGCATGAATGAATTGTCTTGAAGCAGTAGATGTCTGGATACGACAGGACACTGGTAAATACAGTTAAACAGACTTTAATCACGACATTGACCGCACTTCCATATGCTTGGCCACTGCTTTGGCGCCTCCAGGGTCCCGTCACTTCCTCACTATGAATTCGAGTATATACCAGAGTGTTATTTCACCTATGTACAAACTCGCCACTGTATCTCACACTGACAAGTGCATATTTCACAATGATCCTTTCGCACCCTGTCCTTCACACATCGCTCTTACATGCGTTCAATACACACGCTGAAACAAAAGTAATATTACAGCTTACATGACAAATTTAATACGGTATTCTACGTCTACAAACGTCCTATTTCTCTTTGCATAACTGATGTCAGCTCATACTTCATTCATTCATCCAGTAGCACGTACTTTGCAGGGCCTCGCTCCCATAACAACCTTCCGGAAAACTTCTCGATTATAAGCAAGATGTCCCGCGTCCGATACACTCATCTGGAGATCATCAACCACATCCTGCACCCGTCTTCTCTTTGGCCTTCCTCTTCCATTCTTCCCAGGCATACACCCCTCCGTGTTTGTTCTTTCCAACTTTCGTGACGTTTCAAGTAACCAAACTGTTTCAATTTTCTTTGTTTTATCGTCATTAATAGCCAACCTTCTTCAATATTCAGCTCTTCAAGTATGGATGCATTTATTCTTTTCTTTACCCAAGATATTCTTAGAACTCGTCTGCAACATGCGGGAGTCGAGAAAAATGAACGAGCTGATATACTGGCTGGCTCTGCACCCCCTGTAGATGGCCCGCCATGGATCGTGCCGATGTTATTAACGTCCTTAAAGATATGGCGAGAACAGAGGACTTTGACGTCAGTGAATCCACATTGCTGTCCAGGATGAAAGACTTGGGAGTAAGAATCGGCACGGTCAGACGCGAGAGGTACATCGGGAAAACGAGGTGCCTCGTCAGTCAACACAGAACAGGCACTATTAGCCACCGGACGCTGATCCATATGCTCGGGGGAGGATCTGAACACTTATGGACCTGTCCGGAGTGCTATGAAGATACCCCAACTGATAACTGATTTACATTCAAACGCATTTATGTGCTGTGCAGCTTGTTTTGTAAGTGTCTAGGTCTCACAGGCGTATGTTGCAATGAGAAATATGCATGCTCTTAAAAAATCTAATTTTTGTAGTTCTGTCTGTCTCACTCCATAATTTATTCAGTTGTTTTAGTCTTTGAAGAGCAATGGTATATTACATTCTGGTATTTCATTCTTCCTAGTGACGACCATAATCTGTGTTTTCTTGCAATTTAATTCTAAACCTAGTTGTTCATTGTATGCAACAACCGCATCTACTAAATGTTGCAGACCCTGCTCATTGTCTGCAATCAATACTTTATCGTCTGCATATCTAATGTTATTGATGTTTCTTCCTGCAATGATGATTCCTTTCATATCTTGTAAATTTCTGAAAATATTTTCACTGTACAAAGAAAACAGATCTGGAGACATTACACACCCCTGTCTCCCACCTCTCTTCATAGGCTAATATTGACCTACTTCATTATCAATCCTTATGGCAACTTATTGTTTCCAAAATATGGCTTTTATCTATCAAGTCTAATGTACTTCTCATTAATTTGTATATCTGCAAGCATCTCTGTCATGGCATGTCTTACTTTATCGAAAGCCTTTGTGTAGTCAGTACAGTAAAGATGTATATCTTTGTTTACTTCTATTGAATGTTCAATTACTGTTCTCAGCATATATACAGCATTTACTGTACCCTTGCCTTCTACAAAACCATATTGTTCTTCTCCTATTTCAGGTTGTATATTCTTCTGAACTCTTTGCATGATAAATGCAACGGTGTGGAGCATCGGTCCACTCTACTGAGAGGTCACACTGGGCTTTCTCTTCGTTAGCTAGTGAATTTTTGTTGGTTTCGCACTTACATTGTGTGGTGACTGTGTAGCACTGGAGACAGCGAAGCAGAAACAAAAACAAAAAAAACTACACACAATCGGGAAAACCTTGATCAAACCTTGTCTCAAGATGGTGGAAATTGTGTTGGGAAATGGATCAGAGGAAAAACTTGCCACGATTTCACTATCAAACGACACTGTTCAAAGGAGGATCAGCAATATGGCCCTTAGCGTCAAAGATCAAGTTGTGCAAGAGATCAAGCCTTCAGCATTTGGGCTCTATTCGATTCAAATTGATGAATCGACTGATGTGGCATCGTGTTCTCAGTTGATGGTGTTTGCAAGGTATGTGCATTCTGGATCATTTAAAGACGAGCGTCTGTTTTGTTCTCCTCTTGAAACAACTAACAAGACCTCTGATCTTTTGGAAAAGGTGTCATCTTTCCTTGAATCAGAAAATCTGTTATGGGATAATATGTGTGGATGCTATGTTGGGGACCAAGTCAGAATTTCAAGTGTGTGTGCAGAAATGTGCCCCAAAAGTGAAAGGCATTCATTGCATGGTCCATCGTCAGTCACTGGCCTCCAACACACTTCCAGCTCCATTGGGGAAGGATTTGAATCAAACAGTTAAGATGGTGAATTTTGTCAAATGAAGAGCTCTTAACTCGCGGCTTTTCAAACAGTTATGTATTGATATTGATGCAGGCCAATATTTCCTTCTTATCCTCACAAATGTTCGGTGGATGACAAGAGGGAATGTAACTGCGCGAGTATATTAGCTGAGAGACGAGCTCAAATTAATTTTTGACGTTCAGTGTAAGATGGAATTGTTTGCTTCGCTAGGGTATGAGGAATGGATCACTCTTGTCTATTTAGTTGATATTTTTGAGCAGCTGAATAAATTCAATCGTTTATGAGGAAGTTTGAAAATTTGAAAAGAAAGGTAATTATGCAAAATGTTGCAATGTTTGTGAAGCTATCATCTATTCTTGTTGTTGATGGTAAAGACCAAGTACTTCCACAATTTTTGCAAAAATATGCAATTTTGCAGCATTTGACGACACTAGAAAATGAATTTGTGCGATATTTTTCAGAACTTAGTGATGATGAATTGGATTTGGCGCAAAACCCATTCAAATTATCAACTGAAAAAGTTTCTGATGATCATCAAGATGAATTTCTGGAGCTGAAAATTAATCCGGGAGCAAGAGATGTGTTCGATGAGAAACCAATCACTGAATGTTGGCCTTTAATGTGCGATTCCTGCCTAAAAGTGGTAGAAAAAGCAATCCGCGCATTGCTTCCATCTGTGTCATCATATTTTTGTGAGTCAGGTTTTTCACCTCTGTTGGAAATTAAAACGAAATGACGTGATAGACTAAATGTTGAAAATGATCTCCATTCTTGTCGTGTCCACCTTTACAGTGTCGTCCCTGGAGTGAAGAGAGTCGACACCCACATTATAATATTTTCCTCCTTTTTAATATTCCGGAGAATCCACCAGCTTCCGTCCAACACACTCCATCAGCCCGTGGACACCTTTTCCTATCACTCTCTCACTGTCGTACTATGCCCCCTTCTCATACTTCCCCAACGCAACATACTCAATAACTCTTGCTTCTAAAAATTAATAAAGATTAATTTATTAAAAGAAAAGTGTAACGTATATGAGACGTGTATGTGAAGAAAATGTGTGACGTGTTCTATAAAGGGTGTAGAATCGGACTCTCAGACAACAACCCAGTCAGCTGATCCCAGCAAGGATAGACCACAGCACTTACGTCAGAACATGTACATCTCACCCAGTGCCGAAACCATCCTGCTGGATACTGATTTTCCTCTGTAGACCTCTGGTAATCCCATTTCATGATCTTCCGAAATAGACACCGGTGGTATTAACAGTTAATCATGGACCGGTTGCACCCTACACAATGTCCGTTCCTATCGTTCCAAAAAAAAAAAAAAAAAATGCTCAAGTCCTTTGTAGTGTGTACACAGTTATTAATGTTAATAGTCAATGTACTTGATCCTCACTCGTGTCTATCTAGCCTCAAGTATCATGTCTTGTGTTCTATTACACGAGATTATATCACACTAGGTAACTATTATAATTAATGTTCTCGGTTAGTTACTACTGTCTGATGCTGTGTGGTGCATCAACAATCATCACCCGTCTTTGGTGAATCATCTTCCTTCTAGCTTTAGTTACGTTCTGTACGAAACTTTATTGACTGTTCCACTGGTGTTCTTCCGAATGGGATTTGAACCTTTCCTAAAAACTTGTTGAGTTTCCTCGAATCTGGTAGGGAACCTTATGCAAAACCGCCTCATTCCCGGGATGGCTACTACACTTTGCCATAACGACACATGCTAGTTAATCTAGAATTAATCTAACACTGTAGAGCTCTCCCACAAACACGTCCATCATAATCCACGGTTTTTGTCAACTCCCCATCTCCAATCATGGTTTTCTGGCAAACCCCTAAAATTGGTCACGTGATATGGGTGACGTCCTGCAGGTGTTATTTATTTTCATATCAGCCATTGTCAAGAATCGATTCTCCCTTGCCTTAGTCACTGTCAAAGTTGTCATCACTTGTTTCTACTCCCCCAACCAACTAACGAGTTACTGTATGATCACAACAACAGGTTTCCCCAACAAGCTGTCAATAGCAATCTGCCCATCTGCGTGATGTCCGGAAACTATATGACAGATGGACTGTTTTCTTCCGAGCTGAGTACTTCCGTTTTTCCCTCTGACTTGTTGACAAACTGTCAAAGCGATGTATGATTCAGCGCACTCACTTCCGAGTGTTGCCAATCCGTCAACCAGATGTACAAGTACAGCTGTTATTTATGCCCGTCCTGTTTGGGACCACGTGCAGCCACAACTATGAATGTTTTCTCTGTATTAGTTGAAACACTTTTTGCTTAGCAGATAGTCCGTTTTATCAGAAAGCCTCTATAATAATCAACTGGTTAAACACACGGTTTTATTTTGTGACATAGGCCCCCTCTTAAGAGAGTAGTCCATCTCACTCTTCTCCACCGTGAGATTAATCCAGATGATTCATTCTTCTTCTTCTGGAGCTGGGTGTCTTGACAAGAAATCCGCTCCAACATTTTCCTTCCCAGGAATGTACTCCACTGTGAAGTTATAGGGTTGAAGTAACAACGACCACCGCATCAAACGTGCGTTGAGCTTCTGAGAAGTAGCCAGGAACATCAGGGGCTGATGATCCGACTGGACCCGAAACTTAACTCCATACAAATAGGGCTGGAATTTTTGCACTGCCCATATGAGAGACAAGCACTCTCTCTCGACGGTTGAATAATTCCTCTCCGCCTGTAGAAGTTTCTTACTTGCGTATGCTACAGGTTTCAAAACCGAAGCATCGTCCTTTCCTTCCTGTAACAAAGCGGCTCCAATTCCAATCGCACTCGCATCTGTTCTCAACACAAATTGTTTGGAAAGGTCAGGGAGCTGTAATACAGGTTTGCTGACCAAGGCCTCCTTTAACTGACTATAGGCATTCTCACATTCGGGTGTCCAAATGATTTGGTCCGGGAATCCCTTTTTCAAGGTTTCCGTCAACGGAGCTCCCAGTTCAGTGAAATGTGGGATAAATTTGTGGTAGAACCCACACAACGAGAGAAAAGATCGCACATCCTTCTTCGTTTTTAGTCTAGGTGCATTTCTGATTTTCTCCAGGTTCTTCTCTTCTGGAACAATGTGTCCTGTAGTGATGGCGTGACCTAGAAATTCCAGAGTCTGGTAACCAATCATGCACTTGGTTGGACGAGCAGTAAGCCCTGCTTCCTTGAGTCTATTAAACACTCTCTCCAAGGATTGTAAGTGGTCATCCAAGCTGTCACTGGAAATCAGAATATCATCCATGAATGAGATGATGGACGGATCCTGTAACGGATCTAGTAAAGTCCTCATCATGCGTATAAACACACTAGGTGCATTGCTGAGTCCAAAGGGCATGACCTTGAATTCGTAGTGTCCACTGGGTGTACTGAAAGCCAACAGTGGTCGAATCTCCGGTTTGACTGGTATCTGATAGTACCCCCGACTCAGATCCACCTTTGAAAAGTACCGAGCCTTATGGAGCCTAGCGAATAACTGAGTTGGATTCGGCAAAGGTTCCACCTGAAATTGTGTGTGACTGTTCAGAAGTCGGTAGTCTATACACAACCGGTGTTCTCCACTTGGTTTGCGTAACAAAACTACCCCCGCATTGTATGGGGATGTGGATGGTGCAATCACGTCATCCTCCAGCAGTTTTTGTATTTCCTCCTCCAGGGCCTTTTCTTTAGAGAATGGCACTGGGTAAACCTTTTGGCGAACAGGCTCCTGTGTGGTCAAAGTCATCTCGAACTCAACCAACCTCGTTCGTCCTGGTTTATCAGTCAGTATCTCCTTATGAGACTTGAGAACATGGGTTATCCTTTCCCTCTCCTGGGAGGTCAGATCAGGGTTCACTTGCACATCCCTTTAGGTTTCCTGGTGTTCCAAGGGATATTCCCTGCCCTCGCTGGTTCCCACTTCTGTCTCCACTGCAACTGCCATTGCCATGAGGTATGCTGCCTTGTCTCCGGGTCTCTCTTCGTATTTCCGCAAGAGATTGATATGGAAAATCTTCGACTTTCCCCGGATCCAGATCTGATAGTTGGTTCTGGATATCACCCTTTCCACGGGAAATGGTCCTTGCCAACCTATCTCCAGTTTGTTGTTTCCCGTTGGGAGTAGCAACAAGACTTTATCTCCCACCTCTAGAGATCTTTCTTTAGACCTATGGTTGTAGTAAGCCGCATGTCTTTTCCTGGCCTTTTTCAAGTGTTGATTTGCCAGAGTCATCCCTTGTGGAGTTTTTCTTTCAGTTCCTCCACGTATTTATAGGATGAGATCACTTCTTCTGACGTCCCCTCTTCAGTCCAACTCCTCAACATGGCTTCCAACGGTCCTTTGATTGGACGACCAAACAGCAACGTAGCGGGTGGTAGTCCTGTTGAGCCATGAGGAACTTCCCGATAGGCAAAGAGTGCTGCTGGGATATATTCATCCCACCTATCAGGTTTTTCCTGCGCTAGTTTCCTGAGCATTGTCATCAACGTGCCGTTGAAACGCTCTACTTGTCCATTGGCTTGAGGGTGGTAAGGGCTGGTATGTATGTGGTTAGAGTGAAACACCCTAAATACCTCCTCCATGAGTTTTCCACAAAACTGAGATCCATTGTCCGTCAGAATTTGATCCGGAAAGCCTAATCTGGTAAAGGCCTCCATCAGTGCGTCCGCCACTCTTTTCGAGTCAATCGTGGTCAACGGTATAGCCTCACCCCACATTGTACAGCAATCCACCATTGTGAGTATATACATGTTCCTCTTCCTAGTCCTGGGAAGTGGACCCACGATATCGATGGCTACCCTCTCGAAAGGAGAGTTCATGATGGGCATCTCACCCAACACCACCGGTGCTGTCCAGTGTTTCGGTGCCACCCTCTGGCACTCAGGGCATGACTTCACATACCGACGCACATCATCTGTCATTCCCGGCCAATAGTAATGGCAGGAAAACCGCTGCATGGTGGCGGCAATACCCATGTGTCCACTGAAGGAGATGGTATGCCCCATATGAAGAATCTGGGACCGGTGAGCTTTCGGGACGACCAACTGACCGTATAGGTTGTCTCCCCTTCCTGCTCTCCTGTAGAGTATCCTATTCTTCATGTAGTACTGCCCCCATCCTGGTGGATCAGCACTTTTCTGCAGCTTTTTGTAGCAAGGACGTAAAGTATCATCCTCACTCTGGGCAGTTCGTAGCTCCCCCGGCATTGGGTTAGTCACAATTGCGTCTGCCTCTTCCGTTTTCGTCTGAGAGCGAGTCTGCATTGCTCCCATATGGATTGGCTCCCTGGGCATTCCCAGAAAGACATACCGGCAACTTAGGATGACTGGAAAAATGGGATCGGTCAATACAGCGGCCTTGATGGTGCCGGTGACGTACCTTGACCGAATCTCCACATTAGCAATAGGCAACTTCATGACTACAGCACTCTTCTGTGCAGGCTGTATATCCAATGTCTCACCTGTGAATTGTTCTGGATGTACCAGATCCGCAGAAATCACGGCCTCCCCGTCCAGTCCTGTGTCGTATAAACACTCCACCTGACGACCGTTAACCTCTACCAATTCCACTACGGGTGGTTTTTCCTGGTCTGGAGTCTCTTCCTCGGCCTCGACCTGTTCGTTTGGGCTCCACCTTAGGTTTCCCGGGGCACACGACGAATTGAGTGTCTCCTGACTCTCCTCTGCAGTCAATAGCATTGTGCGTATTCGACTGGCATTGGTTGCACCATTTCCCTGTCCTAGATTTTCTATTGCCAGACTTGAGTGAGCTCTCCTGGTGGCGAGCTTCCTTGTTGACCTTGGCATTTTCCGTGACAACCTCCTTGGAAGTCACTTGACATGCTGCGAAGTGAGGGTTCTTAGCCTTCGATTTGCAGTCCCTCGTATTGTGAGAGGGTGACTTACAAATTGAACACCACTTCTCCGACCACGGTCGTTTAGGTGTAGAGCTTGAAGTGCTCTTGCTTCCCTCCTTCTTCTTCTCTGAACTATCCTCTGATTTTTGCACATAAGGTTCCCACTTTTTGGTTCCTGAGTTTTTGGCTTTCTTCTTGTCATGTTTCTCTTGACTTTTGGAGTTGATGGAAAGGTTTTCCCCTGCCTCCCCATGTACCTCGACGAACCGTTCTGCTAATTTAGTCACGAGGTCAATACGTTCCGCTCCTTGTTCTCCCAGGAACGTCCTGAGAGGTTTAGACATTTGCTTCTTCAGCTGGTCGACCACCATGAGCTCTTCCAGACTCTCATAGTCATGTGCGAACCCAGCCAAATCCATCCACTTATGAAGATAAGATTTAAGACGCAAACTGTAGGCGGCAAACAACTCTCCTGGTTCTCGTTTCGCTGCTCGAAATTTTTCCGGTAGGTATGTGACGTAACCTCGAATCGTTTCAACAGAGCCGTCTTTAACTCGTCATAATTGTTCTCATGTCCTGGTGGCAGGCGAGAATAAACCTCGTATCCGGTCCCGCGTAAACCCTGGGATAGCTTAAGATTCCATTTGTTACGCTCCAGACCCATAGCAACTGACATAGCCTCGAAGCGTTGAAGGTATTGGTCAATCTTCTCTTTGTCCTCCTCGTAGACCGCTAAAGGAAACTTCATAGCATGGTACCCATGTCCACCTACTGGTGTTGAGCCTGGGATGGAGGAACCTCCAACTGCTCCCTCAGTTTCTCCATTAGATTGACTCTTCAACTCGAGTTCCCTCATCCGGTACTCGTGCTCCCTTTTCTGTGCTTCCTGTTCAGCTTCTAATTTCCTAGCTGCTTGCTCAGCTTCAAATTTCTTAGCTGCTTGCTCAGCTTCCAATTTCTTAGCTGCTTGCTCAGCTTCCAATTTCTTAGCTGCTTGTTCCAACTCCATCCTTCTCAATTCCAGCTCGGCCTTTCGATCTTCCCGTTCTGCTTGACGATACTCTCTCTCCACTTCCTGTATGTAATCCGTTAGAGCAGAACCCGCCAATCCCATTTCTTCCCCCTTTGCCTTTAATTCTAACGTGGTTAGTTTAGGGGTGGCCATTATACAGAGAGGTAAGCTAGGAGGTCGAGTACAATATAACTGCAAATTACTATACAGATATATGAACAAGTACTATAAATCTAGATATTACCACGCACAGCACATTCACTCAGTGACAAGAGTAGAATCAGGACCACAGACCTATGCAGACGTGTGAAGTGTGAACAGGTAAGATATTTGTCCTAACCCCTATCCACATTCACTCTAGCTGGATTCTCCAAAATGATATCTCCCTCTTATAACTAAGGATCCCGTGTCAAAAGACCCTGTTGTCAGAAGATCCCACTGTCAAAGGTTCCTGCTTGCAGGAGATCTCGCTGTCCAAGGATTCCGTTTACGGGAGATCCCGCTGTCCAAAGATCCCGTTTACGAGAGATCCCGCTGTCCAAAGATCCCGTTTACGAGAGATCCCGCTGTCCAAAGATCCCGTTTACGAGCCCCCAATAATGTCGTGTCCTCCTTTACAGTGTCGTCCCTGGAGTGAAGAGAGTCGACACCCACATTATAATATTTTCCTCCTTTTTAATATTCTGGAGAATCCACCAGCTTCCGTCCAACACACTCCATCAGCCCGTGGACACCTTTTCCTATCACTCGCTCACTGTCGTACTATGCCCCCTTCTCATACTTCCCCAACGCAACATACTCAACAACTCTTGCTTCTAAAAATTAATAAAGATTAATTTATTAAAAGAAAAGTGTAACGTATATGAGACGTGTATGTGAAGAAAATGTGTGACGTGTTCTATAAAGGGTGTAGAATCGGACTCTCAGACAACAACCCAGTCAGCTGATCCCAGCAAGGATAGACCACAGCACTTACGTCAGAACATGTACATCTCACCCAGTGCCGAAACCATCCTGCTGGATACTGATTTTCCTCTGTAGACCTCTGGTAATCCCATTTCATGATCTTCCGAAATAGACACCGGTGGTATTAACAGTTAATCATGGACCGGTTGCACCCTACACAATGTCCGTTCCTATCGTTCCAAAAAAAAATGCACAAGTTCTTTGTAGTGTGTACACAGTTATTAATGTTAATAGTCAATGTACTTGATCCTCACTCGTGTCTATCTAGCCTCAAGTATCATGTCTTGTGTTCTATTACACGAGATTATATCACACTAGGTAACTATTATAATTAATGTTCTCGGTTAGTTACTACTGTCTGATGCTGTGTGGTGCATCAACAATCATCACCCGTCTTTGGTGAATCATCTTCCTTCTAGCTTTAGTTACGTTCTGTACGAAACTTTATTGACTGTTCCACTGGTGTTCTTCCGAATGGGATTTGAACCTTTCCTAAAAACTTGTTGAGTTTCCTCGGATCTGGTAGGGAACCTTATGCAAAACCGCCTCATTCCCGGGATGGCTACTACACTTTGCCATAACGACACATGCTAGTTAATCTAGAATTAATCTAACACTGTAGAGCTCTCCCACAAACACATCCATCATAATCCACGGTTTTTGTCAACTCCCCATCTCCAATCATGGTTTTCTGGCAAACCCCTAAAATTGGTCACGTGATATGGGTGACGTCCTGCAGGTGTTATTTATTTTCATATCAGCCATTGTCAAGAATCGATTCTCCCTTGCCTTAGTCACTGTCAAAGTTGTCATCACTTGTTTCTACTCCCCCAACCAACTAACGAGTTACTGTATGATCCCAACAACAGGTTTCCCCAACAAGCTTTCAATAGCAATCTGCCCATCTCCGTGATGTCCGGAAACTATATGACAGATGGACTGTTTTCTTCCGAGCTGAGTACTTCCGTTTTTCCCTCTGACTTGTTGACAAACTGTCAAAGCGATGTATGATTCAGCGCACTCACTTCCGAGTGTTGCCAATCCGTCAACCAGATGTACAAGTACAGCTGTTATTTATGCCCGTCCTGTTTGGGACCACGTGCAGCCACAACTATGAATGTTTTCTCTGTATTAGTTGAAACACTTTTTGCTTAGCAGATAGTCCGTTTTATCAGAAAGCCTCTATAATAATCAACTGGTTAAACACACGGTTTTATTTTGTGACAATTCTGTCCATTCAAGCACACAGCCGCTTATTTCAGAATTGTTGAGAAAAAAAAAAAAAAAAAAAATCGCAGTCTTCTCATTGATTACAATCTTTATTTCAGTGAAGTTAATTTTGTATTGTTTTTATTTTTAATGTTGCATATCCCTTACAGGACATTGCAGTCAACACCAGCATTTTTCAGCTGCTGTTAATGTACTAGGCAAGATTACGCTCAGTAGTTTGCCATTGCTCTCTGAGCGACTGGCTCACATCCCCCGTAAGTTACCAACGCGGCGAGAACCGCTACCGATTCTCGCGCAGGTTACATTACTCACGAGAATATACGGGATTACGGAGAAAGACGTTAACTCCTAAGCCAGGAAGCGGGCATGTAATGGTTATTACAAATATGGAAGAAAATAAAATATTCAGTATTATAGGCATGTTATTTAGAATTCACTATTTTGAGGCTGTCAGTTTTGGAACAGGGTGAATGATATTATGAAACATGGTGAAAGGGTGCATGGGCCATAAAGGTTGAGAACCACTAGTACAGAGAGATGTCAAGGCTGAAAGTCATTAATATCCCGTGCGCGAAGAAAAGTAACAAACAGTAGCCAATATCGGTTTCAGTCACGCGAGGATGAAAAAGCGGTATGGGAAAACCCATTAAAATAACACAAAGTAATGCGGCTGTACAAAACAGAATTACGAAACAATACAAGGACATTGCGGCGACAAGCCTTCATCAGTACACAAATACATACACAAAACAGAACATATAATCACGGAGAAACCTTTCTGTGACTAAATTACGGCATAAGAACGCGATGAGAAGAATAAAAAGTTAAAAAGATGACAAAAATTATTAGAACGAAGAGAAAACGAAAATTTGAAAAACAATTATTTGCTACTGATCTCAGAATCCCAGGCTATGATAGTTGACGAATGCCCCGGTTCAACCATTGACTATATCGATTTAGTTGTAATTGGAGTCTTTATAGCGTATCTAATACTTATTCTTTCAAGAATATAGATGAGTGTATCTGCTTCCTTGAGAAAGTTGAGTAGCAGCAATTGTGTTCTTTTCATCTTGTGGTTTAACATGTGTGGACAGAGACCCACACTTGTTAAGGCCTATAGTAATTGTGTACCCGCCTCGTCATATGGTGTTGATTCCTTCAGGGAGCTTTACCAGTCATCATCCTTCCTCCAGCTATGCCTTGTGGTTTGGTGTCTTCTAGGTCTTCTTTGGTATCTTGTGTCGTGGCCGACTCGATGGTTCGATCTTGGTGGGTAGCGATACCGATTCATGATCGCTCTACATACTTGGTCTTGATCTGGGTAGCCGTCTCCATCCAGTTCTATTTCTTCTTCTGTTGCTTCTTCTTCTCTCCGGGTCTTTGCATTTTCTGGCTCTGATGTTTCGTTCTGTAACTTGAGCAGTTCTATTTGTTCTCTTTCTTCTTGGATCTGTTTAAGAGCTTTTGTTAAATATCTTTTTCTCTTTCTTCTTGAATTTTTTTTTATAGAGTTTCTTCTGTCTCATCCTTTATTGCAACCATTCGACTGACATCCTGCTCAATCTTCTACTGAACTTGTTTCAGTTCGTCCAGGATGCGCTGAACGGCTGTTAACTGTGTCTCTTGCATCTTGTTTTTTTCTTCCTCCATGCTTTTGAACTTTGATCTCAGATCCTTCAGTTGGCTTTCCAATTGCGCTTTGTCGCTTTTTGTGAGTCGATTGGAAGCCGCCTACTGCTTCCTAGTCTCTTTATATGACAGGTTAGTTTTGATGGCGATCTTCATTGCTTCCTTGATGTCTTGGTGGCAGGGGCAGCTGAGGTACCTGGCGCCATTGTTTCCGAGACAGTTGACGCATTTTCTGTTAGTGCTAGGCCTCCTGAAGTCCGTGTCGGTCTTTGCATGCTGGCACTGACTGTATGGATGGGGTCCAGTGACATGAATAGTCCGAGTCAATTTTGCGGGGGAAAAAAAAGACCTTCCACCAAATGTCAATTAGCCTCTGTGGCATCGGTTATAATAGTGGTGTTTCATGGTGCGGAATGAGTTTGTTAAGTTTTTTCTGCGCCAGTATTAGTTGGCCGGCAAGTTTTCCTTGGAGTCCGTCTCCTCTGGTGATTTCTTTTGTCAGCGTTGGCTTCTTGTGCGTTTCACTTGGACGGGAGCAGTCCTTAAAAGGACTTTTATTTGGTCTTTTTGCCTCCTTTTTTGTGTGTATAGTTTGTAGAAGCTTTTCAATGTCTTTATTTTCCTACTTGAGGCTTTTTTCTCTGTCGAGTTTAAGTTTCTGCTGCCTTTCCATTTCTTCCTCCGTGGTCAACCACGGGATGAGCTCTCCGTCGTCAAAATAGTATCTATCTGGGCAATCCGGGTGTCTGTCATCCCAGAATATATCTGGGTATTCTTCAGAGGTATGGCGGTACATTAATTTCCCCTTGAATTTCTTGGGGTTCTTTGTTGTTGTTGTTGTTGTTGTTTTTCCTTTTCTGCCATGCACCTTTTGTATTCCTGACGCTTGAGTACTTCTTTCCTTTGATTTTCTTCGCAGTCCGCGAGGAGCTCCTCCAAAGTAAATTTTGGGGAGGACGGGGTGTGCTCTGTGTCGTCGTCCTTGTGCTCGTCTAGGTTTTCTTCAGAGGTCTGGCAAGATATTGGCTTCCCCTTGAGCTTCTTGGGCGTCGTGGTTGGGCTGTTGGCTTTAGCTTGCGGGTCCGGCTCGGTCTTTTGTTGGGTTTCATCTTGCGGCTTTTCTGTGATCTTTTCCTTGGCTTCAGCTGGTTTGTTTTGGGTTAGCTCCCTTTAAGTTTTTAGCATTTCTCTCTCTCCGCTTTGATGTCTCGTAGAATCTCTTCATACTTCTTTGTCGTCTGCACCATGTGCTCCACCTCTTGTTTGATGTTTTGCTGGATCTCCTTTATTTCAGCAAGCAGTTTTTCATTGTCGCTAGATGGTGCCGGCGTCAGCAGTGCCTTGACTTGCTTCTTCAGCTCGTCTATCTGGTTTTGCAGTTGATCTTTTTCAGCTTGTGATATACACATGGCTCTCTCATACCTCCGCATTGCTTCCTTGTATAGTGTCTTTGTGGTAATGGCGATCATTAAGACGTCCCTGTGTCTTTGGAGGTACGTACAGCCCAAACATCTTGCTCCATGCTTGCCCAGGAAGTTGGCGCACTTTCTTTTGTTGTTAGGTGCTAGGAAGTCCGTGTCCAGCTTGGCCAGCGGACACTCTTGAAGGCGTGGTGATCGGCGCAGTATCGGCAGATCTCTGTCTTACTGCGACATGTTGCTCTGCTGTGGCAGGCCTTATGGCATCTTGAACATTGAGTGATTCTTGAAATGAATCCTTCAGGCTGTTGAATTTTCTTGTTTATCGATACCTGGCGTGGTATCTCGCTGCCCTCAGTCGTCACAACCGCCAGCGTCTTAGGGATCTTTGAGTACATTAGAATCCGTCCCGCCTTCAAGATTCCGATGTGGAGATTCTCTTCTTGTAGCTGCTTCAGGATTTCTTCGCCTGACAGCTCCACTTGAATACGTTTGACAACCCATCTGACTGTCTTTGAATCGGTGTTTCCGACTCTGGTGTCTTTCTCTCTTTTTTCTCGGCTGTCTTGGCTCTTGTCTGTGGTGGGTTGTTGTCGATCTTCCTCGTGGTGGCTTCAGTAGTAGCTGTTGTTTCAGGTTCTTTTTTGCAGCTCACATGTAAGTTCTCTCCGCTCGTCTTCTTTAAGGTTTTGACGGCTCCCACGCTGCACATCTTGTGAATCTGTTGTTTCTTGGTGTTGGAATTGCAACGTGCCATTTCCCTCGCCCGTATCAGTCTTCTTGAACTGTTCAGGTAACTTGTTCTTGATAACGCTCCGCAAGTGAGAGTGACATGAATAGGGCCTTTCTATTCTTATATAGGCAACCGTGGGGGTCTGTGGGTCATGGGGACCGGGTTAGGGGATGGTAACTTTTTTTTTTTTAGCATATCCTTTTACAGGACTTAGCTGTCAACACCAGCATCTTTCAGCTGTATGTTGATCTCTTGGCAAGATTACGCTCAGTAGTTTGCCATTGCTTTCTGAGCGGCCGGCTCACATACCCCGTAAGTTACCGATGCGATTCGAACCACTGCTGATTTGAACCGTCATCACGTTACCTGACGAGAGTATACGAGATTACGGAGAAAAGTCATAACCTCTAAGCCATGAAGCGGGCGGATGGTAACTAGGGCGGGAAAATGGAAGCAATGGAGATGTGCTGGTGGTCCGAGAGTGAAAACTAAGGAGTGCTTCGGTGGCCGTCCGCAAAATGCATGACTGGGTGCCAGTGAAAGGTTGGCCATAGTGGACGAATATTAAAAAGCAATGATGTGCGCACTTAAGTATGATGGCAATAATAACGAAATGAATTTTCTGTGCTCCTTTATGTGTGTACTAACAAAATCCTAAAGTCTGTGCGGACTGATATGTGTGAGCGCACACAAATACTGTCACGGAACGGTCTATTCGACTGCTGTAATGATTAATGAGTGAACATGCACCGCAGGTTAGCCGGTCGACTCGTAAGTTGTCCAGGGGTATGATAACCTTGAAGATCCCCAATGGTCAAGACAGGCGGGTGGCGCTCTGCGTCACAGACCAACACCGTCAACGAAGGAAGAGCCACCCAGGAACGCACCGTGTAGCAATGACAAGATGAGTTTATTATTTCCAGGAGGCTGTTAAACACGGTATACAAGCACATCATTCAACGGCCGCATTCTCGCGTTACTACCATAAGCTGGATGCAATGTACTCCCGCCAGCAATCATTCCTGACCCTCTTTCACGCGTCATACAGTGTCCGTGTTGTGGTCACACATCCCCTTGGTGTGTGGCTGGCGTCCGGCGTTCTCACTCACGGCCGGTCAGACTACCAGCATCTTCGAGGTGAGTACAGTTGGCGTTCGAAGCGAATTGGCTGGGTCGAAACTGCCTAGCACATTCCATCAACGGCTTTCTACGGAGGAGTATTGGTGACTGATCGTACCTGTTGTTGTCTGTCTGTTGGAGTAGTGAGTTGTAGTGAGCGAAGTGTTGAAGCATCTCTGTGATAATGTTTCCTATTGACAAGTCTGCTATGAGCGTCTGTACATGTCGAGGTGTTATTGCTGAAGTGTGTCTATGTGACAGTTGCGTTGTCAAACGACACGACTTCGTGGCGTAGCGTTCATTATGCTACTTCGTGCTCTACTGTGTTGCTCTATCTGTTTTTGATAACTGATGTGTGTGCACATCAGTTCCTACTCTAGATGCCTATCATTTACCATATGACGCATACATCTAAACACATATTAGAAGAGAGAGAGAGAGAGAGAGAGAGAGAGAGAGAGAGAGAGAGAGAGAGAGAGAGGGGGGGGGGGTTGTTGGTATAGTACATGTGATATACCACATGGGATATGCGGGATTTGAAGGTGTGAAAATACTAGGCCTCACCCATACTGTTCAATATGAAATAGGGCCAGTGGCGTTACTGTTATACCACGTATTGAGGGTTCAAATGTCCCAGTGCATTGTGTTATTGGTGTTGTATAAGATTAGACCACCAAACATGATATGGGTTGGCCCAGAGAAGCAAGATTATTGTACTGTTTGGTATTGATGTGTAACACCCAGGTATTCCCATGCTGTGTGTGCGTGCATATCCCATAATGGAAATCATGGAAGAGTATACCAGTGACAGCACGGGTGACAGATGTACAGTGGGTGTGTCAACTCCTGCTTCCCTCGTTGCTGTTCATTGTAAGAGATTAAGAACATATATGTGTGTAAAAGAGACAGCACGAATGATGGATATACTCGGGGGTATATGCCTCCCAGCTTCTCTTGTCGCATTTAATAGAATGAATGCATCAGCAAAATAAATGTAAAAAAAAACAAACACGAGAAGTAAGCAGTCAGCTTTACCAGAACACGACCACAAGTAACACAATGGACGTTGCAACCAAACCTACGTCAGCACAGAAACAACAAACACACACACCGATACAACTACATGAAAAACACTACATGAGAATATAAATATAACACTACTCATCTGTATCGTTGTGGTGGACTGGACACGTGCTGATCATTAAATCCTGTTACATTTAACACTAGAAGGAGCGTTAGCTATGTTGCTAAGGAACTGCGTAGATAATGCAATAAGCATGGTCGCACGCGTATGCGACACCTGTGCTTGATACTTGCTAATGTGATGGGACGATTGGCTAATTAATTCCTCGTTGCTGCCAGGCCGTGGTAGCGTAGTGGCTAGACGCTCGCCTGCAGGACCGGGAGTTCCACGTTCAGTCCCCATCAGGACAGATTGACATTTTTTAAAAGTTGAAACGGTCTCCCAGATCAATCCAACCTAAGATGTTACTATTATCTACTGCCTATATTACCTTGCGATGTAGGACATGGAGGTCCTGAGCCTGAGGAACTAAGTCCTAAAATGTACACCAGGAAATGCCGGGGTAAGTAATCCCGACTGGCGTGATACCGATCGTATCACTCACCCGATTGATCTACACAAACATGAGTCTATCACCATATGCCCAAAGCGCCTTCAGGCGTGTAAAAGAGTCGTTTACTTACTGACTTATTTGACTTGTATATTCAGTTTCCAGTGACCTATGATACTGTACAGCAAATAAGTAGAGGACCCTTAAAGTGTACTGAGCATATGGTGCTGGCCCTACATTCGTATATGCTAATAGGTTGGCCAAAGAGAAGATGGATGCAGGATGTTGCAGATGATCTCCAGATGGGTGTATCTGACGCGGAACATCTTGCTTATGACCGAGAAATTTTCTGGGAAGTTGTTATGGAAGCGAGGTTCTGCAAAGGACATGCTACTGAATGAATGAATGAATGAATGAAATCGGAACTCAGTGGCTAGTGTGGTCAATATTAACCTTTACTTCCCAGGACATTTCGTGGGGCCCATGTCAGGTCAGCCTGCGAACCCAGGTCAATTTTAAAAACCCGTTTTTGTTGGAGATTAGAACACATGATCACTGGAACGGTAGGCAGGTGACAAGGCTACCACACACACCCCCCCCCCCCCGGCTTGGGGCCAAGAGTCAATCGTGACTTGCATTGAACGCAGTGGCGACTATATCGAAAAATGATACATTTGTTCTTTATTCTCCCCGCCCCGAATATATTCACACCCCCCCCCCCCAAAAAAAAAATAAATACATTTAAGGTTTTGATTTGAAGCCCCCTCGTATATTGCTTTTTAAATGGTCACTATTGGCATACAAGGCGAGAACCGCTGAGTAAAACATGTTACACTTAACTAAACACTGCGCAGATAGATTTTGATGACACACGGCCATTCTTTAGACCAGGAAGGAATTGAGATTTCACTGCGCAGTTAGTAAATGACCACCTTTTCAAGCTATTCATTTTAAATAGAAAATTAGTAATAAAATGTATTTATTGTTTCTCCGTATAGACAATATTTATATAGTCTATCCATTCATAACGTATGCATGGCGTAGGTCATTATGTATTTATGTCTTGATGACTCTGATCACAGCCTTGTGTCTTGTGTACATTTTTTTATACAGATTGTTCCTCAACACCAAGATGTCTGCCCTCGTCTCTCTTCTCTTGTTTGTTTCATTGCATGGGTAAACATCGGTATCATAAATATTTGTTGGTATTTTTTAACCGGGTTAAGATTGCTGGGGTTCTCATATTTAAGAAGAATAAAGAACAGCGGTTAACTGGTACACAAAAAAGTTTATCTCTTAATTTGCATTGTAAACAAGCGTAATAATGTCTTGCAGTATTGTATATTTCAGTTTCGATACAAGGGAAGCAAGTATATTTATATTCGACATTATTACTTCAGAGTTGTCTAGCCTAACAACCTATTTTAAAAACGAATGCTTTGTGTGCCATTTATATCACCAAATTGTGTTTAAAATAAATATTTAGGTTGATTCTAAGGTACTTTATTTTTAATTTACCCCAAACAAAAAAGCATCCCTTACACAGCCTCATTTGCATCGGTCCAGCAATCACTTCCGGTTAAGTGTTCGGTGGACTGCTGGACCGATTGATGGATGTTTTGTTAGTTTTTGGACCCGTAGGGCCCTCACTGTTGTCTGATTTTTGGGCCTGTAGGGCCCTCACTGTTGTCTGAGTACTCCGACAACAGTGAGGGCCCTATGGGCCCAAAAACTAACAAAACATCCATCGATCGGTCCAGCAGTCCACCGAACACTTAACCGGAAGTGATTGCTGGACCGATGCAAATGAGGTCCTGTAAGGGATGCTTTTATTTGGGGTGAATTAAAAATAAAGTACCGATTCTAATAATTGCTAAAATGAACTAATACAAAATGTAAATAGTAGAACTGAAAGACACATTTGTATAAGATTGGCAACGTTGAGCATGCCAATCTGGTCTCCGTGGCGATGGCATTGCGGACATGATTTGTAATGCCACTTACCCGCGTTCAAAACACAGCGGTGACCGATTTGGCAGCAGACCGTGTCGCGCTGGTTTTAACATGTTGGTATGGGAGCCGCTCGTCCAGAAAGCAATGGCAAATTACTGAACGTAAAGACTTACCAAGACATCAACAACGGTGCTAAAATGCTGGTGTTGATTGCAACATCCTGTAAAGGATATGCAACTAACTAGCTAAGTATGCCATTGCTTTCTGAACGAGAAGCGAACACTTCAGTCCAAGTTGACCAGCGTGTTGAACATACCCCACAACGCCGCCATCAGAAGAGAAAATAAAAAAAAAAAACTCAAAACAATGTATTCCCATAGTGAATTTAAGCACCGAAGCCATAAACAATATGTTGCACGATTTATTGCCTAATATATTTTGCTGCATCACGCCAGGTGCATACTGCAGAGTTATATATCACATGAAGTGAATAAATGAATAATGCTTATGGTTAAAAAAATTAAAACACAGTCGCAGGTATTGTTGGAATGTGGAACATCTGTAATACCCACAATAATTTCAAATTTAACACGAACTATTTCTGTTTGCACAAAACCAGATGGAACCGTCTAATTGCTATCCCATCACTAACAATTGCTCAAATCCTCCCTTCCACCCAACACTTCGCTGAGGTAAATGGAAGAGAAAAACAAAGAAGTCTATTGTTTAGGGAGGCCCAATTGATCAGGGTCCCACGGGACCCACTTGCCATTTAGCAAGCTGACACCCTGGCTAGTCCGCCACTGGTACAACCCCAAGTCTGCTCCCCGCAGGTTGTTCGTGTCCAGCAGACTTATGTCTCACTTGCACGGATCTATGAATCCTAGCTGTGAGTGTCCAACTTTTCTATTACCTGTTTTCCAGCTGTCCTTAGAGAATATCTACAATAACACACTATTACCCCAGGCTGAGAGAGGAGAAAGCTTTAGCCGGAAGTAATTTGAAACAGAAATAAGAAAAGAACAATGTAGGTTTGTGGAAGGCAAGTCTTCAACAAATTAAGTGTATTTGCTTGGAACATTACTAGAGTCTTCAATAGAAGTACATTTTTTGTCTAGCTCGCTCACTTTGAACCCAAGCGTAGTTCATTTACACTACTTCCAGTAGCACTGGACTGAAGTTTTGCTTTCCCTATTACCAGTATCCCTCGCCATCAAATGAAGCCACTCTGACTTCAGAGGTATTAGAAGTACATAAAGACCTACATCTTTGCTTCATTAACTACACAAAAGCTTTCGATAGAGTAGTGCATGCCGACATGATCTCCTAACTGATGAGAAAGAGCTTAGATTTGTAATAATCATGTGTTGGAAACAATGTGCAACCACAAAACATTGATGATGAAGTAGGTCAATATAAGTAAATCAAGAGAGATCTGCTATGGACCACGGAGTGAACTAACAAAGACAATTACATTCATACAAGAGACAACATTGCAGTCATAGAAAAATTTCAAACAAACAAACGAAGAAGAAGAGAGGTCTGCAACAGGAATGTGTAATGTCTCAAGACCTGTTCCTTATAGAAATATACAGTAAAAATATTTTTTGAATGGGGAATCAGTAGCAAAATGGTCAGCCGTATACCTCATGCTATGAAGGTCATGGGTGGATTCCCAGACTCCTTCTTTGAGATTAAGAGTGCAGTTTTCCCAAGGATATCTAAAGAAGACAAAAATGTATAGTGGTAGTGTTGGGGGCCCATGGAATTTGTACTGTTTGATGGTCTCGAGAGGCACTTGCCGTTCTGCGGAGTCAGACCAAGTAAGATGGGGTAAAACTAGATGCAGGGAAGTTGATCCTCTCGCCTGTAACCTATTTGTAGCCACCATTCTGAGACATCTTAAAGACATTGGGGAAATGCCATCAGATGATGTATCATCAGCTTCATCCGGTGGCTTGTCTGTGCAGAACTTTGTCTCCACGACAGCTTTTTGACATTTCTATTATAAACACATGCCCCGCCTCTATTGCTGTCATATGTTAATTGTCTATCACATCTTCAATAAATCTATGTTGTAATCTTCCTCTTCTCCACTTTCTAGGGACACATTTCTATATAGTTATCTTTTCCAGACAGTCATGCCTGTTTTCATATCTGAATATTTCATTGTCTTCAAGTCTCTGTTTGTTTGAATAACCAATCTTTCTTCTTCTTCTTCTTCTTCTTCTTCTTCTTCTTCTTCTTCTTCTTCTTCTTCTTCTTCTTCTTCAGCGTTCCGAGCCATTGAGGTTCTTTGCTGCAGATACAATCCGTCTCCATTCGTCTCTCTGGTTGACCTTCTCTTGCCAGTCATTGATTCCAAGTGCTTGTAGGTCTGTATATATATTATCTCTCCACCGTCTTCTTGGTCTACCTCGGGGTCTACGGTCATTTATTTCCTGAGTGTAAGCGAGTTTTGTTTCCCTATTATCTTCCATTCTTTCTATATGCCCCAGCCATTGTAGTCCATTAGCCTTCATGATACCAGTGATTAGCAGGGACTTAAACAGATCATAAATGTCTTTGTTACTTCTTCTTTTCCACTCTCCACTTTGTGTATCCCTAATGGGTCCAAAGATGCGTCTTAAAACTTTGTTCTCAAAGGTTTGTAGCAAGGCTTCGTCTCCTTTCGTTGTACTCCAGGTTTCAGAGCCATACAGCACAACTGGTCTGATCAGTGTTTTGTATATTCTGATCTTGGTGTTACGAGATAGCGCCTTTGATGTTAGTAAATGTTGTAGTGCATAGTATATCTTATTTCCAGAATTGATTCTAGTTTGTATTTCTTCCCTTATGATGTTGGAGCAGTTGAAGATTGTACCCAGGTATTTGTATGTTTCCGTTATTTTAATGGTCATATTATCTATTTGTATGTGGCCAGAGTTTTTAACATTCCTTCTCTTGAAATTACCATATATTCTGTCTTATCTTGGTTGATAACCAGCCCCATCTGTTGGGCTTTTTCCTTTAAGTGAGTCAATATTTCCAATGTCTTTTGTTCATTTTCCCCTATAATATCTATATAATCTGCATAACCAAGAAGCTTGGATGTTACTCAAATATCACATTCCTCCTTTACCCTCCTTACAACTTTCTCTAGATCCAGATTGAAGAGTAGCTGTGATAGTGCATCACCCTGTTTCAAGCCAGATGTTATTTGGAAAGGGTCTGATTTCCTGCCCTTATATGTTACTATATTATAAGTATCTTCCATGCATAGTCTGGTCATGTTGATTAACTTCCTTGGTATTCCAAATTCCCGCATAGCATTCCATAGACTATTCCTATGGACACTATCATAAGCCTTTTTAAAATCCACAAAAATGTTATGGAGATCTCTTTTATATTCCCAATTTTTCTCGGCTATTTGTCGTAAGATAACTAACTGTCTGATCTATTGTTGATCTGTTTTAGTCACCTAATATGTATTCTGAATATGGTTTTAGTCTATTTAGTAATACTGCAGATAGCATCTTATAGCTTGTGGACAGTAGTGATATTCCTCTATAATTTTCACACTGGAACTTGTCTCCTTTCTTAAAGATAGGTATCAATAATGACTCTTTCCAGTCATGGGGTAATTCTTCTGTCCTCCAGATTTTTATTATTAGTTCGTATAGCTTTAGATGTAATGCATGGCCACCCGCCTTTATAAATTCAGCAGCAATTCCATCAGCCCCAGTTGCCTTATTGTTTTTAAGTCGTGTGATTACATATAGGATTTCTTCAAATGCAGGTTCTTCAATTTGTGGTTCACACATTAGAACCTCTTCCTGTGGGAAAGTGTTACTTGGAGCTTCACAATTTAGTAATTCAACAAAGTATTCTTTCCATGTGTTGCACATTTCCTCATTGGTATTTATCATATTCCCATTTTTGTCTTCTAAACCATATGTGTTGTGTTGGTGCCTTTGTTTCATTGACTTCAGTTCTTTAAAAAACTTTCTGGATTCGTTTTTCTGGTGATTAGTTTCCATATCTTTGATTATATTACTCATATATTCTCGCTTCTGCTGTCGAACTATTTTTGTAGCCTCTTTACATTCATTTCTATATTGCTCTTCCTTTTGGATGTTGTTGATGTCATTTAGCCATAGCTGTCTGGCATTCTTTTTCCTAATGACTGCTTCTTCACATTTTGGATTGAACCATCTGTTCTTTCTATGCGTGGTTAACACACCGAGACATTCTTCTGCGGTAGATTGAATTGTATTCTTGATGTTCAACCAAGTTTGGTCAACACTTTCCTCCAATGGGTTTTGTAGAATTTCAAGTTTACATTTTATTTCATCTGCAAATTTCTCTTTGAATGTAATTTCTTGTAGTTTTTCTCTGTTATATTTTTGGGTGTAACCTTTGTAGTTTAGCATAGAAAGCTCTCTTAAGTTTTATTTTAAATTTTGCCCCAAAGAGGAAGTGATCGCTGTGGCACTCAGCTCCTCTATAGCTTCTAACTTGTTGTATGTTTGATGCATTTTTGTTGTTAATTAAATATGTGGTCTATTTGATTATAGGTTCTCTTGTCACATGATTTCCAAGTTTGTTTGTGTATATCCTTTCTTTGTAGTCTGGTACTGCTGATCTGCAGTCCTTTGGCTTCTGCCAGGTTGATGACTCTCCATCCATTATCATTTAAAGTTGTGTGTAGGCTTTCCATACTGGCAACTTTTTTATGAATTTGCTCTCTACCTATTTTTGCGTTAGTCTCCCAGCACAATCAGGATGTCCTGTTTGGGGGTTTCTTCTATGACATCTTCCAGATCATTATAAAAGTCTTCTTTAATATCATCTTCTTTCTCTTCAGTAGGTGCATGTACTTGTACATTAATCATCATTATATTTTTCCATTTACCTTTTATTCGTAATTTACTAATCCTATCATTAACAGCTTTAAAGTTTAGAACGTTCCCCCATAACTCTTTTTTGATGACAAATCCTGTTCCTAATTCATGTTTATTTTGGGTGTTTCCTCCATATATTATAATCATTCCAGTTTGCTCTAAAGTACTCTCTCCTGGCCACCTTATTTCTTGAATTGCTGTTATATCCATTTTATACTCAACCAGCTCCCGGGTTAATTCTTCGGCCGCTCCAGCTCAATATAGTGTCCATACATTCCATGTTCCAAATCTCAAAAGTCCTTTAACATTCCAAGGTCGATGTCCAAATAAGTTAGTCTGAATTCGAGGCTCATATATCTGTTTGGTAACAAAAATGGTTTTTACAAAGGTGGGGAGGTTAACCCCATGCTTCAACCCCCAACCTGGAGGACCAGGGTGTGTCTCTTTGTCTGTTCTCTACCCTTTGACCTGTCCGGCTTGGGAGGCCCTGCTGGTAGCTACGCTACCGCCGGCATAGCTCTCAGGGTCATTGAGAAACTCAAGCTCCCCCACCACGACAAGGTGGAAACACCATCGGGGGAGAATAACCAATCTTTATCAATATTAAATCAGCTCGTTTCAAAAGTAGCCTTTTGCCAGCTGAAAAATATACTAACAAATAAAAAGCTGTCAATTGCAGTGAGAAAAAGAGTATTAAAGTGCTACATAGTGTCTATACTTGTGTATGCACGTGAAACAAACAAGAAGTAGACAAGCCTGAAACATTTAATGACTGTGGACATGTGGCTTCTGGGAAAATTGAAAGAATACCACGGAGGAACAGAAGCGAAGATATGAAGCTGGCTTTTTCTCTTCATATATGAAGTCACGACATTATAAGGGGATATAGTCTTCTCTTGTACTGACATCCAGGGACATATCTGGTTCCCCTTTCATGAGGTGACATCTACCCCAGGCCCCCTCAACCTATTCTATAAAAAGTGAGCATTGAACTCAAACAACTGGGCCGGTAAGCCTGTGCACTAACCACTATACCAACATGAAACACATCACTGGCTAAAGATTGTGTATGTTACACTATTATATAAAAAACCTGTACGCCTGTTTGTTATTATATTACAGATGGCTTGTTTCGGCAGCTATTCACTGTGCTTTCACATTCTTGCTTGTCTCGTGACAGCTACGTATGGGAAGTTTTATCCACAGACCCGTGAGTATTAAAACGGTGACGATGATCTTTTGCTCTCTAAGTTCAATTTCTTTCTTTATTTTTTTAAAGTTACATATCCTTTTTACAGGACATTGCAGTCAACACATGCATTCTACCGCCGCTGTTGATGTCTTGGCAAGATTTTATGTTCAGTAGTAGGTATATGCCTGGGAAGAGAGAAAGAGGCAGGCCAAAGAGATAATGGGTGCAGGATGTGGCGGATGATCTCCAGATGGGTGTATCGGATGCGGGACATCTTGCTTATGATCGAGAGGTTTTTCGGAAGATAGTTATGGGAGCAAGGTTTTGCAAAGGACATGCTACTGAATGAATGAGTTTACCATTGCTTTCTGAATGACAGGCTTCCATACCATCATGTTAAAACCAGCGCGAAATGGTCTGCTGCCAAATCGGTCACCGCTGTTTTTCGAACGTGGGTAGGTGGCATTACAAATCACATTCGCAACACCATCGCCACGGAGACCGTTTCTTGGTGGTGTTGGAAATTTAGATTTCTTTCAACTTGCTTGCTGAACATTGGTTATATTGAAGATCTTTGTATTTGGTCTTTTAAATATATTTTCTACAGTCTTTGTAGTTTCTTTCCTCTGTCTGCTTGCCTGTCTGACTGTATAAACGGTAATACCCATTAATGTATTTATATTTGTGATTGTTTACACCAATTCTAGACACTGAATAGATTTTGATAGCAGTGGCAGGGGATCTCTTTGGAGATTGATGAAGTTTGTGGGATCCCACCAACAACCAAAACTTAATAAAGGCAATTTGTAGAGATGTGAGGTGCAAAGTCCTCCATGAGGGAAAACTAACAAAGACATTCAAAATAAGAATAGGAGTGAGACAGGGATGTCTTGGTCACATCTACTTTTCTTACTGACTACAGACAGGATTATGAAAACAAGCAATGCCAGAAATGGAATTCAGTGGCCTCCTCTGATAAAGCAGCTCGATGATCTGGACTTAGCTGAAGACATTGCCCTCCTGTCTCACACACAAAATCAGATGCAAGATAAACTAAAAACAATCGATGGAAGGTCATAACAATCATGTTGAACAATTCATAGGGGAAAGACAAGGGTAATGTGAATAGATCAAAGAAATGGTAACTTCTCTCCCTTAGTGAAACCTTATTTCAAAAGGCAAAATCATACACCTGTTAAGGTAGCAATATGGACAAAGATGGGGAAACATTAAAATAGTAAAATAGGAATACAAAAGGCAAGAGGAGCCTTTATAGCACTAGCAAATGTGCAGAAGTCAACAGAAATTGAACTTAGCACCAAATGTAGAATATTTAGTTGTAAATATAAATTACTAGCTGACCCGGCCCGGCTTCGACCAGACCCTGGTGGGGAGCATCTCATTTAATTCATATAAGTAGTCATATAAGCTCCCGTTCCCGTTCCCGACTATCTGTCTGTCTGTCTGTCTGTCTATCTGTCTGTCTGACCCGGCTTCGCCCAGACTCTGATGGGGAGCATCTCATTTAATTCAAATAAGTAGTCATATGAGTTCCCGTTCCCGACTATCTGTCTGTCTGTCTGTCTGTCTGTCTGTCCCGGCCCGGCTTCGCCCAGCTCATGGTGGGGAGCATCTCATTTAATTCATATAAGTAGTCATATAAGCTCCCGTTCCCGTTCCTGACTATCTACTGTCTGTCTGTCTGTCTGTCTATTATTAGAAAGAGCACTTGAAAGATCGTTACATCTTCCCCCAACAATTAACTTGGGTAAATGGAGCGTCTCATTTAATTCATATTCGGCCCCTGCTCCCGTTCCCGTTCCCAAAAAAGACGACCCGGCCCGGCTTCGCCCAGTCCCTGGTGGGGAGCATATCATTTAATTCATATTCGGCGGAGGGAGGAGGAGGAGGTAGGAGGAGGAGCAAGGAGGGGGAGGGAGGGAGAAGGAGGAGGGGGAGGAAGGAGGAGGAGGAGAAGGGAGGAGGAGGAGGACTGAGGAAGAGGAGGAGGAGGAGGACTGAGGAGGATGAAGGAGGAGGGGATGGAGAAGGAGGAGATAGGAGGAGGAGGATGGAGGAGGAGGGGAGAGGGGGAGGAGGATTATAACGCATATCTGTAGATAACTGCATCGAAAAGGTCCACCTATTTGAGAAATATGCAACAATTTTACATATATAGCAATTCTATTAGAAGTTATGTCCCCTCGCTATATATACATTATAATGTAAATTAAATATTAAATAAGAAGAAGAAAATATGTTTGTACACTAAAAAAACTATGACAGTTGGCAGCACGGGAATGATTAGAAGACATGTAGAAAATTTCATCTCAATCGGATGGACCATTCGCGAACGCATAAAGGACATACATACAGACAGACAGACAGACATGGCAACAGAAAAGACATACTAATGTATGTATATCTGTGATCAGTTACTCTACACCTATACAGTTAATAGACAGTTATTTACCTTTTCTATTGATTTAGAGATTTGTATTTTTTTTTTTTTTGATTTTTTTTTTTAAATTTGACTAGAAACTACAGATTTAGGAACTCAATTGCTTATTCACTGTTTTCATTTACTTGACTTGTTACTACTGATGTAGAAATTCAAGTATATTGTTCATTAATCTGTTCAGTTTACTTGAGTGAAAATTGTGGACAACTATACGATGTGAAGGAAGACGTGAGGATCAAGCTGGCCTCTGCCCAATTCCTTCCCTCAAGCCAAACATGTTCTCTGCTCATTCGAGTAGTTTTAGGCACTAGGCTTATAGCACAGTTCCGCAACTACCACATGGACGCGAGTTACACAAGTGAATATGGACACTGCGAGTATGAGTCACTTCAGTTATACAATTTCCATGGAGATGCTCAACTCCGTAAGTGTTGCCTTATATAGATGTTATTGTCAGTTAAAATGTGAATATGCAACACCACCATAATTACTACTACTGCTGCTGCTGCTACTACTACTACTACTACTACTACTACTACTACTACTACTACTACTACTACTACTACTACTACTACTACTACTACTACTACTACTACTACTACTACTACTACTACCATTAATAATAATAACAACACCAATGCCACTGTCATGCTATAACCAGAGGTCAGCAAGAACTGAAACCACCTTGAAATCAAAGCCACCACCACCACAAGAACTGAAACCACCGTCAAACATTACCACGACCACCACCACCACCACCACCACCACAAGAGCTGAAACCACCATGAAACCAAAACCACCACTACCACAAGAACTTAAACCACCACCAAACATTACCACCACAAGAATTGAAACCACCATCAAACATTACCACCACAAAGAGAACTGAAACCACCATCAAATATTACCACCACCACAAGAACTTAAAACACCATCAAACATTACCACCACCTCCTCAAGAACTTAAATCACCATCAAGCATTACCACCATCACCACCACAAGAACTGAAACCACCATTAAACACTACTACCATCACAAGAACTGAAACCACCATAAGATATATCTACCACCACAAGAACTGAAACCACCATGAAAACAAAGCCACCACCACCACAAGAACTAAAACCACCATCAAACTACCACTACAAGAACTGAAACCACCATGAAACAAAAACCACCACCACCACAAGAACTGAAACCACCATCAATCATTACCACCACAAGAACTGAAACCACAGTTAAACATTACCACCTCCACCTCAGGAACTGAAACCACCTTCAAACATTAACACTATCACACAAATTGGAACACATTATCAGATGTATCTACCACCACAAGAGCTCAAATCACCATCAAATATTACCGCCACCACCACAAGAATCGAAACCACTAGCAAACAATACCACCACCACCACAAGAACCAAAACCACCAGCGAACATCACCACCATCACCACAAGAACTGAAACCACCATCAAACATTACCACCATCACAAGAACTGAAAACCCTATCAGATATATCTACCACCACAAGAGCTGAAACCACAATCATTTATTACCACCACCACCACTAGAAGAACTGAAACCACCAGAAAGCATTACCACCAGCACCACAAGAACTGAAACCACCATCAAACATAACCACTATCAGATATATCTACCACCATAAGAACTGAAACCACCATCAAACATTACCACCACCACCATGAGAACCGAAACCACCATCAAACATTACCACCACTACCACAAGAACTTAAACCACCATCAAATATATCTACCACCACAACTAATTCTCATCATCATCATGTGCCAATCTGATAAGTGTGAACAGTTCACTATCTCACAGATCACCAGGGCCGTTGATTAGCTCTGTGTTCTTGTCTCGACCATGACATGTGGCCAAACCATCCAGATATTTACTCCTCACAAATAACACTAATATCATCACAGCACATCCATATCTTCACCACCACAATTGAAACCACCACTAAACATAACCACCACCAAAAAACATCTCCACCACCACAACTGAAACCAACACCAAACATATCCACCACTACAACTAACACCAACACCATTACCACCACCACCATCACCGCTACCAACACCATCACCACCACCACCATCACCGCTACCAACACCATCAGCACCTCCACCAACACCATCAACATCAATTTCCATAATTCCATCACAATATAGAAAAGTTGCTGATGTTGCATAAAATCATTCAATACAAAGTTTTGTAGCGTTCATACTCATAATTCATCAATTCATTTGTCAAATATAATAGTTCTACAATAAACTTGCTTAAAATCCTTGAATGATATTCCATTTTCTAGTGTCATTATAATTGCTGTAATCTGTTTTGTCTACTTTAATTTGTAAATCCGAACATGGTTTCATATTTCTTAACTGGTCTTCCTAATTTCCTTAAGTCTCCATCCGATCTCTCTTATGTCGTCCTGTCAGTCACACTGCTATAGATCCCCCCCTTCCTTAACCCATATTGAGACTTTTCATAGAAAAGTGTAAAAAAATTCCTATACCCCTAACTCAAACAACATTGTCATCTATTCTCAACTTCTTATTAAAAAAAATCTAACAACAAATTTTGTAACAATTCATATAACACCTTATTCAGTCAAAAAGAATACATGTCACTTTAAGTGATCACAAAAATCATATAACTCAATCACCTATTGAGCCCCTTTTAACCAAATCACAACTATTATTTTTCATAAATTTATTCCTATTTTAGGTTCTTATGCAAACCGCATAACCCTTTATATACTACAAAGTCTCACAATATGTTACACTTTTCCACTTCCATTATTCTAATCTCAAATTCCAGGTTTCTGTGCAAATCGCACAACCTATCAATATACAAATCATCACCTTCCCGTGATTCTATATTCTGTCACATTTTTTATTCATAATTCTTATCTTAAATTGGTGTCAGGTCTTAGTCAGATATGATTGAGTTACCGTATAACAGTAGACGGTACTACCTGCTTTCTGTTAGCGCCAAACGTTGGGCGGTACTTACCAAACCCGACACCCCACATTGTGCCAATGGCTTCGGGCGGAAGAGCGCAATTGGGAGGGTAAAAGCCTTACCCTGGTGCGAGGAAATGCAACCTAAAGACAAAATGTCATAGCAGGGCAGACCAGGCCCTAAGCCTTGGTTGGCGGTTGGTCTAGGATCGAAGCTCTGACAGGCGGACAGTTAGAGCATTGCTTTGCTGATCCGGCAGCTTCTGCAGCTTGTCTTGTTCCAGATGTATAGGTGTTACCTTTCCTCTGGAGTGAACTAGGCAGGCTGAGAGAGAGATCATGCTGCATGGGCAACACATGATCTCTATATTTTAGCCCAGGCTTTGTGCTATGGAGAGGCAATAACTCCATCCCTGGTCTTAACTGGTCTCGGAATCAAAGCGAGAGGCAACTGTTACGGGTTATAAGTCCCTGTCAATTGGCGTAGACATGGGGCGCCACGCATTGCCTCTGACGGTGGGAGACACCTACAGGTGTCACTGATCAGCTACCGCCCGCCTCAAGCTGGGCAGCCCCCGGCCAATTGGGTGCTGATCCGCCACAGCCTGCCTGCTTCAATGGGTGCTTGGGGCTAGGACAAAATCTGAATCGCAGGCTGTAAAACCAATGCACCAGGTACTAATGAAAAGAAAAATAGAAACCTCAAGCTACGGCTTGCAACCTGGAATGTGAGAACCATGTGTCCAGGATTTTCCACTGACTTGACCAATATTGACAATGTGAGAAAAACGGTTGTGATTGATGCCGAACTCAATCGTCTTAATACTGATATTGCTGGCCTGCAGGAAACTCGCCTCGCTGAGGAAGGGTCACTCAGGGAAAACAATTACACCTTTTTTTGGAAGGGTAGAAGGCAGGCACAAAACAGGCAACACAGTGTGGGCTTTGCAGTGAAGAATTCACTACTGGGAATGATTGAAATTCCAGCAGGAGGAAATTAAAGACTATTATCCCTGCGCTTGGCAACCTCTTTTGGTTTTGCCACCATTATTACTGCATATGCACCGACACTCGATTCCTCTGATGATGTGAAGGATTCATTCTATGAGGAGTTAGACTCCGTGATCAAGGCAGTTCCAAAATCTGACGGTGATTTCAATGCTCGTGTGAGCAAGGACTCGAGTTCATGGCCAGTGTGCCTTGGAAAATACAACATCGGTCGCATGAATGAAAATGGGCAAAGGCTGCTGGAGCAGGGCACCAGAAATGACCTATGTATTACACCACTGGACTTCATCATCACGCGGTGACAACAGCTGAACCATATATCATTGACTCGAAGTTACCACAGTGCTGACTGTGATACGGATCATTCTTTGGTTGTTGCAAGGGTTAGACTGAGACCAAAGAGAATCTACACAGCTAAACACAAATCTAGCCCCAGGATTAATATTAACACTCACGATCCTGAAAAGTGCTTTCAGTTTCAACAGCAACTTGAAGAAGTTTTCACTGATACACCAGAAAATTGTACAGTAAGTGAAAAGTGGGGTCAACTTAAGGAAACTCTTTATAAAACTGCTGTAGGGGTTTACGGCACAGTGGATCATAAGAGGCAGGACTGGTTTGTGGCAAACAGCCAGACTCTGCAGCCCTTGATTGATAAGAAGAAGATAGCGCTCTTAAGAAACAAGGAAAGACCAACGCATAACACTCTGAGTGAGCTAAAGCAAGCTAGGAAGGATGTGCAAAAGGCTGCCAGGCAGTGTGAAAATGATTATTGGATCAAGTTATGTGAGTCCATTCAAACCGCAACTGATAAGGGAAACATAAGCACCCCTTTTGGGAAACATCAGAAGCATGTATGAAGGAATAAAGAAAGCCTGTGGTCCAATGATCAAAAGAAGTGCACCATTGAAAACCTTGACTGGAGAAATCATAACGGATAAGAAACAGCAGATGGTCAGATGGGTAGAGCACTATTTGGAGCTTTACTCAAGGGAGACCAAACTAGCGGATGATGCCCTCAACGCCATAGAGGCTCTACCAACTCTTGACCACCTGGACACACTTCCCACCATAACAGAATTTAAGTGTGCTATAAATGAACTTGCATCTGGCAAGGCTCCAGGTAAGGATAGGATTCCAATAGAGGTTATCAGGAGTTGGCAAGACACACTCACTCTACAGATCCACCAGCTAATAGAGCTATGCTGGCGAGAAGGACAAGTCCCACAGGATTTCAAAGATTCAAGCATCATAACACTGTATAAGAACAAGGGCGATCGGAGCGACTGCAACAACTATAGGGGTATCTCATTTCTGTGTATTGTTTGAAAAGTATTTGCCAGAATTGTTCTGCGCAGACTTCAAGTCCTAGGAGATCAAGTCTACCCTGAATCACAGTGTGGCTTTCGACAGAACCGGTCTACCATGGATATGATATTCTCATTGCGACAAATGCAAGAAAAATTCAGTGAACAGAATCAACCACTGTTTATTGCCTTCATCGACCCCACAAAGGCATTTGATTTGGTCAGTCGTGAGGGTCTGTTCAAGGCACTAAAGAAGATTGGCTGCCCACCAACTCTTCTCTCCATTGTGGAATCGTTCCACACAGGCATGAAAGGTATAATCAAGTTTGATGGTGCAACTTCCAAAGAGTTTGAAATCAAGAGTGGAGTTAAGCAAGGTTGTGTACTAGCTCCCACCCTCTTTGGAATATACTTTTCACTTCTACTGAAATATGCCTTTCGTGATCAGGATGGTGGTATATACATTCACTCACTCTCAGATGGCGGCCTCTATAATGCTTAGAGATTGAAGGCCAAGACCAAAATTAGGAGGGTACTGATCAGAGAGTTGCTTTTTGCAGATGATGCTGCAGTTACACCCACTCTGAGGAAGAATTGCAATGTCTACTATCTGCATTCTCCAATGCTTGTTCTGAATTTGGTTTAACAATTAGCAAAAAGAAGACTAAAACAAGAAGAGATTAGAACAAGAATCGCCATGGCAAAAGTAGCCTTTAGCAAGATGAAAAACATACTGACCAATAAAAAGATGTCAATTGAAATGAGAAAAAGAGTGTTGAAATGCTACATAGAACCTGTACTTTTATATGGATGTGAAGCTTGGACATTGAGCAGTCAGGCTGAAAAACATCTGATGGCTGTAGAAATGTGGTTTCTGAGGAAAATGCAAAGAATACCATGGACATCCAGAAAGACCAATGAACAAGTTCTTCAAGAAACAAATGAAGATCGTAAACCGATTAGATACATTAGACGTAGACAGTCACAATTTTTTTGGGCATGTTGTGAGAAGAAATGAATTGGAGAATTTGATGACAACTGGTAAGATCGAGGGGAACAGACCAAGGGGAAAACCTAGAAACAAGTACCTGGATGGCTTGGCCTTGTGGCATGGTCGAGACAGAAACACAGAGCTGATCCATGATTCTGGTGATCAAGTGAGATGGCAGAACATGACCGCCCACGCTTACCGGCATGGCACATGATGGATGGATGAAAAAAGAAGACACAGATTGTGTCAGAAGGTGCACATGGGGTACCATCAATCTTTATTGACGACGCCGAACTAGAGATGGTAGACCATTTTACATATCTAGGATCTGTGGTAAATAGCAAATTATCCCTAGATCAGGAAATCAACATCCGGATTGGTAAGGCAGCAACAACATTGAACAGGTTAAGAAAAAGAGTCTGGGAGAACAGGAAGCTTATGCCAAAACAAAAGTCCTTGTCTATCAAGCCTGTGTCCTTAATACTCTTCTTTATGGCAGTGAAACCTGGACAACTTACTCACACCAAGAGAAATGTTTAAACAGCTTTCATATGCGGTGTCTGTGAAGAATTCTTGGTATTAAGTGGCAAGACAAAATCACAAATACTGAAGTATTGGAAAGATCAGGTTGTGTGATGGTTTATTCCATGCTCAGTCTTCATAGACTTAGATGGGTAGGACATCTTAGGAGGATGGATGATGGTAGAATACCAAAGGACATCTTTTTTGGTGAATTACAGATGGGTAAGAGATCTCAGGGTCGGCCACTACTACGATACAAAGATGTGTGTAAGCGGGACATGATTGATACAGGCATTGATAATGCACATTTGGAGCAAGTCGCCGCTTAACGTGTTGCATGGAGGGCAAACATCAGAAATGGAATAAAGACAAAGGAGAAAATGATTGCAGATAAAGCACACACAGAGCGTGTGAGACGTAAGATGGTGCATGATGGTGGAAATGACCACGTGTTCACATGCACCCACTGTGAACGGACATTTACAGCGCAAATTGGCCTTATCAGTCACACTCGCTACCGCCATAGTTAAAAGTTATTATGCCTTTTTAAAGCACAAACTATCATCTGTCAAGACGGCAAGGTGCCAATGTGTGTGTGTGTATCTTAAATTCCAGGTTTTTATGCAAACTGCATAACCTATCAATATATAAAGCATCACCTTCCCGTGATTCTATATTCTGTCACATTTTTGTTCATAATTCTGATCTCAAATTCCAGGTTTCTATGCAAACCGCAAAACCTATCAATATACCAAGTATCACCTTATGTGTTTCTATATTGCTGATTTAAAAAAATGGACACCAATAATTTGTCTGTTATATCTACTTCTTATTAAGTACATAACGAACTTTAAATAAATCTGTCTATTCCAATTTCCAACAGCATCAAAAGAAATTTAACTTGTTAACTTGCATTTGTATACAACCAAGTTAATGAGCAGACAAAGACAAAAATTAATAATAATTAATTCTGTCAGTTTTACGGACAGAATTTGTTGAACATACGAAACACTTTACGCAACAATGAACAAATACAATGGACACAACTTAGTGGCAAGATCACATAAAAATTAGAATTCAAAACAAAATTCAATGAAAGACAACTCAACACACTCATCCTAATAATTACATTTCAGAAAACACTTGTTTTCCCACAAACATCCCTCATCACCAATTTATAATATTGCACGCAATATTACTATTTACTGCACATTTAAACGATGTGACGGATAAATCCACGGAGCGTCTCACTAAAACCAAACTTTGCTATCTCCTTGTTACCTTCCTTTTCACCTACTCTAGAATAAATGCTACTTATTTCAAAAAAAAAAAAGAAAAGATAATTGATGTCGACTTCTCAAAAATCATTTTTACCTTTTCCAGTATGTTACTTCTCACTCAAACCAACCTTTACTTGTAAACACTCCATGGTATTCCATGCCATAAAACAAAACATTAGCCACAGTGATCGCACATAAACAATAAGCAAAAACATGTTATAGCATCTTTCAATTAAATCAAGTACAAGGTAAAAACAATCTGCAAAAACATTTAAGGCATCTGTAGATTACAATGGTTCTTGTAACAATTCACAGCCACAAGCTTGTGTTCGAACCTGGTATCCTAGGAGCCTGAATCACACCACTCAACCTACACAACAAAAACACTGGATAAATGAATAGACAGGTTACAGGTGAGTAATACTCTATAAATATTCATTCTAGAATTATCCATACCAGTTTTTCCTTTTAAAAACAAAAAATCTTATAGACAACTTGACTCTTCAAATGATTGTGCAGTGTTTGAAAATAATGTTGGTCCAAGTTTTGTATTTACCTAATATGTTGCATGAACTTTACAGAGGGTGAATACAGAACTTGGACCGGCAGTATTCTAAAATACTACACATTTATTACA
This sequence comes from Cepaea hortensis, assembly GCA_963921405.1. Classification (NCBI taxonomy): domain Eukaryota; kingdom Metazoa; phylum Mollusca; class Gastropoda; order Stylommatophora; family Helicidae; genus Cepaea; species Cepaea hortensis. The sequence continues at coordinate 88,261,031 of OY992882.1, read as the reverse complement.
TATACACTGTCAAGGAGTGAGGTTTACATCTCTATTTCTCTGATAGTTGCCTGCCTCACTGCCTGTGCTATGACTCCCACTGTCATCTAGGGTTGATGATGATGACCTCGAAGATGTCTGGGATTAGCCGCCAAGGCCTGTGGGTCAGCACCTCATGTCCTTCCCTTCAAAGCACCACCAAAGAACATACACTCAGGAACAAACGACGAGCACGAAGATGATTAGGTGAAGTTTATTCTCACCCGAAGCCTTGTGTTGGTCACAGTTACAAGCAGATACTGCAGCCAGCAGCCCACAGGCTATAAACGCCTTTCACTCACAGATATCTGCTCCTGCCGCAATCTTCCGATCACTCTGCCCCGCTGTCCATGTTGTGCCCCGATCTTCTAGTGTGTGTGCGCACCCGCGATCAATGTCCAGCCATTGAGCGATGTTGCGTCTAAACATGAGCGTGTCTGTCTGAGCCTGCTGTTGTTGTCAAACGATGAAAGTGTAGAGCGTTCTAATGCCTTGACTATAGTGATGTCGGTGTAGAGCTAAGATGCGTCTGTTCTGTGTGTGGGCTGAGAGCGAAGTGTCCCGTGTGAAGACTGAGCACAAAGTGTCCTAGTGACAATCACGTTGAGTAACAATGCGACTTTATGACGTAGCACTTGTGGTGCTACATTGGGCCTAGTTTAACTATTTCTATTTTTATTCACTGATGTGTGTGCACATCAGTGTATTCTCTACATGCCTGTCATATGCCCTATGACGTACACCCTATAGAATTATTTCATGAAAATCTCCTCCATATATTTTTTTGGTTGTAAAAGATTATCAATTGATAAAATTGGCTCTCTACCATAAATCAAATAGAAAGCAGAATAATTAGTGCTTTCATTGATATTGATCCTAATAGCTCCCAATGTTAGTCCTAAATATAAATCCCAGTCTCTTTTATGGTCCTCTATGTTTTTAGCCATTATATTATACAGGGTCTTATGTTGGCGCTAATTTTTCGCATTCGCCCAAGGATTAAAAACAGAGGTTCTGATATGATATATGTGCATTTCTTTTATTATCTTTTCAAACTTTTTATTTACAAATCCTTTACCATTATCAGTGAGGATTATTTGCGGACAACCAAAGCATGGTATAAATTCTTGTAAGAACAGGCGTATTATTGTGTCTGCAGATTTATCTGAAATTGGGAGGATTTCGGGCCATAGACTGTAACAATCAACAATGTGCAATATGTAAGAATTTCCTGAAAGTGTTCTTGGATGAGGCCCTGATATGTCCAAGCTTATCTTCTGCATCCTGTATCGGACATTTAGTTTCCTTCATATTTCTCAACCTACAATTGTCACATAAATCTACATATTCATAAATACTTCCAAATAAATTTGGCCAGTAATATTTTGAACTAATAGCATCATATGCTTTATACCTTTTCATATGGTCATTATCATCATGATATGTCCTTAGTGCCTGTATTTCCATATGCTTAGGAATGTATTTTCTTAGTCTAAACTCTCCCCCTTTTTCTGACATATAATATAGTTGTCCATCCTCCTGTAAGACAACAAACTGTTTTTTCCCCCGATTAACTATCTTTAGTTTCTAATAATTTTTGCTTTATATCTTGGACTCGCTCATCCTTTTCTTATTCAATTTTCAGGTCATAACAAAGTGGTTTTACTTGTTCTGCTTTCTCCTCTGAATTCTCTTCTTCTACAATTTTCTTCAAAAGACCCTGATCTAGATTACCAGAATTTATTATATTCAGCTGCCAATTTCTATCGTCAGTATCAGGGTCACCTGTATCTTCTTCATTCAAACTTTCCTGGTAGGGTATCCTAGGCAATAGATCAATGCATGTATTTTCTTTTCCTGCAATATATTCAATATGTGCATTATAACCCTACAAGTTCAACACCCACGCTTGAATCTTTCTATTTTGCACTGGCACCTCTAACAAATATTTGTAAAGGCATATGATCAGTTTTTATAATAAAGCTGGTGTTATGCAAATAATAGACCAATTTCTGGAGCGCATAATGAATGAGATATGCTTCTTTTCCTACTGTTTATGTGACTAAACATAGATTGGTTTTTAGTTTCTTATTCCTGGCAAAACAAAGTCTTTTTCTTCACACGGTTGAGTTAGACATGCACCCACCACTCCATCTGATGTGTCTGTGTACAGGATCATGTCCTTGCTCATGTCTGGATGTGCCAAAATTGGTATACCGTTAAACTGTCCTTCAGATATTCAAGTGCTCTCTGACAATCATTCGATCATTTAAATCTCACATATTTACTCGTCAGATTAGTAATCGGTTCAGCAACCTGAGAGACATTTGGAATAAACCTTCGGTAATATCCACACATTCCTGTGAAACCTCTGACTTCTCAAACTGTTGTTGGAGGTGGTAAATCTCTTATAACTCTGACCATGTCTTCATCAGGTTTTATTCTCTCTCTCGAGTTATGATAAAACCCAAATATTTAGTTTTAGTTTTTAAGAAATCACATTTACTTAACTTAAGCTTTACTGCATGTTCTCTCAGTCTTTTATTTTTTTCTTGCATATCCTATTTACAGGACATTGCAGTCAGCACCAGCGTTTTTCAGCTGCTGTTGATATCTTGGCAAGTGTTACGTTCTGTAATTTGTCATTGCTTTCTGAGCGACCTGCTCACATACCTTCGTTAGTAACCAGCGCACTGCGATCAACTGCTGAATCTCACACAGCTGTGTTTCGTACATGAGTATACAGGATTATGAACAACGTCCTTAACCACTTCACCAGGGATACTAGCTCTCTCAGTCTATCGAACACTAATTTTACATGCTCTAGATGGTCTTCTACTGTTCCTGAGGTATATATCCCAATATCATCGATATAATCTAGGGAAAACTTGCATTCCACTCAGCACTTGGTCCATTAAGCTCATGTAAGTAGTAGGCGAAGATTTTAAGCTGAATGGCATAACCTGAAACTCAAATGAACCCACATGGGTACAGAAAGCATTCTTCTTCTGAGCATCTGGTGACATGGGAATACACCAAAATCCTGACCTTGCGTCCATGGTGGTAAAATAAGTAGACTTGTTAAGTCAACCCAAAATGTCACCAATTACTGGCAAGGGGTAAGAAATATTCTTAGTTATTTTATTTAAAACTATAATCACAACAGAACCTGTGTCCCATCTTTTTTTCGTAACTATTACTATAGGTAATTGTGCTGTGCTTTAGAGAGGGTACTTCTAAGGGTGCCATGATTCAATCAATCAATCAAGTGCCATGCTGGAAAGCGTGGGCTGTCATGACTCACCATTTAACTCGGTCACCAGTGTCGTGGATCAGCTCAGTGTTCCGGTCTCGTCCATGCCATGTGGCCAAGCCATCCAGGTATTTTCCTCTCCGTCTTCCTCTTGGTCTGTTCCCTTCGATCTTGCCAGTAGTCACTAAGTTCTCCAATCTATTTCTTCTCATAACAAGTCCCAAAAATTTTGACTTTCTACATCTAATTTCTCTAATCAATTTACGATTTTCATTTGTCTCATGTAGTACTTGGTCATTGGTTTTTCTATCTGTCCATGGTATTCTTTGCATTTTCCTCAGAAACCACATTTCTGCAGCCATCAGATGTTTTTCAGCTTGACTGCACATTGTCCAAGTTTCACGTCCATACAAAAGACCAGGCTCTATGTATCCCCTCAACACTCTTTTTCTCGTTTCAATTGACATCTTTTTATTGGTCAGAATGTTTTTCATCTTGCTAAAGGTTACTTTCGCCATGTGGTGGTGGAGGTGTTTTTTGGTGGTGGTTATGTTTATTTGTGGTTTCAATTGTGGTGGTGGAGATGTTCTAATCTCTTCAAGGCATCTCCCATCAGATGTTATGACTGTTCCGAGATAATTGTACCGATTCACTTGTTGAAGAATATTCCCATTTACTTGTATATTACATTGTGGTACCTGTGTCTTTTTACAATTTAATTCTAACCCCAGTTGCTCACTGTGTACAACAACTGCATCTATTAATTGTTGCAGGTCCTGCGCATTGTCTGCAATCAATACTGTATCATCTGCATATCTAATGTTATTGATGTTTCGTCCTCCAATGCTGACTCCATTTATATCTTCTACATTTCTGAAAATATTTTCACTGTACAGGGAAAAAGGATTTGGAGACATTATACATCCCTGCCTCTCTTAATAGGTTGATACTGTCCCACTTCATTATCAATCCTTATGGCAGCTTGTTATTTCCAATGATTGGGCATGGGTAATTTTCGTAAACATTAGAATAAATGTTGAAACATCACTATTGTTTTCACCAAATATCCCAGTAAGCACAAAGCTTGCCAGCAGGCGACCAGTGGATGTGACATGGTGGTAGTAGCAAATATACAAGGGTTAAGTAGGTCTAGCAAACCAGTAGGGAATTTACTTGATAATAAAAACTCTGATCTAGATTCATGGAGGAAATTGGAGGAAAGGCGTTAGTCACAGCCGCTGGAACTTCACCTTCCCCACGATGCCTTACGACATAAATGGAAGAAAAACTTGCCTTCAACATATCTTGAATTGCTTTTTCCACAATTTCTCGATTCCTTAAAGGTGTTCTGTAAGGTTTCAAACTTATCGGCACATTATTCCCTGTATCTATGCCCATAGTAACAGTTTTGGTCCTACCTAACTCTATGTAATTTAAGCAAAAACATTGTGATTTTCCACCACAAATCTTTCCAAAATATCTCTATGTGTTAAGAATTTTCAACTGCTTTAACAAGCTCGTTTCCTAAGTTTACTCTTGTCTTTGGTTATCATTGATATCTTATGAGGTCTCTCTTCTAATGCATTTCTGTGGCCATTAGTGCAATTCCACAGCCTATTTAAAAAAATTCTCAACTTTTGCCACTGTCTTTTATCCTTTGGATTTTTCTTTCTAATTACCTCATTTTGTCTACCTTATACCTTCCTGGTATACCTCTTAATTAAGATCCGTTCTGAACCAAGGTCATTAAACTTCTCGACCGTCGGCGTCTTCTTTTTTGTAAACACGTACTATCACCCATTTTTATAAAGTCTTGATCTTTATGATAATTCTTCTTTCTAGGTACTTCTTGTACAGGCATATATCTTTCCACTCTGGCTATCATGCACTCTCTGTTTAATTTTATGGTTTTCCCAGTATTATTTATAAGCATTACAGGGAAATCTAGTCGCTTTCCTAAGTTTATTATTTAATCGGAAATCTCCAGTACTGGTTCATCCACTATATCCCGTTCTAATTCCGTTGCCTTAGCTGTTTGTCCTTCCCAAAAGTATAGATTTCTTTTCAATCTGCCTAGAATCAAATTTATCATTTGTGGTTTCAATGTTATCGTTTCTCTTATTCTAACTATGAAGGCTTGTGTATATCATCCCCTAGATTTACATAGGTGTTTATAAATTTTAGTTTCTCTAAATTAAAATAAACCCTCACTCCATTTTCAATCAAAATATCCCTTCCTAACATTATATTTCTATTCGTGTTTCTAATTATATGGAAAGTGGGTTTCACCTCTAATTCTATCGTCTGACTTGGGCTCTGAAGGTTGTAGGTTCGATTCCGGGCCGCATCCTTTGGTTCACGAGTTAATTTTTTCTGAGACTCTTGGGGGTCATCGCTGGAGCTGCAGAGTTCGTGCTTTGTGCAATGCTTTCCGTGCTGCGGAAAGAGACTGAGCCATATGGGATAAAAACCCAGTGCAATGAAATTTACCTGTCAACTTTTAAGCAACTTTTTTTTTTAAATCTAAAGTTTCACCTGTAACTGATTGTGAAGTTGCTCTGGTTGTTAACACTTTTGTATTCCTTTTAATTCGGTTATAAAGGCTTTCCTTAATAATATTTACATCCACTCGCGTATATAGTATCAAAGTTCTTATTTTATATTGTCCTATTTCTAACATGCAGGAACTTGGATCCCTTACACACTTGTTATTCACATTAGTGTTATAATCTTGATTGTAATTATGCCTACATTTTTTTTTATTCATTTGCATAATAACTAATTTAATATTTCTTTTATTATGATTAGGAACCTTTTTGGCATTCCCACTTCCGCAGGTCCTTCTCAGTAAGTGAGATTCCCGTTTCCCTTCCATCTATTTCCATTGAAACTCCTATCTGACAATCTGTGGGCTGATCCATGTAAGTTTGGATATACTGATATACTGATCCTTCTTGTCTGCAGTTATAACATATCACCCCAGGTCGTGTGACTGTTAACACCTCACCATACTGATTGTTCATCTAACCCCTACGACTACACATAAAACAGTTAAAAGTTTATTATACCGAATGAACCCCAGCCCCATTTTCTAAATTATTTATCCTACTTCTTCTCCATCTATTTCTCAAGTGTTCAATATCCATAGGTTCCTCCGTTCTTTTTTCAATATTGCCACCTGGTTCTCTGCCAATTCTCATTCTAAATCTTCTTAAATTTTCCTCCACTATGGCAATGTTCACCGCCTGAACCAATTTTACAGGTTTTCTTGCATCAACTTAAATTTTAGACAATCTGACCTTCAACGAAAATACCTACCAGCATTCTTTCGACTTCATCTCCCTGTATATTTTGACCTAAAAATGCTCCCTCTGCTAAATTAATAAGTCTATCACAGTACAACTGTACGCTTTCTCCTCTTTCTTGCCTCAATTGTCGCAAAACCGAAAATGCATATTGAGGATAAGTAACCTCTGCATATTTGTGAGCGAGATCATTTTTAAATTCTTCCCGAGTTTCCTATACCTCCACGTCTAACTTTCTTCTAATGTGATCGGAAACTGGACTTATGCTACTTTGAGAAGCTATCTTCTTCTTCTCTTCATAGGTAGCACACATCAGAACAGCACATTTTAAAATATCTGTAGTTATTCCCTGTTGTTTCAAGGTCATATTTAATCTACCAGTGGCCTTCCCCATATAGATCCTAGAATAACTTCTTGATTTATCATTTTCTTCTTCAAAAATTATGGTACATATTCCATCAATTAAAAAAATTATTATATGTAAAATTAACCTACAATTTACTTAACTGAGATATAGTCTTCTGCTTCTGTCATGAGATGCATCTCTCTCATGAGTTGACCATCAGTCTCCATGGATCATGTTCAATAAGTTAACTCTAGAATTCATCATAGTGCGCTGGAAGATCCTGGTCAGATGCAACAAAACAATACAAAACAAACCCCCCCCCCCCCCCCCCCCCCCCCCCCCCGTAACACGACTACTGCCTGCCAATTCTTCTTGCCATGCTTCGCGACGACACCATATCACGCCGAAAGTGAAGATCTCATTGTTGTGCTGAAGGTCCAGGGGTTAGCACATGATCGTTAGTGGTCCTAATTTTGATTACAAACAGTACTTCATGTTTCCTTCTGGTTGTAATAATATCAGTTAACGATGAAGGAATGTGCGAATCCATGGCAATTCAATAACAGTAATATCAAGAGATTCCAGCGTGTGTGAAGTTGAGACAAAACTTTATTACAACTTGTTTCAACATGAATTTCCATAATTCCCCCAAAATATAGAAATTCGCTGATGTTGTATAAAATCCTTCAATACAAAGTTTCGTAGCTATTCATGCGTATAATTTGTCAATTCTTTTGTCAAATATAATAGTTCTACAATCCATCCATCATGTGCCATATCGATAAGCGGGGGTGGTCATGTTTTGCTATCTCAATCGATCACCAGAGTCGTGAATCAGCTCCGTGTTTCTGTCTCGACCATGCCACGTGGCCAAGCCATCCAGGTAGTTACTTCTCGGTCTTCCCTTGGTCTCTTCCCTTCGATCTTGCCAGTTGTCACCAAGTTCTCCAATTTATTTCTTCTCATAACATGCCCAAAAAATGTTGACTGTCTACGTCTAATATCTCCAACCAGTTTACGATCTTCATTTGTTTCTTGAAGGATTTGTTCATTGGTTTTTCTGTCTCTCCATGGTATTCTTTGCATTTTCCTCAGAAACCACATTTCCACAGCCTTCAGATGTTTTTCATGCTTCTACAATAAACTTTCTTAAAATCCTTGAATGATATTCCCTTTTCTAGTATCAGACTAGAGTCTGACTCGGTCTCTCCCATCAACAGCTGTCACTTGAACTTTCAAATGACATCGACATTCGTCCACAGCTTCACAAATACTGCATCTTCACCAATGTGGCGGCTAGATAGACTTCTGCCATGTGCCATCTTCTGTCCGACCTCGAACGCGGTCCAGACGTGAATGATCTCTCACGGACCTGTAGTCCGTGCTTTACCTTCGCTCCACTTACTTCCGGCAGAGTGGTTCACAATCCACTCGATCTTCACGTCTGTCACCGAAATGTGCAAGACTCTAGGTCACCTGCACTGAGTGGTACTTTAATCCACGCCAACTCCATGGCAAGTCCCTTATATACTCAACATCCTCTACAATTCCAGATGTTATCCATTCTTCTAAGATCTCAAACACGTCCGCTCTGGGTGGAATCACATCACTAACTATCCCTAACTTTGTTTTTGTTGTTCTCTTGTTGGCTTCTGTCATTGAAGTCCCCATCACTACTTGGATACTACATATTATATTGCTAGGTATATATTGTGCGTTCAAGTGCGCTGTGAAAAAGGTTTCGTCTACTATAATTTATAAGTCCGAACATGATTTCACATTTCCAAACTTGTCCTAATTTCCTTAGGTCTGTCCGAGCTCTCTTATATCGTCCTAACAGTCACACTGTTATACTACCCCCAATACCATCACCACTGCCAACACTAGTACTACCACTACTATCAGTACTACTACCACCACTACCATCATCACTACCATTAGAACCATCATCACAACTACCACCACTAATACCACCACTATAATCAATATTTCTACCACTACTACCATCACTTCTACTACCACCTTTAACATGACCACTGCCATTACCACGCCCACTAATATCACCACGACCACCACTACCACTACTACCACCATCACTACTACGTCCGCCACCATCACCAATACCATTATCATTACCACTATCACAACTACTTCTGCCACAACCACCATCACCACTACCACCATTATCACCACTACTATTACCACAAACATCACCATCCCCACTAACACAATCGCTCCCATCATTACAACTACTTCCATCACCAATACTACCACTACTGGGGGGCTGAGTGGTCTCGAGGTATGGTGTCCACCTCGAGTGCTGGAGGTCCTGGGTTCAGGCCCCGGTGAGGACCGGGATTTATTTAAAATATCCACCTGGACTTCTAGTAATAAAAATTTCCCCTGGTCTCTGGGTAGTGAGATCGGTCGCCCGTGTTTATTGTTGCGCACGTAAAAAAGCCCCTGGCAATTGGAAATTGAAAAAGAGTAGCCTAACGGCGCTGCCCGGGCAAAATTTCGAGTTAAAAATCTACCCAAAGTATTTCAGGATCCTCGCCGATGCAACGGAGTTCGTGCATTGAGCTGAGTTTCTCCAGACTCAGGTTTGAGTTAGGAGGAAAACGGAGCACTTATAGGTTAAACCGTGTGCCGTGATGTTGATGCAACGACTAAAACTAAAAAACTAAAACATACTACCACTACCAAAATCACCAACAATGTGATCACCATCACAACAGCTATCACCACCAACACTACCACTGCCATTGTTGGCACATCTGGGTTGAAGTTTTGAGTTAAATTTGTTGCCTAGACTCTGCTGAGGTTGTGTTTGTGTATATGTATAAATGATGAAAGTTTTGTGTATATGTATATATCACGAAGTGTTTGTGTATATATATAAATCATGAAGTGTTTGTGTATATGTATAAATTATCAAATGTTTGTGTATATGTATAAATCATCATCATAATAATCTAGTGCATTGTCCTGGGTAGAACCCCAATCTTCTTTAATTCTTTGGTAAGATCCATTTGTTTTCATTTTCGTCCAGTGAATGTAAAACATTCCTGTAACATTGATATTCAAAGACACATATGTGTGTTTTAGCTGATTGGTTACATATGCAAGTTTGACACCTGTATGTTGCCACAGCAAATACGCCTGCTGGTAATACTCAGTATATACCCTTAATAGAATAGTCAGTTAACTGATTCAGTGCCAAACAAAACAAGTAGATTTGGACCAAACATAGTGCACAATCAAATGAACAAGTTTTACAATGTAGATTTCCATTAACTAAGAATTAAATTGGCGAAAGATATCGCAAAACTATGCAAATAACTAAGACCCTAGTTTGGCAATATATAGTTCATGTAACCAAATGGGAGGCCATAATTGGCGATATATTTTCCTTTGGCACTGAATCAGTAAACTAAAAATGTGCTCTGTGACAGACTCAGTATATTTATTTTTACATGTTTAAATATGCGGTGTCTATTATTTTAGCTGCAGTCTGGCATAGTGTAAACATTTCTCTTCGTAATACGATGGTGCTTAAAATAAAAACCTTAATTATATTTTGGGGGTGAATATATTCTATAATGGAGGGGTATATGCCTGGGAAGAGAGGAAGAGGAAGGCCACAGAGAAGATGGGTGCAGAATGTGGCAGATATCTCCAGATTGGTGTATCGGACGCGGGACATCTTGCTTATAATCAAGAGGTTTTCCAGAAGGTTGTTATTGAAGCGAGGTTCTGCAAAGGACATGCTACTGAATGAATGAATGAATGAATATATTCTGGGGAAAACAGTAAATAAGAAATGTATAATTTTCCGATGTAATCACCACTGCGTCCAATGCAAGTTCTCCAGCGCCAATATAGTGCTTGAATTCCTGTAGAAACAAACTTCTCTGGGGTAACTACTTGATGTGCGTGACCCGATAGTGAATAGTCTGTCACAGAAGTCGCGCCATTTTGAAACTTCCTACTCCTCTGATACACTTACAGGACCAACAGGCAATCATCACCACACTGGACCTTCATTAGCCAATGAATTTCTATAGGTATTAATTACCCTTTCACTGATCACAAAATGGATAACAGAACGCTGATCCTCTTTGGTGCAAGTCAAAAGTTTGACGGTCATCTTTGAACTGTCCTTCACCGTGTTCGTCTGCACCACGATGTCACGTGCTCAACACTCTTGACATCCGTAACAACAATATTTAATTTTACAAGACAATGGCATGGTTATTATAATTTCTATCACACTTTTAAGGTTTTCATTTGAAGTCCCCTAGTATATTTGAATCGTGGCTTGTTTTACTGATAGTTTCTGTGGAGAATTCCAGAGAACTGGTTTAAAATTAAGACCCTTTTAGATGGGATATGATGACAGCGACGTTATGCAAATTACAGGCTATATGATTAAGGTGGTGGTGTTGGTAGAGATGTCGGACGTAGTCAGTGGGGGAACTGGGTCTATAAATATTGGTTGCCAGGAGACAAAGCTGCTAAAGTGGCCTTAACATTTTAAACATAATGTCTAACGTTTAAGTGGAGCCCACTTTACCAGGGTGCCACAGGACCCACTTACCATGGGGCAAGCTGACCCCCTGGCCAGTCCGCCACTGGTGGTGATTGTGGAACACGATCATCTCTTGTTTCAAACTGTAACAACAGGACCAGCAACATAAGAAGACATTATCTTAGTCACAGCTGTGGCTGGTTGGTTGTCAGTTCTCTGAAAGACCCAGTATTAACTCTTCAATCTGACGGACTGTCATTCAGATCATACAAGGCCTGAAAAGGACATGCATCCATTCAATAGACTCATTCAGATCATACAAGGCCTGAAAAGGGTATGCATCCATTCGACTGAAGTTGGTACAGATTTTAAGTGGAAATCATCATGGCCGAATGGATAAAAGCACCCGAAGCAGGTTCAACCCCTACACTGCACAGTTGGACTAAAATGGTGACTTCTCGTCCTTGACTTGGGGATGTAAATTACAAGTACATCTGAAGTCAGAGTGAGTTCGCCTGATTGTGAGGGAAACTGGAAATAGGGAAAGCTAATCCACATGCAAAGATCAGCTAAGTGCACTAGAAGTAGTAGCATATATATGGACTACGCTTGAGTTAAAAGCGAGCAAAAGCACACAGAAAAAAACAACCTCAGAGTGGCTTGGAAAGAAGAGTGATGGAAGGCGTAGTTCCTGGAAGAAGAGACAGAAAACATGAACATGGACAGAAGACATTGTAGACACCTGACATGAGAGTGACATTCAGCCAAGGATCTGCTACATGATGCACCTCCATACTTACTGATTTTAAAACAAAATAAAGGGACTGCGAACACTGTTTAGTTAGTTAGTTGCATATCCTATACAGGATGTCACAGTCAACCCCAGAATTTTTGACTCTGTGATTTCTTAGTAAGTTTACATTCAGTAGTTTGCCATTGCTTTCTGAAAGACCGGCACTTACACTATTGTATGAAAACCAGTGCAAAGCATTCTGTTGCCAAATTATATGCAGTTGTGTTTTTGAATGCTGTATGCAGAATTATGAATTGCATTCATAACTAATTCGCCACAGAACCGGTGCTTATTTGCCAGTTCCCGTATGGGAACATTTTTACTTGATTAAAATGGGTCGCGAGTGGAAAGAGGTTGATCATTTTAAGAAGCCCTGATTGTGACTGATGATATACTAACAACGCACCATGTTTCATTGGTTACTCCATACGTGACAACATGATATATGTTTTTAAACTTGTGGTAGCTTGGTAACTGGTCAGGAGAACAGTCACCCCAGTAGCTCCAATAGATGCAGGTCCATTTCAGGGTTCAGATGATACGAGTAACAATGCATCGGACCTCAGGGTTAAAACTCAGTCTTTCAGAGCATTCATAGCAAAAAAACCTGTTTGTCTGTCTGTCTGTCTGTCTGTTTCACTCTCTCTCTCTCTCTCTCTCTCTCTCTCTCTCTCTCTCTCTCTCTCTCTCTCTCTCTCTCTCTCTCTCTCTCTCCTCTCTCCTTCTATACCCGTTGCCACAGGCAGTTGCCACTTTAATGTAATAAACCTATCAGGGGCATGCGTAATTAATATAATAATTATCAGAAACATAACAGGGTTTAGTTACAACTTTTTGACCAGGAATTAAAAAAATAAAATAGAAGAGAGTATTACAATCAAACAGCTGTCTAGGACCGACAGAAATAAGTAACTATTCAATCGATGTTCATGTGATTATTTTGATTCTATACTAGCCAATGTAGGGGCAATGGATATATTTATTATGTTCGTAATTGGATATGCCTTTTTCCACTCTGCATTATGTAGCTGACCCTAGCGGATACTGCAGAGCGGAGAGGCCAGTCTCAGTATTTGATCTTGGATACACCGGAAATTTCAGCTACACCACTTATCGGAGAAACCAGATCATAGCAGCAGACGTGGAACTACTTGTAACTGCTGTCCTAGATAAACAGGGCTGTAAGTTGTACATTATTTGCAATTGTCTTTATTCTTCTACAACTTTTTGATTCTCAGCAGGGCATAGGCCCTCAGAAACTCACGACAAGCGCTTTGTAGACTTCATGATTGGTTGGTGTTTGCAGTTAAAGCTTTCTCCGGGATAAGGCAGTCAAGTCTCAAGCAATTCCTCATTAGTCACCTCTTACAACACTCAGTGTTACTGTTCTCTCTCTCTCTCTCTCTCTCTCTCTCTCTCTCTCTCTGTCTCTCTGCCCCCCCCCCCCTAATTGGCTCTTGTGATGCACAAAAGATCTATATTACCTACAGAGAAAATGTCCAGAGTGAAGATTGTTGTAAAATATAAATGTATCAGCTCCCTGGGTTCCATCATTATGTTGTCAAATTGTTAAATATATCATTACCTGGGGTTCCTTAATACTGCTGTAAAATACAAATATATCACCTCCCAGGGTTACTTAATGCTGCTGTACAATATACATATATCACCTTCCGTGGTTCCGTCATTCTTTTGTCAAATATAAATATATCACCTTCCAGGTTTCCGTAATGCTGTTGTATAATATAAATATATCACATCCCGGGGATTCCATATTGCATTTGTAGACGGCGCTTAAGAAGTATGTCTGTGTTAAAGCTGAGACTGGTAGTCTCTTAAGTTAGAATGTAGGGTTCAGACAGTTTGGATTACACTGAAAGAGACAGATAAATACAACCTTGCATGGCCGCTGGAAGGGAGACGGGGGAGGCATTCAAAGGCGAGTAAGGACAAATCTGATTGAATTGCGTCTAAATATGACGCAATGGGCCAAACGTTTGAGAACAAGTGTAATGTAATCATGTTTCCAAGACGTTCTGATGGCGGATATAAACGTAGACTCTACCAATAAATCGGTGCCATCTCCACAATGAAAATTGTCTCCTAAGGATCTCCACCACTGTCTGTCTCTCACCTTTACTGTACATTCTGTCAGATTGTCGTTCGTACATCTCTTGATAGTATCTTGCCACTTGTATCATTGTCTACCTCTTGCTCGCTTGCCTTCAACCTTACCCACCAGTATGGTTATTATAAGAGTGTTATGTCTTTTAATGTGGCCGAAATATTTCACTTGCCTCGTTTTTATTCCTTTCATCAACTCTCTTTTCATTTTCAGTTTTTCTAGAAACGCTGTATTTGATTGTGCTTGTTTCCATGAAATACAACATATTCTTTTGTATATCCACATCTTCAGGGCCTCTGTTAGACTTTCTAATTGTTTGTTCATTGTCCAGGCTTCTGCGCTATACAGTGTGTTGAATATTCATAAAATTTGACGAATTCTCATTTTTAATGCATTGTAAATCTCTCTAGATATTATTACTGATTTCATAATGTTGAAAACATTTTTGGTCATTCCTATACTCTATTTTTTCTTTATATTTTCTGATATTGTTTATACTTGCGGTGAAATGGTGGCAGAATAACTGTGTGTTTTTTTTTTTTGCAGAGGGACGCTGCTGTGGTTTTTATTTTTGTTGGGAAGAATGTGATGCTTTTGGTAACCACTTTAGGAATGTTTTTCACAAGAAACCACGGAAGGCAGGTGGTGGATGGAATTTTGAGGGCCGCCAGATAGTTGTTAGTTTTGGTCTCAAGTGTTGCGATGGTAGGCGGAGGACATGGAGTCTGCTTTGAAGAACTGTAAAAAATCAGAAATAAATATCATAATGGGTGATTTCAACGCAAAAATAGGAAAGCAAAGCGATGGATACAGTGTAGGCAACCATGGTTTGGGAGAAAGAAATGAAAGAGGTTACAGACTTGTAGAATGGGCAAAAGAACAAGAATTGGTTGTAGGAAACACCTGGTTTAAACAACATCCTAGAAGATTATGGACATGGAGGAGTCCAGACAGCAGGATTAAAAACCAGATAGATTACATCCTGATGAGCAAAAGGTTTCGAAATGCATTAACAGTTGTAAAAACAGTTCCAAATGCAGACTGTTACAGTGATCACAGATTAATTACTGGCACATTGAGGGTAAAGTTAAAGAAAGTCAAGTATACAGCAGGAAACCCTAAATATGACTTGTGCAAATTGAAAACTGACAAAGAAATACAAGATAATTTTAACATAGAAGTAAAGAACAAATTTGATTTATTGTCTGATCTAGAGATCCTATTTCAAGATGTAGATGATCAATGGGAAATGCTGAAGAATTCAATCAGTTGTGCAGCAGAAAAAACTATTCCAAAAGTAAAGAAAGTTGGCCGTAAGACATGGATGACTGAAGAAATTTTACAACTAATGGAAACAAGAAGACAGAACAAAAATAATCCTGCCAAATATGAAGAAATTCACAGAAAAGTCAGAACCTTATGTAAGGAGGCTAAAGAAACATGGCTTGAGAAAAATTGCAGAGAAATTGAAAAACAACACAACAGTAAAAATGCGAAACTAATGCACAAAAGAATTCAGGAGATTACTAATCAAAGAACACGTACATCAGCAGGCTGCATAAAGACAAAAGATGGAAGAGTCATAATAGAAAAAGATCAGATTTTACATGTATGGTCAGATTACGTGAAAAACCTTTATGACGATAGCAGAGACGAACAATATATTGTTCAAAATAACAATGAAGGGCCAGCAATTTTGAAGATGGAGGTTCAGAATGCTCTTAATCATATGAAATCTGGCAAAACCCCCGGTCCAGACAGCGTCACAACAGAAATGATTAATGCTTTAGAAGAATATGGAATAGATAAAGTTACCAGTCTGCTTAATACAATATATGATACTGGAAACATACCTCATGAGTTATGTAATTCTGTATTTATTGCAATCCCAAAGAAATCAGGAGCCTTGGAATGTGATCAACATCGAACAATTAGTATAATGAGTCACATCACGAAGATTTTGCTAAGAATTATCATGCAAAGAGTTAGGAGGAAAATACAACCTGAAATAGGAGAAGAACAATGTGGGTTTGTAGTAGGCAAGGGTACAGTAAATGCTGTGTATATACTGAGAACCGTAATCGAACGTTCTATAGAAGTAAACAAAGATCTACACCTTTGCTTCATTGACTACACAAAGGCTTTTGATAAAGTGAGACATGTCAACATGATAAGGATGCTTGAAGATCTACAAATTGATGGGAAAGACCTTAGACTTGTAAAAAACATATATTGGAAACAACAAGCTGCCATAAGAGTTGATAATGAAGTAAGCCAATATCAGCCTATTAAGAGAGGTGTGAGACAGGGATGTGTAATGTCTCCAGATCTGTTTTCCCTGTACAGTGAAAATATTTTCAGAAATATTGAAAATATGGAAGGAATCAACATTGGGGGACGATGCATCAATAACATTAGATATGCAGATGATACAGTCTTGATTGCAGACAATGAACAGGACCTGCAAAATTTAGTAGATGCGGTTGTTACACATAGTGAACAACAAGGGTTAGAATTAAATTGTAAAATGACACAGATTATGGTCGTCACTAAGAAGAACGAAATACCACAGTGTAATATACAAGTAAATGGGAATACTCTTCAACAAGTGAATAGGTACAATTACCTCGGAACAGTAATAACATCTGATGGGAGATGCCTTGAAGAGATTAGAACAAGAATCGCCATGGCAAAAGTAGCCTTTAGCAAGATGAAAAACATACTGACCAATAAAAAGATGTCAATTGAAACGAGAAAAAGAGTGTTGAGATGCTACATAGAACCTGTACTTTTATATGGATGTGAAGCTTGGACAATGAGCAGCCAGGCTGAAAAATATCTGATGGCTGTAGAAATGTGGTTTCTGAGGAAAATGCAAAGAATACCATGGACAGCCAGAAAGACCAATGAACAAGTCCTTCAAGAAACAAATGAAGATCGTAAACTGATCAGAGACATTAGACGTAGACAGTCACAATTTTTTGGGCATGTTATGAGAAGAAATGATTTGGAGAACTTGGTGACAACTGGTAAGATCGAGGGGAACAGACCAAGGGGAAGACCTAGAAACAAGTATCTGGATGGCTTGGCCTTGTGGCATGGTCGAGACAAAAACACGGAACTGATCCACGACTCTGTTGATCGAGTGAGATGGCAGAACATGACCGCCCACGCTTACCGGCATGGCACATGATGGATGGATGGTTGCGATGGTAGGCGGAGGATCTCTTTAACGAGACAATGGCCATGGTCACCGACCAGTACGATCACTGCCAGGAAGGAAAGCAGCGGCAAGCTACCTTTTTAAAAGATGCCTAGTTCATCATGATTCGTCGATTCACAGAACGTCGCAAGAAAAGTACAGCAACACTGAAATTTGCAAAGTGGAATGTTCGTACTTTAAGCACAGATGGAAAATTGGGTAACATCAAACAAGAAATAGGAAGAGAGAATATTAATATATTAGGATTGTGTGAGACGAGATGAAAAGGGACAGGGATTAAGACAAGGGAGGATTTTAAGATTATATATTCTGTGGAGAGGAAAGGCAAAGAGGTGTTGTAGCAATTATCTTAGATTTGAAAACATCAAAATCTATTACAGAATATTGGGCAGTCTCAGACAGGGTTCTATTGGTGCAGTTAATCGGCAGACCTTTTGACATAAACGTCATTCAGATATATGCCCCAACAGGAGAACACAGTGAAGATAGTGTAGAGGAATTTTATAATGACACAGAGAGTACTTTGAAGAAATGTAAAAATTTAGAAATAAACATAATGGGTGACTTCAGAGCTAAAGTAGGAAATCAAGGTGATGGATGCACAGTAGGTAAACATTGTTTGGGAGAACAAAATTAGAGAGGACACAGACTTGTAGAATGGGCAAAAGAGCATGAACTGATCGTCGGTAACACCTGATTTAACAATGTCCAAGAAGATTATGGACATGGAGGAGTCCTGACAGTAGGATTAGAAACCAGATTGGTTACATTCTAATTTGCAGAAGGTTTCAGAATGCGTTCACAGTCGCGAAAAACAGTTTCAAATACAGACTGTTACAGTGATCACATATTGATTACAGGCACATTGAAGGTAAAGTTAAATAAAGTCAAGTATGCACCTGGAAACACTAAATACGATCTGTGTACATTGAAAAATTACAAGGAAATACAAGACAAATTTAATATACAAGTAAAGAACAGATTTGATATATTGTCTGAACTAAAGATCTTATTTCAAGATGTGGATGTTCTATGGGAAATGCTGAAGACATTTGTCCAGTTCTCACCTATTCATGACATGACCTGAAAATGGGGACTGATAAAAACGTGTCCTCTTCTGATGCGAGTATCTAATACTCTTTGTGAGTTAACATCTTTCACAGTATCTTCACTACACTGGGAAAACACTAATAAAATATTTATTTCATTTCAGCAGATTGTCCAAATGATTACTTTGACTGTTACTACAACAACTACTGCGTTATAAAATCTGTCGTGTGTAATGGCTACAACGACTGTGGCAACAACAGAGATGAACAATGGGGTATTTGTTGAGTCCATGCGTTATTGCTGCAATAGTTGCTACCAGCGTCTTTGAACACATTGTTGTATTGATAAGATATGAGCAAACCCAATGTATTTATATGAACCATTTATGTAGCTACTATGTTGTTCAACCCTTCTGGGTTATAATTTGAATACATAGTGTCTGTTAGTATATCAGATAGTATAAGGGTTGTTCATTTGAAACTCGTTCCAGTGGCTTTATTACAAAAGCATTAAAGAAACATTAACAGGTGTGGTAGAATTAAACAAAGCATTCATTTTGAATGAATTATGCACCATGGGTTGGTCAGAAGAAGTCGCCATAGGCATTCAGGCAAGCATCCCATTGCTTAGGTAGGCGGCGAATGCCGTCTGCAAAAAAAGGATTGTGATTGCTCACTGAACCAAGTGTTTACCGTGTTCATTACATCTGCATCTGTGTGAAATCGTTGCCCCTTGAGAGCCTTTTTTAGAGGTCCGAAAAAATGAAAATCACATGTTGACAAATCAGGACTATAGACTGGATGTTGCAGAATTTCCCACTTCTTCCTTGCTAATGCTTCCTGCACAATCTTTGCAACATGCGGAAGAGAATTATCATGCAACAAAATTACACTACGAGGAAGCATGCCAGGTTATTTATTCTTGATGGCTGTTTGCAGCTTGTCTAGTGTTTGCAAGTAGTGGGTAGAGCTGATGTTGACACTAGATTCTTTAAAGTCGGCCAACAATAGCTCTTCATGGTAAGAAAATGTGCCCAGCATAACCTTACCAGCGGAAACCTGTAACTTGAATTCTTAGGCTTTTGGTGATCCAGCATGCATCCATTGCATGCTCTTTTTTTCGCTGCTTGGCTCAAAGTGGTGACACCATGATTCATAGCCTGCACTATGCGGAAGAGAAATGCATCACCCTCCACTCTGTAACGCAGCAAGTGGTTCAAACACTATCCCATGCATTCCTCTTTTGGTGGTCGGTCAACATCTGTGGTACCCACTGTGAACACACCTTCCGATATTGCAGTTTCTTACGAACGACCTTTTGAATTGTCCCAATTGACACATCAAATTCTTTCACTAGCGAACGTATGCTTCAACAACGGTTCATCTGTACTGCTGCATCAATTTTGGTGATGGTTTTTTCTGTTGTAACAATATGCACTGGACCCAGCCGTCGAAGATCTGTCGTGAACTGACGTCCTTTCCGAAACATTTGTGCCCAGTCTGTCACTGTTGTCTTCGACACACATTTGTTACCGTACGCTGCCTGCATTCTTCGATGAATGTCCACTGGTTGACATCCTTCAAATGAAAGAAACTGAATCACAGCTCTTTGAGCTTCTTTGGACGGATTTTGGATCAACCCGGCCATATTCTAAACGGTCAGAAACAGAACCTATGCATAATAGGATGATAAGCATGTGCTCTTTTATTCATTGGTCAGTACTTATCACATGACTATGACATCATGTTCAACGTACGTAATTACGCATGGTGCGGCACGAATGGATTTCAAATGAACGCTCCTAATAGTTTTTTTTATTTGTTTACTCGTGTATTTTGGGCAATTATGACATTCATTGCATCATCATCATCATCATCATCATCATCATCATCATCATCATCATCATCATCATATGCCCTGAAAAAATTGTATAGGCATTCGTATCTTTGTCCTTGGTGTACTGGATCAGCTCTGCTGATGGTACTCCTCCGTGCCATGGTCTCACTTCACCCAGCATAATTTCTGTTGTTCTGCCCCTGCTCTCTTTTCCCATTAATCTTTCCAGTTGTTTCTCTTCTCATTACATGACCAAATCATGCCGTGTGACACTTTATTATAGATGTATATAATATTCTACTTTCAATCGTCTCCTCCAGGCAATCATATGTTAGTTATCATACTGTGATTCGAACCTATCACCTCCAAATGACAACAACACCTCGCTATAGGAACAAACAGTACTTAGGCGCATAGCCAGCTAGTCATCCCTCAAAAAGGTGTCATCAATAACCAGGTCCCCACAACGATGGAATAATGACAGGATTAGTATCTAACAATTGAAATAGCACCATAGGTCTCGGGATGTTATATTAACCAAGGATAAGTCAAATAACAAACAGTCAAACACATCTGATCTGTTGCAGAACCCCTGAGGCCAATAAAGACAGTGCATTAACACATTAACAAGTTTTGGTTCACCCTCATAGTAGTAGAAGAAAGATGTAAAGATTACCGTACACACTGGACAATATAACCATTTATGATTTAACTACTGGTTTTGTGTTTTGAATTTTGTCTCAATAAAGGGATGCCATATATCTTGCATTTAATTGCAAGCTACTACACTTAGATATTTCTGTTATTTACAAGTTGTACTTACAGGTGTAAATCCTATTAACTGTTGTAGTTGTTATTGTTGTTGTTATACAACACCTTCATTCCAGTTGTTCACTCTTGGGAAGTAAATTACAAGTACCCCAGAAGTGGGAGTGGGTTCGCCTGATGGCAGGGGAACACTAGTAGGGGGGAAAGCTAATCCACATGCAAAAATAGGTTCAGTGCACTCCCCAGTAGTAGGAGCTTCTAGTAGTTGTAGCACTTGTATGGACTGCGCTCGATTTCAAAAGCAAGCGGACGAAGAAAAAAAGATATGACACATTTGGCTCATGCGTGCGAGGTCTTTATTTGTGAGGACATCGCTTGGGTGCTGAATGTCTACGATGAGCATGGAGATCGAGACTCTTTCAGTCTCAATCCTAGGTGAAGATGAGGAGAATGTATCTTATCCCAACGCCCTTCGTCATCTAGTAGGGCAATTTAAGGGTGCCCTGCTTTGCTATAACTCTTTCCATTCCCAGTGAAGGTCCTTTGTGAATTGTGGACTGAGAGATGACATACATTCGTATCCATGTAGCGAAAGGCTTAAGATCATAGTTCGCAATCCCGCATTCTAAAAACAGCTGCGGGAGATTTGGCAGCAGACCGCCTTGCGCTGGTTTTTATAAATGGTATGAGTTCCGGTCATTCAGAAAGCAATGGCAAACTACCGAATGTTAACTTGCCAAGAAATCAAAAACAGCCAAAAAAAAATATGGTGTTGACTGCGCCGTCTTTTAAAGAATATGCAACTAACTTAAACCCGTGTTTACCAAAGTACTATTAATTCTTAATTGTATGTCGACAAATACCAGAGTGTTACTAGGGGTCATGTTGTATGCACCCTGACAACTTAAGAATGAACACGTCCAATAGCGCAAAGAATAGCAGTTCCAAAAGCCGACCGAACGAATAAATTAGTTAGTTAGTTAGTTAGTCGCAGTTCCAACTTCACAGCAACGGGTTGTCCCCATTATGCTCCGTTCCTGTGCCAGTGAAAATCACACAAAACACTCCCCACTGACTTTATTCATAGCACCATTCATTAACTAGTCACTAGCACAATTCAACAACTTACAGTTTGTAATCCGTCATTACCAGGCCCTCAATCCAGTGAGCGACACGGCTCACCCCGTTTTCTGTACTGCCGGGTGTTTACAAGCCTGATGTGTACTGGCCATCGCTCTTGCTGTAACACAGATTCTACAACACTCTAACCCTGTCCATGCCACTTGACTCGTAGGCTTTCCTCTTCACCTTTGAAACACTGCCTGCATCTTCATAAGATACAGCTGGTCTTGTCAATTTCCACGATGTGAACCTGGCTGTGTCTCCCGGACCAACTGCCTTCTCCCTTGTCCGCCCACTGTGTTCAAACCACATCACGTGCCCTCCGTCTTGCCGCTCGATTGGCTACTATCTTTAGCCCGTTACCGGTGTCTTTTCCTTATAGCTCTCCGTGATTATTTATCACTCTTACTGTCTCAACAATCTATGTTGCTGTTACTCAGGTCTTAAGTAATCCGACTCATGGCACTGTACTATATGTATTCTTTGATGAGTGTTTACTTCTATACTATATTTTTCATGTTTCTATATTCTATATTTTATCTTTAATATAATTATAAATTTAAATATTGAGCACAACCCACTACCGGCAACGCCGATCACATTCTGGTATGAACCTAAGGCCTATCCACGTCAATATGGAAGCACTATACTCGAGTTTCGCCCTCATTTGAGCTCGTCAGTAGTGCATATCCCTGACCGGATCCGGAAACTGTCCCGGATCACGCGTGTGAAGCGGGTGTGTAACCACGCGGCACACACTGGACACACCAAATTATCACAACAGAACATCACAACGCTACCCATCGTAGGCCATGCTCAAGATTGCCCAATCGCCGCGACCGACGTCCGTCAATCGATGGGACCCGAACGATCAGGACTTCTCACTGGCAAGGAACACCAGGCCTCCTAAATCCAGTGAGCAATAATCAATTGATTATGTGGTTGTTTCGGGATTTGAAATTTAAATATTGAGCACAACTACGTTGCCGGTAGTGGGTTGTGCTCAATATTTAAATTTCAAATCCCGAAACAACCACATAATCAATAATTATAAATGTTAAAATTCAAATTTGGCACTTTCTTTAATCTAAGAAATAAGGCAAACCGTTAATCAAAAACTTATTGTTGTTTTTTAAATCACTGCACTATATTACATTACTTCTCTTATTACAAATCTTATATATAAATTAGGATGTGCGTCCGTATCTCTGTATCTATGTATGTCCTTTATTCGTTCGCGAACGGCCCATCTGATTGAGATGAAATTTTCTACACGCCTTCCTTTCATTCCAGAGCTGCCAACTGTGATATTTTGTTAGTGTGAAATCGCCTGCTTACTCAGTATTATTTCATTTTTCATTTTTCATCATAATTTCATATATCTCAGGGGACCTAACTCTGTAAAAGTTATTTCAAGGGGCATAACTTTTCTGTATAACTTATAGTCATATTGTGGCATCGTTTTCGAAGATTTATAAACTCTTTGTCCATAGTTATGTACCGGCATATGAGTTATAAAAAATAATGATACAATCTGTAAGGCATTTTCAAAGTTTTCATAAAAATGATGCACAATGCATAACATTGTAACTCATCTTTTTTTGCTTAAGAAGTTACTGTAGTCATGCAGGTGATTAGAAAGAGTTTTCATTAAAAATAATGGATGGTGTGTGGAAGAACGTTCTTTTAAGTTACTTTTTTAGTTGTATGAATTTAATGAGACTCTACCCGCCAGGAGCTGGGCGAAGTCACGCCGGGTCAGATAGATAGACAGACCCACCTTTTCGCTGCAGTTGTCTACTCCTCCTTTTCCTTCTTCTGCTGATGCTGCTGCCGCCGCTCCATTTACCCAAGTTAATTGTTGGGGGAAGATGTAAAGATCTTTCAAGTGCTCTTTCTAATGCTTTTTGTAAGTTGGTCTTCGTTTATCTAAGGTTGTTCTAACTGCAACCAATAAATGATTAGACAGACAGGCAGACAGACAGACAGAGAGGGAGGGACGGACAGACAGACAGACAGACAGACAGACAGACAGATAGTCGGTAACGGGAACGGGAACTTATATGACTACTTATATGAATTAAATGAGATGCTCCCCACCAAGGACTGGGCGAAGCCGGGCGGGGTCAGCTAGTTCAATATAAAATGTCAAGTTATTTCCTTTCTCTAGCTATTTCTTGCAATGTTATAGCTCTCGGAAGTTTCCTTCTGACATCTGCAGTGATGGTTATATTTGATGGATCATCCCCAACAAGTGATCTCTTCCTTGAAGTATTGATTGACAGTTGAATACAATATTAGTCCACACTGATTGTTTATGTCTACCAGTGACTAAGCTATAAGGATTACTCAACTTATGCAGGTAGAGCCGGACTTCGATCTTACCGAATCAATGTCCCTTAGCCATTGCCAGAACACATTAAAGTCAAGGTGCCTTCCGGTCTATGCACACTCGGATCCCCGGTCACACAACTCTATACCATGGGCAAGCCACCCACTAGATGTCATATCAATATCTGTATCAAGCTTCACTTGGTTTACTGAATCAACTTGGGGTATGTTCCTCTCCGTTGATTGTCTGATGTCGTGTCTGTGACATATATCACACAAATGTTACAATGGTTCTCATTCCATCTTTATCTTTGCAAATCATAGGGTCAACTTTCATCAATTCCAATTGGTTTATGTAATCTGCATAGTCGTTTCATAACACACTAACATACTATCCCAATACAATATATTTATTTCATGATGATGCTCTTATTACCAGTTTTCTTAATAAAATTACTGACTCCAATTATGCCTTATTCATTTTATTTCTGTCTTATAGTTCATTCTTGTAATGTAATTGATATTTATTGGTAATGTGATAATTGGTTTGTGGAGATAGTTTGTTTCTATGTATACCAACTTTTATATATATTATATTCATTCATACACATTCTAATATGATTTGGAATGTTTATTTTCCTACATAAATATGATAATGTCACATTGATGTATCATATGACTATATTAAATTTTTAAGAATTATCATATTAACCAGAAAAAAATCTCAATTTGCATTGAATGTCTTTCAGTAATATCAACAGATTGCGATCGTGGTTCTAGTTTTAAGATAACCATTATTTGAACAGTATCACATGGTGTGTCATACTATAGTAAGACTAAGAGC
The DNA here is from genome assembly GCA_963921405.1 of Cepaea hortensis. NCBI lineage: Eukaryota > Metazoa > Mollusca > Gastropoda > Stylommatophora > Helicidae > Cepaea > Cepaea hortensis. The sequence goes on along the minus strand of OY992882.1, from coordinate 88,235,486 downwards.
TTTCATCAAATTATTTATTCTGATGTTCTTGTGTTGTAAATCTTCAATCTCTCTGTACAAGATTTAAGTTAATTACTGTAAATTTACCATGTTGTGGAATTTTCCTTGGATGTGTTGTGTCATTAATTAATTGTCTTGTAGCAGTAGCTACCATCTGTCATCCTGGACTGTTTAATTAATTTGCATGTCCATCACAGGACGTAGCAGTCAACCTCAGCATTTTCGCTGTTCGTGATTCCTGGGCAAATTTTACGCTCAGTAGTTTGCCATTGCTTTCTGAACGACCGGCTCCGATACCTTTTTCGAAAAAAAAAAAAAACCATGTGTTTCGAACCCGGGTATACGGGCTCACAAACCGCGTTTGCAAGCCCTTAGCCACAGAGACCGATCCTGGACTCTGTTACAAACCGTAAAACATACTTTAATCACAACATTGACTTCCCTATGCACAGCCACTGCTTTGGCACCTCCATAGCCCAGCCACTTTCTAACTATAAGTTTGAGTAAATACGAAAGTAATATCTCGCCTAACCCATACTGGCCATACCTTACCAACTCGCCACAGTGTCAACACACTGACAAGTACAAGTATTTTACTTTACAGCGATCCTTTCGCACCCTGCCGTTCACACATGGCTCTCAAAAACAATCAATACACATGCTGCACAAAAGTAATATTACAGCTTACTTGACTCCATATTCTAAATCAAATTTAGTACAGATGTCTACATCTAAACACGCCCTATTCCCCTTTGACTAACTTGGATATCTGATGTCCACTCATGCTTACCAACACAACTCATTATACTGCACTGCTAAAAACTACCGGTCAACTACACGCTGAATGTAAACACCATACTCTATAACCGAAAATCTACAATGAAATTTAACTACAGGGTGTTTGTAAAGTCTCACTACACTTTGTATGTAGAACAAATTTGAAAAAAATGTGCTCCAGTCGATCGTGAAGCAATATGCAGCAATGGCTGTCGTCTGCTGGAGTAATTCCTTGCACTCCAAACAGAATGGTGTTGTCAACGGAAGAGAGAAGCAATCATAATTACCATTCAAGAAATAACAGCAGACACATTGCAGAAGTTATTTGACAATATGAGGTGTACAGTCATGTCTTGAAGACCATGGCAGACTTTTCCAACATCTGTTATAATGAATACTTCACTGGTACTTTCCAGCTTCTCCAAAACATCATTAGACCATAGCAGTGACTATTGTAACTAATTTAATGAATTTTTAGCACATTTTTTATGACATCATGTACTTTATTTTACAGATTTGTTCTACATACAAAGTGTAGTGAATCTTTACAAACACCTGGTATTAAACATAACTATACTATTCCTAGCCGGTCTCCCTGGTCTAGGTGTTACACGACTTTCTCCACAATCATGTATACTCTCGTGAGTAACATGATGTGCGCGAGAATCGGTAGCGGTTCTCTCCACGTCGGTAACATACGGGGTATGTGAGCGGGTCACTCAAAAATCAATGGCAAACTACTGAGCATAATCGTGCCAAGAAATTAACAATCAGCTGAATGATGCTGATGTTGGCAGTGATGTCCTGTAAAGGATATGCGAAAAAAAAAAATACTATTCCTAAATATTACAATGCGTCTCCCTGACTAATCGTTTCACTATCTGAACTATTTCTATAATTACAAATTGTCCAAAAGCCGCACGGAAGACAAGTCTTCTTTTTGACTCTGGCTCTCTGATTTTGTTGAACCTAAGAGTTCTTCTTCTGCTTCTTCTTCTTCTTCTTCTTCTTCTTCTTCTTCTTCTTCTTCTTCTTCTTCTTCTTCTTCTTCTTCTTCTTCTTCTTCTTCTTCTTCTTCTTCTTCTTCTTCTTCTTCTTCTTCATCATCATGCTTCTAGCATTGAGCACACACTGGCGATCAAAACCCCTTATTAGTCGTAAACATGCACAGACTTCAAGGTTATGGCTGTGATGTGTTATAATGAGCTGGAATGATAATATATGAATTTATTTATTGGAACATAATAGACACAGATAATATGACATGATGAAAATAATACAATGGACAGATAAAGTTTACAAATGGGCAGAAACCCCCAGAAAAAACACGGATGTGCTGTCAAAATACAAGACAGACACATCTGGAAACAAATCGTGCTGTGTGTAATTACGAGAGAACAGTGAGCTTTGGACAATGACGAAATAAACAAGGAAGTGGGGGAATTCTCTTCAATCCAAAGAAATGAAACTGGAAAACAAAGTAGGTGGCACCTGGACAATTCTAGAGTCACTACAGATAAGAAGTGTGGACCTTGGAAACAGGAGAAATGATTTTACAAAGAAAAATAAAGATAAACATATTGACGTGGATAGGCCTTGGGTTCATACCAGAATACGATCAGCGTTGCCAGTAGTGGGTTGTGCTCAATATTTAAATAAACATATTAGTTTCTTCTTTTATACCGTGTAGTCTCAATCATCACAATCGTGTGCCATGGCGATAAGCATGAAAGTACTGCCTTGCCGTCTCACACAATCATTAATGTCGTGAATCACATGTGCATCCTTATCCTGCTTATGTCCTAAGGCGATGCCATCCAGGAGTTTGTTTTGTTTTCCTCTTCTTTTGCCTGTTTTGTTTTCCTCTTCTTTTGCCACCAAATTTTCCATTTGTCACTAAGATGACACGTTTATATTTCATAGTAACATGTCAAAATTACCGTACATGTCTACGTCTTATTTCTCTAATGTGCTTCTTTAAGGCCTGCCTTGGTCGTATTTCTCTCCGTCTATGGTATCCACATAGCCTATACCAGGTCTGAAACTATTGACTGAGTGGTAGCTGAACAGGTCAGCGGTAGAAGATGTAGGGTAAACTGAAAGAAAGTGTGTTGGGGCGGTGGCATGGAGGAAGTGTCCGAGATCAGTGGAGAAAGATGTGGCATTTACAAAACGTTTGGTGATAGAATCTTCTTCTCTCCGAGTCTTCACCTTGGTTTGCTGCTTTGAACTCATGCGTAGTCCATACACGTGCTACTAATTCTACCTCACTGCACTGATCTTTGCGTGTGGATCATCTTTTCCCTATTGCCAGTGTCCCCGCCATCAGGTGAACCTACTCCGACTTCAGAGATACTTGAATTTATGCCCCCAAGTCAAGGAAGAGAAGTCATCATTTTAGTGCATCTAACTGGTGTAGGTGTTGAACCCGGTACCTCGGCATCAGCGCACCGGATGTATAAGAACGAGCACTGTTATCTATTCGGCCATGCCGACTTCCTCTTCTTATGTTGAAGTTTAAAGTTAGTTATTTCCACGAAACCACTTCCTTTTTTATTGTATTTATTTATTTGTTAAGAAACTATATTGATGGGAACAATTACAGATTCTGAATACTTGCTGGCTTCAAAGACCAGTCCCGAATTCTGGCTGTCCGGCCTTTAACAGTTAACATCCTGTTTCTCAGTGTATTTAGCAGCTGTTTTGTTAATATACGAATTACATTTATCAATGTAAGGACAAGGAGAAGAATAAGAAGAAGAAGAGGAACATGTCTTCGAGAAAGAGGAAGAAGAAAAATAGAAGGAGGAGGAGAAGAGGAAGAAGGAAAAGGAGAAGAAAAAGAAGAGGAAGAGGTCTTCGTGAAAGAGGAGGAAGAAGGAGGAGGAGAAGAGGAAGAAGAGGAGGAGGAAGAAAAAGAGGAAGAGGTCTTCGTGGAAGAAGAAGGAGAATGAGGAGAAGAAGAAGAGGAAGGAGAAGTTTACTACTTATCGTTCTTAGGTTTACATTATTTAAGTTGTAGCAATTTTTCTTTGGTAACATGTTTCAAACATCCCCCCCTCCCCTTTCCTTTTGGTTTGAAAGATGTACTCATGTTTATAAAGTGAAGAAGAATGGGAAGAAGAGGAGAATACAAAGGAGGAATTGAGAAGGTAGCGGATGATGAAGAGGGGGAGGGGGTGAATAAAGAATAGTATAAATGAATAAGAAGGACGAGGAGGAGAAGCAGCAACGGCAGATGGTTGAAGAGGAGGGATAAGTAGAGGAAGAAAAAGATGATGATGACGTTAACAGCTTATTGTTCTTATGTTTACATTATTCAAATTGTTACAATCCTTCTGTAGTGACATGTTTTAGCAATCTGCCCCGTATCCCCATCCCCCTTTCCTCTCCACTCCCTTTTGGTTTGGAAGATGTATTCATGTTTATAAAGCGTGTCCCCAATCTTGTCAAAAAAGTATACTGTTGGAATTATTCGTCAGCTTGATATATATATATATATATATATATATATATATATATATATATATATATATATATATATATATATATATATATATATATATATATATATATTACAAGAGACGTTTTCAGGGGAAAATATTATGTACTCCTAACTGCAGTGATGCTTGTGACTGGTGATTTCGTCTCAAGGGCTATAAAACTGGCGTACGTCTTAGCCCAATTTATATTGTCATGTAGTGTTTTTAATGTAGTTGAGTCGGTTTGTGTTTGTTTGTTTTATTCGCCGACGAAGGCTTTAGCTGCAACGTTAATTTTGTTACTTGTGTTCGTGTTCTAGTAAAGTTTATCGTCTACTTCTTGTTTGTTGGTGATTGTATATGTTGTTTAAGTATAATGCAAGACACAGCAAACACCTAAACATACAACATTTTCTCAAGCCTATGAGACATAAAAAACAGGCTTAGGTAGGTCAGCATGGCCGAATGAATAAGGACGCGTGTCTTAAACATCCGGTGTGTTGATGCCGAGGTAAGGGGTTCAACCCCTCCACAGGACAGTTTCACTAAAATGTTGACCTCTCGTCCTTGACTTGGGGACGCAAATTAAAAGTAACTCTGAAGTCGGAGTGGGTCCGTCTGATGGGGCATTGTTAATAGGGAAAGCTACTCCACACGCAAAAATCAGTCCAGCTCTACCAGAAGTAATGTATATGGACTACGCTTGAGTTCAAAGCGAGCGAGCTTTAAAACAAACCAACAACAGACTTAGCACATCTGTTGAACTCTCTTCCACGACAAATCAAAAACAACCAACACATATACATTTAAATGTAAACTATTTGGACACATAACTCATGACAGACTACCAACCTCCGTTTAAAAAAAAATTTATAAAATTAAAATTAAACATTCTTGATGTACAGTATCTTCCCAGCCTTACTTTAATTAGCATAGTAAAATTAATTAGATATGAAGATACAATCTGCTTTGTTGATTTGCTTTGTTTATGAGTTGTTAATTAGTTATTAACGAGTCTTGATTTAATAATTTGTTAATGATATATTAATGAATTATGATGTATGTAATTTATTAATGTTGTATAGTCATTAATGAGTTATGTTTAATTAATTGATCAAGGGTTAAGTGATTAATTAATTGTTGAGTTGTATAGATGAGGTGGATATGTCCGGCTGGACACGTCCTAGATAATGTAACCTCTACACTGAAAGATAAGTAGGTGTATTCTATGGTTGTTTATGGAGGAGAAATGGAGGATTGGAAAAAACACCAGGTAGTAGGAACCAATGACAGAGTCAAATAGTCTACTCTGGTGCTATCGGGTCAGATGTGCCCAGACGAGTTACTTGACTATGTTCTAGCTTAATAATGCACCCTCATGCATGTATCTCCTTGTTAAGAGATTTGATCTATGATTTTGATGATCTATTTTATCATATTATGACATGTTTAATCTGATGCATGTGTTGTGGTTAAGGTGTATCTTAGTCCTAGTTGTAGTTGAGTACTCACACCGACCTCCATGTTTCAGGATTTGTTTATATGATGGAGATTCAAGCGTTAGACCATAAACTCAATGGGACCAGCTCATTCCAGTGCCAGTCAAGGTTATGTTTGAGGCAATACTGGGAGCGGTCAACTGAATCTGTCAGAGTCAACACATTTTGAGATACATGAGTTTTAGAACGTCACGATGAGTCTAAGCGAAGACAACCGCGACGAGTCCGACGAAGATTTGGTCAAAAGATCCAGGTTGGGTCTAGGACTGATACGTCTCTTGATTCAAACCGGTAAGGTACTGGTGAAGGTCTATGGAAACACCAAGGTAACTCAATGGTAATGTGTGTAAGTTCCATGACATTGTTTCAAACGGAGGTGAAGAAAGTGAACTCTGTTGAACCGTCACGACGATGGCCAGTTAATATGTTTCAGGCACGGCTGGGTCTTAGTGAGGTCCAATGTATAATAATTCATTTAACTACGGTGTGAATCTACATTTGTGATTCTTTATGAAACCTGAACTTGGTCAGTGACCTACAACAGTTTTCTACTATTTTCATGAACACCGGAGGGACAGACTTGTTCGGGTAGGGAGCTACCCACTTCCTAGGTGTGTTTGATTGTGACAGTGCTATTCAGTGAAGTCATTAGTTGCCTACAGAACTGTGTAGAATGGTGACATGGTGACTATGGTGAATTCTCACATTCACCTGTTGGATCATTCAATTGTGACAGTGTTATTACATGCAGCCAGCGCTCCAGTTATGCGTTGCAGATAAGTTCATCCCATTAACTTGAGATGCTGAAGAGCAACCAGGCTCTTATATTCTTGTGTATTGTGCAACAGTACTTATCATCAGTTGGGGACATCTAGAACTATAGTGTCGGCCCATACGTCATCAGAGGAGTGGAACTTGTTGTGATTTATTGCGTCATAGAGGGATGACCATCGAACTGTGTTGAGTGTCAGTCAGGTATCAGACACCTGACCAGTCCGAGATCTTACTCACAGTGGAAGGAGAGAACTTTGGAAGAGTCAACGACTTGGAGTTCTTTTGAGTGGTTCATCGGGTGAGTCGTTAGCCACGACGGGACGACGGCACTAACTGAAATCACATGCTCCATGATGATGACTGATCATCTGTAGATCTTCTCGCTGTTCTCAATCAGCAAGTGTACATATTGTCTTTTATCTAGGCTTTTTAGTCATCCCTCTCTGAGTTTAGTTGACATATTCAGAAATTAAATTTTGCTTTGTTAGCCATGGCTTTGAGTACTAGTATGACTGTTGTCTTGTCCGAGCCCCCTGTGGGTAAGAATCCATAGGTGGGGAGGGAAGGTCAGCTGTCCCGGCTTGTGTGGGGCCCTGCAGATGTGAAGTCCTATTGGGGTGGTCGGAGCCAAGGCTGGGGATATTAACTATAAGTAACATACCTGCCCAAGCCCCGGGAGTTTTTGTTACAAATAGAGAAGTACAGCGAATTTAATGTAAACCTATTCTCATGTTTTGTGAATTATTCAAAGGCATTTGACTGTGTACAACATCAGAAACTTTGGGAAATCATGAGGAATATGGGCTTTCCACCACATGTAATACAACTCACAAGAATGCTCTATATAGACCAACAAGCAGCGGTTAGAATAGATGGCGAGACATCAGAGTGGTTTGACATCAAGCAAGGAGTCCGTCAGGGATGTGTGCTGTTCCCCTATTTGTTTAACCTGTACGCCAAAATATAATGAGAAATGTAAGAGATGATATAAACAGGGAGCTATATGATGCCCTAAATATCGGTGGTCATGACATACCAGAGATTCGGCATGCTGATGATACAGTATTGCTATCCACAACACAGACTGGTATAGAAAACCTAATAGCCTCAACCCAATTGAATAGTGAAAATCACAACTTATATCTTAACATAGCAAAAACAAAGATAATGCATACAGATAAAACCACTATGGAGAAAGAAATATATATTAATGAAGAAAAATTGGAGGTGGTGGAAAATTTTGAATATCTTGGGTCATTGGTTACCAACGAACCTAAACGAACATCCCTTGAAACAAGTAAAGAGTTTCAAGTACCTAGGAAGTATAATATCATCAAATGGCAGATCAGAAGAGGAGATCGAAAATAGGTGCAATAAGGCAAATCAACTCATGGGACAAATGGCACCAATACTAAAGAACAAACATGTATCAATAACCACTAAGAAAGCACTTTACAACACAACCTTCCTACCAACTCTGTGCTACCAATGCCAAACCTGGATAAATGACAGAAAAAGAGAAAAGAAAAATCACAACAACAGAAATGAGGTTCCTGAGAAGAATACTCAATGTATCAAGAAGAGATAAGATCAGAAATGAAGAAATCAGGACTAAAGTGGGGGTTAAAGCAGCACTAGATTTTATTAGAAAGCAGCAAGTCAAATGGTTTGGCCATGCAAGTAGGTTAGCAGTCAATAGCAAGCCACAACAAGCAATGATATACAGACCAGATGGAAACAGAGGAAGAGGCCGACCACGTAAACGTTGGACAGAGGGAATAGCAGAATCCATGGGAATGTCGATATACGAAGCCCATAACCGGGCACTCTCACGAAGTTTATACTTCACCTCGACACCGCAAGGTACAAGAGAAACATGATGAGATGAGATGAGATTGATTACCAACAACGGTGACACAATGAAAGAAATTAAACGACGACTACGAAGCCACAATGTTGGTCCAGATACTTACACAAACGCCTCCACCGATAAATGGAGGTGATATACTGGGCACGATACATGCCCAGTTCAGATTCTTGTCCGAAGGCTCTCAGCTGGGGGATATGAGGGATCCCCGGATGAGAGGGCCTGGCCGTTTCTCGCTCACTGCTGTACGGAGGTGTGACATGTATGTCATCATCCCTCAGTCTTTTCCAGCAGACGTTGCTAGGACGCGCTACCTGAAGAATAGAGGCTATTAAAATTTCGACGGGAGAATTAACAAAACGAACTTTCGTTTGAATTAAGGGCATTGATTGGCCGCGCCCCGGAAACACAGGCTTAAGAGAGACAAAGGCTTGGTAGACAAAGCGGTCTCGTTAATAGCCATGTTTTTCTTCAAGTCAGCGGGTGACCCTTTGTCAATGGGTTAATTAATAGCCCACTTATTCTCTGCGTTTTAGGTGAGCATTATATTATATACAACATATCATGTTATGTATTAGGATAAATGCTTTGATGCAACTAATATCATGATTGAAGTTGTGTGTGTGAAAATTATGAGAATCGCTTTCATTGAAAGGTTGGTTTACGTCACGCAGCCTGGACATCGCCATTTTGTCCAGTCAGCCTTCATAAAGCTTACAATATAATCTTGCTATGAGTCACCCTTCTGAGATGATTTTGTGAACTTACTTTATTCCTATATGCTTATTTTTCACAACTGGTCTCTGTGTTATAAAGTGTTTTTTTCCTGAGTGCATATTTTGTATTTCTGCTCTTATGATGGAGAAATATTACTATCTCACATTTGTGTACACCTTTAATAGTTGGTTAGATAGAGAGAGAGAGATATTCTCGCTTGACTTTTTCATGCACTTAGGAGTTAATCTTTTGTGTACATTGTTGTAAATACACAGAGGTGTGATTGTCTTGTAGTATGTAATAAATGCTGTTTGGGATTTTCATGTTGTATGATATACATAATCTCAAGTGTATATGAAAAGATTCCCATGATTTCTCTTTTATGAGTATTTTACCTTTTATGCTCATGATTGTTACTGCTTAATGCTGTAATAAATGCTATTATGGGATTTTCATTTTGTATGATATATAATCTCGAGTGTAGGGGAAAAGATTCACATGTTTCTCTTTTATGAGTATTTTACATTTTATGTTCCTGTTTGTTACTGCTGAAGTAAACATAACTTCACCCCAGTGGGGACAAACACATGATGAGGATGACGCAAGAGGAGATGACGGATCTGATAGCTAACCTTCTGCTGTTTGTCAGTGGTACTTACCGAATGCTGTTTGTAACTATGGAAAGGAGATTTATAAATTGTTTACAAGAGGCTATTGTCTCAGGGATTACGTCCATGTGGTGACAGCGGTACTATTTGGATTTAGAGGCAGGAAACTGGGTTATCAGCCTGCCCCTAATATTCTACAGAGAGTGCTGGTTACTGCCACACACTCTGAACCTGAATGTCAATGCCTGGATAATTAATGGATTTTGAATATGCTGAAGTGGATTCCCTACCTCTGGGAACTTACAGATGGTGTTAATCTTTTCAATGTCTGCAAAGACATGAGGCATGCCTGGCCTAGATGGTTTTCAGCGTATACCCTCTTCTAAAAGTCACCGCCTGATTCCACGTTCAACTGTCATATTCCAGAGGCTCATGGATAGTCTGGAATTCACCATCATTTACCAATATGGATTTACCAACTGATTTTGTGGCCTCCCAGCTTCCTTTGAATCTTCTCATCCATCATATCCCAGACAGGAACAATCAAGCACTATACCAACTCCCGGTCAATCAAGTCGTATATTCAGCTGAAGAAATAATAACCTACATCTTAACCCAGAAAAGGGCTGGAATATTCATGCCCAATTCAAGTTAGTTCTGTCAGGAAATTATAATGGATTATGTGATGTCACTCCTCATCCAAAGATATACTGAAAGTGTTTGTGCCTGATCCTGATCGAATCAATCACATGGACTCCTGTGTGTCACGCAACGCCAGAACGTTTCCGACTCATATCTGTCGGTTATACCACCCCGGAATGCTCCTAGCCCAGTGACTTAGCAATTGTGACTTGAGAGATTACAGTATATCCACTTTGGATTCATATGGATTACTCCGACATGTTATTCGTTTTGGATATATGATCCGGCGGTGAAAGCTCCGTGTGTGTGTGTGTGTGTGCAATCCCCAATTTTCTAAATAGGAGGATATATGCAAAGCAGCTGTTTCCCTGGATTATAGAGAGTGTGATTATGGCCAGACTTTTTTTCTAGTGGATATTGAAGGAGAGGGAGTCATCATCAGATCCATAGGATATTTCTAGAGACAGATTAGATAGATTTTCTTTATCTATTTCTTTGTATGGATTATTTAATTTGTTTTGTGTTTGACACATGTACTTGATGTGAACCTTTTTTGGGGAACTATTTTTGGGGACTTATGTTTTGGTTGTATACTTTGGGTGCATTGCCTGAAATATGATAATTTTTCATGTACATGTCACCATATTGTAGCCAACAGGGTTTGTCCAGAACCCAAATGTTTTCACAATACAGTTGTTTGTTTGTTTGGTTTAACCAAGCCTTGAAGTTACTTCATTGTTAACCTGTTGTTCCAAAATTGATGTTTATAGTCCAGTTATGGTTACTGTTATGTGATACATAGAGTCATTGTACTTTTTTTTTTGGGTCTAAAAGTGGCTGTTTTCCTCTGTCATGTAATCCAGTTGTTGCATCTAACATTGGTTGTTGTCCCTCTGTCGTATACTACTGTGGATGTGCATGACAGTGGATACTTGTCATTGTTTATATATATATGGGAGATTAAATGAGGGGCGGGGCACTTACAGATAGACCCACCTTCGGGGTAGAGTGATTTGTACTCGGGTGTCTGTGGTAGAACTTCCCGGATCTCCCAGCCTTCTGTGGGAAACATTTCTTCTATGTTAGTGTTGAACTTGCACCCTTTTCTGCCTTGTTCAATGCTTGGGGGTTTTACGAGCCAGTATATTAAATCCTATAGAAGGCGTGTTTGGGTTTTAGACCCCATTCATACTGAATACCCCTAGCGAAACTTGTCCTTATTCTAATTTATTATATTTACCAACTCCACAGGAGGTAAGGTGCTGAGCCGGCAGCACATGTAGCCTACCTCGTGAGCGAGTACTATAAGGTGGAAAAACGCCTCGGTCGCACGTTCCGATGAAAGTCTTTAACCGTACTCATGGAGTGAGTGTAGTCAAATGTGGAAAATTGTTTCGATGACACGAAATGGAACGCCTGGCTTGCGAATCCATTACGTGGCAGACCAAAGGAAAAGCTTGCTGTGTGGAAGTCCAAATAAGAATCTAACTTGTCTCGAACCTGAGGAAGGCTAACCTCATTAAAAATGCCCGCTTAATCCTTAAGTGCCAGCCTACGGGCGGCAAATTAAAAATGGCACTACGCAAATACGTCCGAGTGAAATGTCTTTCGTGACCGGAAAAGCTCTAACTAGTCTTCCCTCGTGCTAGGAAAATCTATCTTGTTTCCGAATGCCGCTCTTGCTCGGAACAGCTCTGACTAGGTAGTTCTCCTAATGTCCTTCGTGCCTGGAACAGCTCTGAAGGGCACAGAGACAAGCACATGTCCGAACCGAAAACTCGCTGAGTGGATACCATCTGCAGACTGGCCTGGTTTATGCAGGAGCGGCCCGTGGTGAAGGAACGCCCAATATATTGAAGTGAGGATTTAAAGCAGCCATGAGCAGGACGTGACGATTCCCTCGGTGAGCCCAGGACCAGGGCGCTATGTGTCGGCCCTGCAAATATGGAAGCAACCTTGGATGGAGGAAAATGCTATGGACTGTCCCTGCATTCCTTTGAGGGATGACCGTTGTCTTCGACCGTTCCAACTTGGTCAGCTGGGTTGTAGATGGCACCACAAAAGTGAGAATCTCCCAGGAATGCTACCTGGTCAACAACAACAAAAAAGCACGCTATCGTCGGATGTGTTGGCCTACGGGTTTCGGCCCAAGGGCGCATAACAGACACACCGCAAACACATCTGAAAAACACTCCGGATGAACGAAAAGAAGAAGAAGAAAACATACTGACCAATACAGAGATGTCAATTGCAACAAGAAAACGAGTGTTGAAGTACTACATTGAACATGTAACTTTTGTAAGGATATGGAACATGGAAGATGAACAGACAAGCTGAAAAACATCTATCTAATGGCTGTGGAAATGTGGTTTCTGAGGAAAATGCAAAAAAATCAATGGACAGACAAAAACCAATGAGCAAGTCCCACACAAGGCAAATGTAAACAGTAAACTGATTAGAGAAATTAGACGTAGACAGTCAATGTTTTTGGGCACGTTATGAGAAGAAATAAACTAGAGAACTTGGTGACAACTGGTAAGACTAAGGAGAAAAGAACAAAAGGAAGGCAGAGAAAAAGAAATATCTGGATGGCTTTGCCACACGGCATGGCTGGTGCATGAACACAGAGTTGATCCACGAAACTGGTGATCGTTTAAGATGGCGTACGTGACCTACCACGCTTACCGGCATGACACATGATGATGATGACAACAACTACCGCGTTAGCAAATCTGTCACTGGTAATGACTACAACGATTGTGGCAACAATAGAGATGAAACAGTGCGGTGTTCGTCGAGAGGAGGCGTTATTATGGCACTCCTCCGAACGACGGCCCCAAATAATCTAGTGTAAAATCCGCCCCTTACAGGGCCTCATAAAGTCATTTCCGGGGCGAAGTGTTGTCAATCTCTTACGCTTGAGTGTATCGTCGTCTGCTGGACCTATCGATGGATACAAAAAATGTTTCTGGGCCCGGAGGGCCCTCACTGTCGTCGGAGTGTATATCCATATCTTGTAGTACCACGGGCCCAGAAACATTTATTGCATCCATCGATCGGTCCAGCAGTCCACCACACACTGAACCGGAAGTGATCGACACACATTCAATGCTCGTCCCGATATGTATAATTCCCCCCCCCCCCCCCCCCCCCCCGTGGATATACCGATACAAGAATTTAGAACATGTTTTCGAACAGTATTTACAATGTTTGTGCCACAATTTCCACATATAACTGTGAAATATTATTGGTAAGTATTTCCATTTTCTCAGTTCTATATTTTAGTTCGTATTTTTTTTTTATTATATCAGCTAATGAGGCCCTGTAAGGGATGCATTTTACACTAAATAATTTGGGGCCGTGGTTCGGAGGAATGCCGTTACTGATGCAATAGTCGTGGTTAAAAGTCGACAGGGTCGACTTCATCGCACCGGGTTTTATCCCATATGGCTCGGTCTCTTTTCGCAGCACGGAAAGCGTCGCACAAAGCACGAACTCCGTAGCTTTTAGCGACGACCCACTGGAGTCTCCGAAACATTTTAACTCGTAAACCGAAGGGTGCGGCCCTGAATCAAACCCACAACCTTCGGAGCACGAGTCAAACGGCTTGACCACTTCACCACAGAGACTCCCAGACTCCCAGTCGTGGTTATTATCGTCATCTTTTGTTGCGCTGCGGTAGTCATTTTATGTGTGTTCGGATTATGTGTGTTGGTCTCGGCCTGCCATGCCCTCCCTATCATCTGTCCAGTTCTCACTATATACTCCCTCTAATCATGACATGACCTAAAAATATGGATTGAAACAAACATGTGTCCAGTGTTGCCATCTCCCTTTGATGAAAAAGCACCAAAATCGATCCAAAAAAGCTCCCAAAAGCACCAAATTTTTTGGGAAAGCACCAAACAAAAAAAAGCACCAACTGTTGTTATTACAAATGTAAAACGGTAGCACATTATAATTTATTATTATCACTTCGTATTACAGTGAAGTTTATTCCAGATCCGCCAAATCCCAATCAGAACTACTCTCGAGCCAAAAATTATAATAATTATAAATTATAATATAATTATATCAAAATGAGTTGTGAGCTCGACCCACTGCTGCAATATTCTGACAATGGCAGTCTGAATGGACATCCATCGTGTCTGGCTTAATTGAAAAACCTTCAGCAGATTTTGTCCATCATTTATTGAAGCAAAAAGCTCCCTGTACTTTGCTTGACGAAGACTTGAGTGAGAAAACCAGTTATATGTTTCTCTAATCACGAACTCTATGTTCCTGGGCAGACAAGCAGCTGCAGCCCGTGACACTGCCAGCTGAAGGGAATGACATACGCACCTAACTAGTACCAGATGAGGAACTTCGGATTTTAATTTTGTATATACTCCATTGTTTACACCTGTCATGACATATGCATTGTCAGTGCCGAGTGCAACTAGTCTTTGCAACTCAAGTACATTCTTGTTTAGACACTTTAACAAAATCGTATTAAATGGAGTTAAATTACTTGAATATTGCGCGGTAATGTACTAAGACTGTTTTACTCCCGCGCTTCAGTTCAAATTCGGCTTTATAGTGTTCCCATAATGATTTTTTAAGTAATATTTACCCACCCCCCCAAAAAAAATAAAGCATCAACAAATGATTGTGAAGCATCAAATTCGCGCGGCCACGCTAAATGCAAAATGTTGGCACTAAATGACTTGAAAAAGCAGTAAATTTTGTGCGAAAATCGTCAAAATGGCAACACTGTATATGTCCTCTTCTGAGACCTGTAACTAATACTCTTTGTGAGTTCATCTCTTTCACAGTATCTTCAATGCTCTTTCCATCTGAAAAAAAAAAAGAAAAAAAACCCCACAAACTAATAACATATTTATTTTATTTCAGCGGATTGTCCAAGCGATTACTTTGACTGTTACTACAACAACTACTGCGTTAGCAAATCTGTCACGTGTAATGGCTACAACGACTGTGGCAACAACAGAGATGAAAGAGTGAGGTGTTCGTTGAGTGGCGGCGTTATTGCTGCAATAGTGGTGGTCGTTATCATCATCTGTTGTTGCGCTGCGGTAGGCATTTTTTGTGTATTCAAACACAAGATGAGACGTCGTTACCAACGTATTTGAACAAATTGTTGTATTGATAAAGATATGAGCAAACTTAGCGTATTTATTGGAACCATTTATGTAGCTACTATCTTGTTCAACCCTTCTGTATTATAATTGTTAGTATATCAGATAGTAGATTGTGTGTGTGTGTGTGTGTGTGTGTGTGTGTGTACTCGTGTCTTTTGAGCAGCTATGACATTCATTGCACCCTTTCCATCATCATCATCATCATCATCATCATCATCATCATCATCATCATCATCATCATCATCATCATCATCATCATCATCATCATCATCATATACCATGCTAAATGTCATATCATTCACATCACGGTCCTTGGTATTCTGGATCAACACTGTTGATATTCCTCCGTGGCACCGTCTCAGTCCACCCAGCATAAATTATGTTGTTCTTCCCCTGATTTCTTTTCTCAGTTATCACGATGCTTCTCTTCTCATTATATGACGGCTCTGTGTGGTAAAAGTAATAACAAAACAATATCAATTGTTGCAGAACACCTGAGGCGACTAATACAGCACATTAACAAATTAACAAGTATTGGTTGGCCCTCATAGTAGTAGAAGAAAGAAGTAAAGATTACAGTACACACTGGACAATATAACCATTTAGCTACTGGTTTTGGTTTTTGAATTGTGTTCTCTTCTTTACCAGTTGTACTTATAGGTGTGAATCCTATTAACTATTGTTGTAGTTGTTATTGTTGTTGTTGTTATCACTGTTGTTGTTATACAACCCCTTCATTCGAGTCATTCACTCTTGGGAAGTAAATTACATTACAAGTACCTCAGAAGTCGGAGTGGGTTCGCCTGATGGCGGGGGACACTAGTAGCAGGGAAAGCTAAACCACATGCAAAATCAGTTCAGTGCAGTCCCCAGTAGTAGGAGCTTCTAGTAGTAGTAGCACCTGTATGGACTACGCTCGATTTCAAAAGTGACCGTACGAAGAAAACAAGATACGACATGAAAATCATTTGGCAAGTGGTGATGACTTTGTTTCCATCCCGGTAGCCAAACAAAACTCACATATACCACATACGCGCGAGGTCTTCACTTGTGAGGACATCCCTTGGGTGCTGAATGTCTACCATCATTGGGGAGATTGTGACTCTCTTTCAGTCTCGGAACGTGCAATGCGTGTGATCCTTTGCAGACTTCACCACAGCGGAGAATGTGAATCAAGGTGAAGGTGAGAAGAATGTATCTTATCCCAACGTTATTTGTCATCTGGTATGGCATGTTAAGGGCGCCCTGCATTGCTACAGTTCATTTCCCGTGAAGGCCCTTTGTGAATTGTGACATGAGAGACGAATTATACATTCCTAACCACGTGGCTCTGTGGTCGCAGTTCGTAACCTCCATAGCGCGTTCGAAATTATGCTGCGGGCGATTTGGCAGCAGACCGACGTGCGTTGGTGTTTATAAATGGTATGGGTTGCGGTGGTTCAGAAAGCAATGGCAAACTACTAAACGTAAACTTGCCAAGAAATAAAACAACAGCCAAAATGTTGTAGTTGACTGTGACGTCCTGTAAAGGCTATGCATCTAACTTTAACCCATTTATAGTAAAACTATGAATTCTTTGTTTTATGTCGACAAATACTGTACTTTGTGTATTCTTTAGTGGGTGTTTATTTCTATAGTATATTATTCATATAACTATATTCTGTTTGTTCTGAATATTCTATTCTGTTCTATATGTTCTTTTGTTCTATATTCTATTCTGTTCTGAATTTGGTTTATCATCATCATTGGCACCTTGCCGTCTTGACAGACGATAGTTTGTGCTTTAAAAAGGAAAATTAAAAACTTTTACTTATGGCGGTAGCGAATGTGACTGATAAGGCCAATTCGCGCTGTAAATGTTCGTTCACAGTGGGTGCATGTGAACACGTAGTCATTTCCACCATCATGCACCATCTTACGTCTCACACGCTCGGTGTGTGACTTATCTGCAATAATTTTCTCCTTTGTCTTTATTCCATTTCTGATGTTTGCCAACCATGCAACATGTTCAGCGGCGACTTGCTCCCACTATCCATTATCAATGAATGTGGTTTAACAATTAGCAAAATGAAGACACAGATTATGTCACAAGGTGCAAATGGGGTACCGTCAATCTTTATTGACGTCGCCGAACTAGAGGTGATAGACTATTTTACATATCTAGGATCAGTGGTTAATAGTAAATTATCCCTAGATCAGGAAATCAACATCCGGATTGGTAAGGCAGCAACAACAATGAACAGGTTAAGAAAAAGTCTGGGAGAACAGGAAGCTTACTGCCAAAACAAAAGTCCTTGACTATCAAGCCTGTGTCCTTAGGAATCTTCTTTATGGCAGTGAAGCCTGGACAACTTACTCACACCAAGAGAAACGTTTAAACAGCTTTCATATGCGGTGTCTGCGAAGAATACTTGGTATTAAGTGGCAAGACAAAATCACAAATACTAAAGTATTGGAAAGATCAGGTTGTGTGACGGTTTATTCCATGCTCAGTCTTCGTAGACTTATATGGATAGGACATCTTAGGAGGATGGATCATGGTAGAATACCAAAGGACATCTATTTTGGTGAATTACAGATGGGTAAGAGATCTCAGGGTCGGCCGCTACTACGATACAAAGATGTGTGTAAGCGGGACATGAGTGATACAGTCATTGATAATGCAAATTGGGAGCAAGTCGCCGCTGAACGTGTTGCATGGAGGGCAAATATCAGAAATGGAATAAAGACTGAGGAGAAAATTATTGCAGATAAGTCACACACCAAGCGTTTGAGACGTAAGATGGTGCATGATGGTGGAAATGACCACGTGTTCACATGCACCCACTGTGGACGAACATTTACAGCGAGAATTGCCTCATCAGTCACATTCGCTACCGCCATGTGTAATAGTTATTATGCCTTTTTGAAGCACAAACTCTCGTCTGTCAAGACGGCAAGGTGCCAATGATATTCTATTTGTTATCTTTTATATAACTGTAATATCAGACTGAAATTCGCTGCTTCTTCAAATTTGTCACTTTCTCTAATCTAAGACATATGGCAAATATTTAATCAAAAACTTATTGTTCTGTTTTTGTTTTCAATCACAGTACTATATTACATTACTTCTCTTATTACAAATTCAATGTAGAAAATAAGGTTTATGTCCTTTCCCTAGCTATATCTCCAATATATAGCTCTCGGATGTTCTCTTCTGCCATCTGCAGTGACGATTATATTCGATGGACAGAGTTCAGTGAGATCATCCCCAACACGTGGTCTCTCCCTTGAAGTATTGATTGACAATTGAATACAATATTAGTCCACACTGATTGTGTATGTCTACCAGTGACTAAGCTATAAGGATTACTCGACTTACGCCAGGTAGACCCAGGCTGCGATCTCGCCGAATCAATGTCCCTTAGCCATTGCCAGGACACATCAAAGGCAAGGCGTCTTCCAGTCTAAGCACACTCAGACCCTCGGTCACACATCTCTATACCATGGGCAAACCACCCACTAGATGCCACATCAATATCTGTATCAAGCTTCACTTGGTTAACTGAATCAACTTGGGGTATGTTTCTCTCCGTTGATTGTCTCATATCGTGTCTGTCATATATATCACACACATGCAGGGCCGTCCCGTGCTATGATACAGAGAGGCAGCCACATCAGGTGGCGCAGTAAGGGGGCGGCATAAGCAGCGAAGGAAGGGCGACATTTCCAAGACTTCCATCATACTGAGAAAATCTACCGCACGGCCCTGCACAAATGTTACAATGGTTCTTATTCCATAGTTATCTTTGCAAATCATAGGGTCAACTGTCAACATTTCCCATTGGTTAATGTAATCTGCTTATTCGTTTCATAACTTATGCCACAGTACTATGCCAGCACAATATATTTGTTTTACGATTATGCTCGGTTTACCATTTCTCTTAATAAAATGACTTATTTCAATTATGCCTTATTCAATTTATTTCTATTTTATTATTAATTATTGTAATGCTTTTATATTTAATTGTAGTGGTATAATTGGTTTATGGAAATAATTTGTTTCTATTTATACCAACTTGTACATATATTCATCCATACACATTCTCATATGCTTTGGTATGTTTATTTTCCTACATAAACATTATAATATCACACTCACATATCTTAAGACTGTATTAAATAACACATTTATCATATTATCCAGAAATCATATCTCTATACACCCTGAATGTCTTTCAGCAGTATCAACATATCTTGACCATGGTTTTATTTAGTTTTAAGATAACCATTATTTGAACAGTATCACATGTTGTATCAAAATACTATTATAAGACTAAACGTTGTCATCAATCTTGAATATGTCTGTAAAAGATGAAGGGTTTTCATAGTAAATCTACCATGTTGTCGAATTTTCCGTGGATGTGTTGTACCATAAATAAATAAGTCTTGAAGCAGTAGCGACCATCTGTTTTCCTTGAGACGACAGGACACTGGAACAAACCATAAAACAGACTTTAATCACGACATTGACCGCACTTCCCTATGCATGGCCACTGCTCCCCTTCCTTCTCCACAGAGCCCAGCCACTTTCTAACCATGAGTTTAAGTAAATCGCAGTCTTATCTCGCCTAACATTGATACCTTACCAATATTATAATATTACATATTACCATCTCGCCACAATGCCCTCACACTCACACTGACAAGTACACATTTCACAGCGATCCTTTCGCACCCTGCGCTTCACACATCGCTTTCACAAACATTCAATACACACACTGCACAAAAGTAATATTACAATTATTTCACATCGTATCCCAAATACAGATTTCTACATCTAAAGACGTCCTTTTCCCCGTGGACTAACTTGGATATCTGATGTCCACTCATGCTTACCAACACAACTCTTTATACTGCACTGCTGAAAACTACCGATCAACTACACGCTGAATGTAAACACCATACTCTATAATCGAAAATCTAAAATGAGATTTAACTACAGGATGTTTGTAAAGTCTCACTACACTTCACCTTGTATGTAGAACAAATGTGAAAAATGAAGTATATGTAAAACTAATTCTTTGGACTCGAAACAGAATGGTGTTGTCAACGGAAGAAAGAAGCAATCATAGTTACCATTCAAATATTAACAACAGACACCTTGCAGAAGGTATTTAACAACAAAGTGACTATTCATACTCCAACTATGAATAAATTCTTCCTTTCCAGCTCCCCCAAAACAGCGTTAGACCATAGCAGTGACGATTGTAACTAGTGTAATTAATTATTAGTACATATTTTGATGATTTGGGGGCATGTTATGAGAAGAAATGAATTGGAGAACTTGGTGACGACTGGCAAGATCGGAGGGAAGGGACCAAGGGGAAGACAGAGAAGTAAATACCTGGATGGCTTGGCCACGTGGCATGGTCGAGACAGGAACACAGAGCTGATCCACGACTCTGGTGAGATGGCAGAACATGACCGCGAACGCTTATCGGCATGGCAAATGATGGATGGATGGATTTTGATGACATCATGTACTTTATTTTACATATTTGTTCAACATTCAGAGTGTAGTGAGACTTTACAAACACCCGCTATTAAACATAACTATACTATTTCTTATTTAGAAATAGTATAGTTATGTTTAATAGCGGGTGTTTGTAAAGTCTCACTACACTCTGAATGTTGAACAAATATGTAAAATAAAGTACATGATGTTATCAAAATCCATCCATGTGTTTCACTCAATAATAGTTTCACTAAGTGAACTATTTCTATAATTACAAACTGTTCTAAAGCCACTTGGAAGACGAGTCTTCTTTTCGACTCTGACCCTCTAATATTATTGAAAATAAGAGTTAAGCTACTCCTAAAAATGTCGTAGTGAATTGTGTCCTGATAAATGAATTATACTTTCATACTTCGCGAATGGCACCCCTACCAACTCCGGGCAACAGCTGTGACGGGTTGACTAAACCAAGCGTGGGTAGCCGATCTGGTGTCACACCAATCGGTGAACTGGGGTATGTCTACCCAGAATATGAAGACAGGATTCAGCACTCTACGCGGAAGAAATCATTGTTGATTCAACGGACAAGACGACGTTTACCTGCAAAGAGTTGTGGAACGTAATGAGCACGACAGGCACGTAGAGCGTCCTGGCCATCCACTGCACCTGTATTCGTCCTGACTTGTCTTGTCACTGGACTCAGATGGACTCAGGCGAGAGAGTGAGGTCGGCGAATTGCGCAACACTTTCTCATTTTATAATCCAATTCATTCTTCGTCTTCTTCAAGTCATTCTTCTTCTTCGTCCAAGTCGTCTTGAGCAGGTTTTGGTATCTTTCTGACTGATTTGATCATTTGTTTCTTTTGATGGTATGTAACGGGCACATCAGGTTGTTCTTCTTTTTCTCTTTCCTTAGCTAATCGATCAGCTCTCTCATTTCCAGAGACTCCACAGTGAGATAGTATCCACTATATGGTGACCTTAAGCTGGCTGCAAAGTTCAGAAAGTAATGTCCGTGATACTGGCAATTTCCCAGACAGGAGCGCTTCGAGTACTGATTTATCACCTGTCAAAAGCACTACAGGTTGTGTATCATGGCTGGTAGTTAGTAATTTCTCACATGGCTCGGTCTTTTACCGCAGGGCAACCTGCCAGAAGTGTCGCATAAAGCACGATCTTCGCAGCTTCAGCGCCGACTCCCAGGGTCTCCTGAAAAATGCACTTGTGAACCGAAAAAGAAATTCAGTCAATTCAGCAATAGCCGGTCGCCATTATTCCGAACATGCAGGTCACTGTACAGGACAGATGTAAAAGCATTCCACGCTAATTTCACAGCTCACAGTGTCGCCCACGCACTCACTCAGTAGCAGGGCGACGGAACCATGTACTACCAGTCCAACATGAGGAAAATGCGATTGCAAACCGTAGCTGCAAGCATAAACACGCCACAGACTGTAAGGGTTCAACGCCTAACGCCATGTTGACGACCGGTGGTCATGACATGCCTGAGGTTCGATATTCTGATGATATAGTATTACTATCCACATCGCAGAATGGTATAGAAAACTCAATAACCCCAACGCAATTGTATAGTGAAGATCACAACTTATATCTTAACATAGCAAAAACAAAAGATAATTCATAAGATAAAACTACTATGGAGAAAGAAATATATGTTAATGAGGCAAAATTGGAGGTGGTGAAAAATTTCGTATACCTTGGGTCATTGATTACCAACAACGGTGACACAATGAAAGAAATTAAAAGACTTGTCCGGTGAATCTATTACTCTTCAAAGACTAAAACAACTGAATAAATTGTGGAGTGGGACAGATAGAACTACAAAAATTAGATTTTTAAGAGCATGCATATTTCCCATTGCAACATACGCCTGTGATACCTGGACACTTAATAAACAAGCTGAACAGCGCATAAATGCATTTGAATATAAATGTTATAGACGAGTTCTAATACTATCTTGGAACAAGAAAAGAACAAATGTAACCAAACTTAAAGAGCTGAATATTGAAGAAGGTTGGCTATTAAAGACGATACAACAAAGAAAATTGAAATATTTTGGTCATTTGAAACATCACGAAAGTTTGGAGAGAACAATAATGGAGGTGTATATGCCTGGGAAGAGAGGGAGAGGAAGGCCAAAAAGAAGATGGGTACAGGATGTATGTATGTATGTGTGTGTGTGTGTTTGTATGTATGTATGTCTGTATGTGAGTATGTCTGTATATGTGTATGTGTGTGTGTGTGTGTGTTTATTTATCTCTTTCTGTGTGTGTTTGTGTTTGTTTATCTCTTTCTGTTTGTATCTCTCTATCTGTCTCGCTGCAAATCCCCCTGTTTCTGTCTGTCTGCATCTCTAAGTCTATCTATGTTTGTCTCACTATCTGATTTCTCTCTCTCTCTCTCTCTCTCTCTCTCTCTCTCTCTCTCTCTCTCTCTCTCTCTCTCTCTCTCTATCCACACTGTGTCTGTTTGTTCTCTCTCTCTCTCTCTCTCTCTCTCTCTCTCTCTCTCTCTCTATCCACACTGTCTGTCTGTCTGTCTAACTGTTGTTTTTCCTCTGTCGGTCTCTCTCTCTCTCTCTCTCTCTCTCTCTCTCTCTCTCTCTCTCTCTGTTTCAATATTAAAAGGGGCTACTTGGCCAGTAAACCAAAGCTGAACAGTATCATAGTCCTCTACCCAACAGATTCATCACCACCAAGATAAGTCAATCAACGCCCAGTGGGTGTGTTGATTGTCCCTGTTTCCAGCTGGCTAGGTTCAAGACATAACCATCATCGCCTGTCGCCATTGCGACGAGTGCCATCCCCGATTCTCTAATCATCATCATCATTATCGTCATCATCGTGCAGATAGATGTGGCCGGTCATGGCTAGCCATCGCAGACAATGACCGGGCTGGTCATTTCTATGCAGCCGGTTTGGGAGCACTGATAAAACGATGGGATATGTGCATCAATGTTGGTGGAAATTATGTCGAGAAATAAAGGGACAAATTTTTGTATAAAAAATAAACTGGTTTCAAGTTGTTATCATGTGAAGTTATTTTTCTATAGCCATGTGTGACTTACTTATTAACTTATCCTTGTACCAGGCAATACATGTAACAATCTATTGTTTGTGTCTTCATTATTCAACAACAACTATCTGTCGGCTGCTCTCAAGCGCAGGCTGCCATGCTCCCATAGTTTCACGTTAAATGGGTTGGAAAGGAAGGGCGGATAATCGACTCTCTTGCCCCCTCGTCATCCCATTTCAACAACCGTAATCAAGAAATTTCGTCAAGAGGCGCATCACCTTGCATAAAGTAAACATGCTGTCCCCATATTATGACCTATATATCTGTCTCTACTACACCAATGGTAAACGCCTTTACACCTGTCTCTATCTATCCCTGTCACTCGCTGTCTGTCCTTGTCTACATCTCTCTCTCTCTCTCTCTCTCTCTCTCTCTCTCTCTCTCTCTCTCTCTCTCTCTCTCTCTCTCTCTCTCTCTTTGACTATCTGTTTCTGTCTATCTGTCGGTCTGTGTCTGCCGATCTCTCTGTCTGTGCCTGTCTGTCTCGTTGTCTATCTTTATCTGTCTCTCTGTCTTTCTCTTCTCTTTATTCCTAAATATATCACAGAATACTCTCTCAGTCTCTCCCCCTCTCTCTCTCTCTCTCTCTCTCTCTCTCTCTCTCTCTCTCTCTCTCTCTCTCTCTCTCTCTCTCTCTCTCTCTCTCTCTCTCTCTCTGTGTGTGCCCGTCTTCAATGAGTTTCACAGCTTAGGATTCTCATATAATAGCATATTTTGTTCATTTGTCCATTTTGTTTTCGCTTTTTTTTTCATCTTTCTATTTTTCTCATTCAGTTATTATACCTTAATGTAGTCACTGTACTGTGTCCCCCGTGTTTATATGTTGTGTTTTGTATATTTGTTTGCTGATGAATACTAGTCTACGTAATTGCGTTCTGTAAAGCTGCACTGCTTCGTGTTATTTTATATTCTCTTCAATGTACCGCTGACAGGCGCTTTTGAAACTATCAGTTCTCTTTTACGTGCTCCCATATATGGCTTACAACATTCGCTTAATGGTGGCACACATGGCCCACACCAGGAAAGAAAACGAAGACATACTGCAGGCAATACAAGCCGAAAGGGCACTCAAGAACAACTTAAAAAGAGAAGGAGCTGGAAGGGAACAGGCCAGTAAAAGCCAAACCGAAACTCACAGACCAAGCTAAAGACAGCAGACCATCTATAAAGACCAGCAAGTTTAAGGGTAAACCCGTGTTTACCCTTACAAAAATCCTGGAGACGAATGACAAGCTGAATGCGGAGATAAGAACGATTTTCGAGAACAGAAAGAAGGAACAACCCCAACGGACGAGTCCTGCTAAAGGCTACGCTCGGAGCCGCCTGGAGCCGTTACTGACAGGCTGAGAAGCACAATAGAAACCGCACCAGCTGACATTACAGGCATGGAATTTACCACAGGAGAAAACATAATTTAAACAACGCAAAGGAAAAGAATATAGGACCTCAAAACAAGTACCTCAATTATAACTAATGCGGGACATCTTGCTTATGACCGAGAAGATTTCCGGAATGTTGTTATGGGAGTGAGGTTCTGTAAAGGACATACTACTGAATGAACGAAATCGGAACTCAGTGGGTAGTGTGGTCAGCATTAACCGACCGCCTTTACTTCCCAGGATATTTCGTGGGAGGCCATGTTAGGTCAGCCCGGGAACCCAGGTCAATTTTAAAAATCCGTTTTGTTGGAGATTTAAACACACGATCACTGGGACGGCAGGCAGGCGACTTGGCTACCACGACACCCGGCTTGTGGCCAAGAATTAATTCCTTTCCGATAAAACAAAATATTGACACCTTGTGTACACACACACACACACACACACACACACACACACACACACACACACACACACACACACACACACACACACACACGCACACACACACACGAGTGGGCGTTAGATGAAAACTTTGAAAGTGTGATAGACAATACAGTAACCATGCCATTGTCATGTAACAAGTCAATATTGTTTGTAAGCATGTCAAGAGTTTTAAGCACGTGACTTTCCGGTGCAGACGAACATGATTACGTCATAAGGACAGTTTAAAGATGACCGCCCACTTTTGACATGCACCAAAGAGGAGCTGCGTTCTGTTATCCGTTTTTTGATCAGTGAAGGGGTGAAACATATAGGAATTCATTAGCGAATGTAGATCCAGTATGGTGATGCATGACTGTCAGTCCAGTAAGTGTATGATTGGAGTAGGAAGTTTCAAAACGGCGTGACTTCTGTGACAGACTGTTCACGACCAGGTCAGACACACCGAGTAGTGGCCACAGATAATTTGATTTTCTACAGGAATCCAAGCACTTTATCGGCACTGGAGGACTTGCGTTAAACGCAGTGTTGACTACATCGAAAAATGATACATTTGTTCTTTACTCTCCAACACCCCTCCCCCCCCCCCCACCCCACCCCCACCCCCAATACATTCGCCCAAAACAAATACATTTAAGGTTTTCATTTAAAAACCCCTCGTATCAATCAATCAATCATGTGTCATGCCGATAAGTGTCGGCAGTCATGACTTGCCATTTCAGCTCAGCTCAGTGTTCCTGCGGGTGGGGAGAAGTGTATCGTGTGTGGGTTTGAGATATGTGTGCGGTGTGTTGGTGGGGGATGTGTGCATGGTGTGTGGGTGGGGGGTGTAGTGATATGGGTGAGGATATGTGTGTGGGTGGGGGATAGTGTGTGGTGTGGGAGATGTGTGTGATGGGTGCGGGGAATGTGTGTATGGGTGGGGTATATGTGTGGGTGAGTAGGGGATGTGTGGTGGTTGGGGGAAGTATGTGGGCGTGTGTGGGTGGGAGATGTGTGCGTGGATGGGGAATGTGTGGGTGGGGGTGTGTTAGTGGCTTAGGGATGTGTAGGTGGGTGAGGGATGTGCATGTGTCGGGGTGGGATGCGTGAGTGGGTGGAGGATAAGTGTGGGTAGGGGTATTGTGATCGAGAGATGTTTGGTTGGGGGTGGGTGGGTGGAGGTGTGTGGGTGTGTAGTGGAGGATGTGTACGTGAGTGAGTGTGTGTTGGTGGACGGGTAGGGAATGCGTGCGTGGGTGGGGAGAGGTGTGTGGTGTGTTGGTTAGGGATATTGTGTGGGTGAGGTATGTGTGTGTGGATGGGGGATTTTTGTGGTGTGTGGGTGGGGGTATGTGGGGTGGATGGGTAAGGGTATCTGTGTGGGTGTGGGTGGGAATATTGTGTGGTATGTGGGTGGGGGATATGTGTGTGGTGTGTAGGTGGGGATGTGTGGTGGTATGTGGGTGTGGGATGTGTTGGTGAGGGATATGTGTGTGTGCGGTGCGTGGGTTGGGAATATTGCGTGGTAGAGGATGTATGTGATGTGCGGGTGGGGGATTGTGTAGTGGGCGATTGGGTTAAGGCATGTATGGGTGGGTGGAGGATGTATGTGTGGGTGGTGGGGGGTGTGTGTGAGTGGATTGGGGATGTATGGGTGGTTAGGGAGATGTGTGTGTGTGGGGGGGGGGAGGGGGGTATGTGTGCGTAGGTGGTAAATATGTGGTCAATGGAGATGTGGCTGGGGGATGGGTGGTTTGAGGTGTGGATGGGGAGAGGATGTGTGGGTTAGGATGTGTATGTGGGTGGGCGTGGGATATGTGGGTTGGTGGGGGAATGTTTGTGGGTGGCGAGTGTGGTTTGGTTGGGGGAACAGGTGAGGGGAGTTTTGGTGGGGGATGTGCGGGAGGGGGATGGGTCGGTTGGTGGGGTATGTATGTGTCCCTTGGTGTGCGTGTGTGTGGGTAGGTGGGGGTGTGTGTGTAGGTGGGGTGATGCATGGGTACGTGGGAGATGGGCCTCATAACGTGGTAATTTGCCTTCTTTATGTTTACAACATTCATTTCACAATGTTTATTTTTCTTCCTATGTAAATGTATAATGCTCTTGATGAAAGACGAGTGATTGGAAGGGCCGAATGTAAGACGGGCCTGCGCGCCCAATTTGTGACCCTAATAAAGTTGATTTTATTTGATTTGATTTTGATTTGTCTCGTCCATGCCATGTGGCCAAGCCATCCAGGTATTTTCCTCTCGGTCTTCCTCTTGGTCTGTTCCCTTCGATCTTGCCAGTTGTCACTAAGTTCTCCAATCCATTTCTTCTCATAACATGCCCAAAAAATTTTGACTGTCTACGTCTAATTTCTCTAATAAATTTACGATTTTCATTTCTCTCCTGTAGTACTTGGTCATTGGTCTTTCTGTCTGTCCATGGTATTCTTTGCATTTTCCTCAGAAACCACATTTCTACAGCCATCAGATGTTTTCCAGCTTGACTGCTCATTGTCCAAGTTTCACATCCATACAAAAGAACAGGCTCTATATATCCCCTCAACACTCTTTTTCTCGTTTCAATTGACATCTTTTTATTGGTCAAAATGTTTTTCATCTTTCTAAAGGCTACTTTCGCCATGGCGATTCTTTTTCTAATCTCATCAAGGCATCTCCCATCAGATGTTATGACTGTTCCGAGATAATTGTACCGATTCACTTGTTGAAGAATATTCCCATTTACTTGTATATTACACTGTGGCACTTAGTTCTTCCTAGTGTCTTTTTACAATTTAATTCTAACCCCAGTTACTTACTGTGCACAACAACCGCATCCACTAATTGTATATTGTTTGTTAAATGAAATAAATGGTTACTACTAGCGTACGAGGTGAGAACCGCTGAGTGAGAATACTACATTTAAATACATACTGCGCAAATATGTTCTGATTGTACACGACCTGTATTCGTTCTTCAGACTAGGAAGGAATTCAGAGATATTTCACTGCGCTGTAAGTAAATGACGACGTTTTTAAACTATTCATTATAAGTATAACACTAGTAATAAAATGTATTTATTATTTCTTCTTCTAGTCTATCCATAGTGTATGGACATCATGTCTGATCACAGCCTTGTGTATCGTGTAAATTTGTTATACGGATGTTTCTCAATACCAAGATGTCTGACCTCGTCTCTATGGTTTCATTGCGTTGATAAACATCGGTGTCAATGTATCAGAAATATTTATACAAAAATATATATACAACAAACGAAATAGACCGCTGACAGACATGGTCACCAGCGCCACACGGAGTGTACTATAGGAATAAGAATGGATAAATTCATCATTCTCATATATGCTTCTTCTTCTTCGTCCGACCGAAATGTTTGTTGTGGGCGTGGCTTCGCTGTGCCTGTTTATAACAGAGCTGCGATATTTATTTGCGCTTTTCGGCTGACATATCCGACTTCTGCATTTGTTGACCGGGTTAACCTTCCCGGGACTCTCATATATAGAAGAATAAAGAACAACGGAGACAGTTAGCTGTTACATAAAATTCTTATCTCCGTGATTCGCATTATTAACACGAACATTCACTTCTTGCAGTATTTTCAGTTTCGATGTCAGACTACAAGGGAAACAATAATATAATATACTCTTTTATTTTCGGCATTGTTACTTCAGAGTTGTCTACCCTCATAACATATTCGTAAAACGAATGCTCTGTGGGTCATTTATATTGCCAATGTATGATCAAAGTTATAGTTGCATATCCTTTACACGACGTCGCAGTCAACACCAGCATCTTTTTTTTCTTGCTGTTGTGATCTCTTGGCAAGTTTACGTTCAGTAGTTTGCCTTTGCTTTCTGAACGACCAGCAGTCTTACCATTTTGTAAAATAAAAACCAATGTAAGGCGGTCTGCTGCCAAATCACCCGCAGCTGTGTTTCGTAAACTGTGCTTAGAAGCATCATTTGAACGTACGCATAGCATGATGGTCCTACTTGTTAGTAAGAATGAAATAGTAATACAACTATGCAGGCAAGCGAGAATGTAATAGCTCTTATTGAAAGCACATACGTCGCACAGCGAAATAAACGTCTGACAAGGTAGTAAAGACT
The DNA here is from genome assembly GCA_963921405.1 of Cepaea hortensis. NCBI lineage: Eukaryota > Metazoa > Mollusca > Gastropoda > Stylommatophora > Helicidae > Cepaea > Cepaea hortensis. The sequence goes on along the minus strand of OY992882.1, from coordinate 88,205,470 downwards.
CGCTGCTTAACTGACTAGTAACGTGTACATATTTCCAAAAGAAATTCTTCATTCATTAATTCAGTAGCATGTTCTTTGCAATATCAACACTGAAAATACGCAGGTGAGTCAGTATTGTTTGCAGACAATGAAGAGGATCTGCAGCAATTAGTTAGTGCTGATATTGTACACATCCAATAACTAGTGCTAGAACTAAATTGTAAGAAAACAGAGATTATTTTCATCTCTAAGAAAAAAGAAATACCACAAAGTAACATCCAAGTAAATGGGAACAACTTACTTCGGAACAGTTCCGAACATCTGACGAAAACTGCCTCGTAGAGACTCGAACACGAAACAGTTTCATAAGTAACCTTTTGCTAGATGGAAAATATACTCACGAATAACAAGCTGTCAACTGCAATGAGAAAAAGAGTAGTAAAGTACTATATAGAGACTATACTTTTGTATGCACATGAAACAAATAAGAAGTGACAAGCCGAGAAACATCTAATGTCAGTGGAAATGTGGCTTCTTGGAAAATTGAAAGAATATCACGGAGGAACAGAAGGTAGAATTTTCTCTTCATAAATTTAGTCACGACATTATAAGGGGATATAGTCTTTTCTTGTACTTACATCCAGGGACATATCTGGTGCTCCTTTCATGAAGCGACATCGTCCCCTAAACCTATTTTTTAAAAACTGAGCAGTGAACTCGAAAAACTGGGCCGGTAAATCCGTGCTCTAACTACTATACCAACGTGAAACACACCACTGTCTAAAGATTGTGTATGTTACATTCATTCATTCATTCATTCATTCATTCATTCAGTAGCATGTCCTTTACAGAACCTCGCTCCCATAACAATCTTCCGGAAAACCTCTCGATCATAAGCAAGATGTCCCGCGTCTGATACACCCATCTGGAGATCATCCGCCACATCCTGCACCCATCACCTTTTGGCCTTCCTCTTCCTCTCTTCCCAGGCATATACCCCTCCAATATTGTTCTCTCCAAACTTTCGTGACGTTTCAAGTGACCAAAATATTTCTATTTCCTTTGTTTTATCGTATTTAATAGCCAACCTTCTTCAATATTCAGCTCTTGAAGTATGGATGCATTTGTTCTTTTCTTTACCCAAGATATTCTTAGAACTCGTCTATAGCATTTATATTCAAATGTATTTAAGCGCTGTTGAGCTTGTTTATTAAGTGTCCATGTCTTACAGGAAAGATGCATGTTCTTAAACATCTAATTTTTGTAGTTCTGTCTGTCCCACTCAATATGTTACACTATTATATCAAAAACGTGTTTGGTATTATATTACAGATGGCTTGTTTCCGGATCCATTCTTTGTGCTTTCACATTCTTGCTTGTCTGGTGACAGCTACGATTGGGACGTTTTATCCGGAAACCAGTGAGTATTAAAACGCTGACGATGATCTTTTGTTCTCTGGGTGGGAGGGCGGGGGGGGGGGGGGGGGGGTTATGGGCAATTTAGATTTCGTTCGACTTACCTGGTGAACGTTGGTTATATTGAAGATCTTTGTATTTGGTCTTTTAAATTATTTTCTCCAGTCTTTTAGGAAAATTTGGATTGGGAAATATAAATGATGCAGGTTAGTTAGTTAGTCGAGGTTCCAACTTCACGGCAACGGGTCGTCCCCATTATGCTCCATTCCTCTGCCAGCGAATATCACACAAAATGCTCCCCACTGTCCAATGTGAAAAGTGAAATAGACAGGAGTCTCCGCAATTTAACAGCCCGCACAGTACACTGTGCCTAATGCCGCCGCCAGAATGCCAACACAAAATTCATCCACGAACACCACAGTTCATCGTCGATGGACTCGGCAGTCACCACAAAGACTTCATTGACCTGGGTTTTCTCACATGGCTCGGTCTTTTACTGCAGGCCAACCCGACGAAAGTGTCGCATAAAGCACGAACTCCGCAGCTCCAGCGCCGACTCCCAGGAGTCTCCAGAAAAATGCACTCGTGAACCCAAAAGGCAAATCAGTCAATTCAGCAACAGCCGGTAGCCATTGTTCCGAACATGCAGGTCACTGTACCATCACCACCACCATTGGCACCTTGCCGTCTTGACAGACGATAGTTTGTGCTTCAAAATGGCATAATAACTTTTACCCATGGCGGTGGCGAATGTGACTGGTAAGGCCAATTCGCGCTGTAAATGTTTGATCACAGTGGGTGCATGTGAACACGTGGTTATTTCCATCATCATGCACCATTTTACGTCTCACACACTAGATCTGTGACTTATCTGCAATAATTTTCTCCTTTGTCTTTATTCCATTTCTGATGTTTGCCCTCCATGCAACTCGTTCAGCGGCGATTTGCTCCCAGTGTGCATTATCAATGCTTGTATCAATCATGTCCCGCTTACACACATCTTTGTATCGTAGTAGAGGCCGACCCTGAGATCTCTTACCCATCTGTAATTCACCAAAAAATGATGTCCTTTAGTATTCTACCATCATCCATCCTCCTAAGATGTCCTATCCATCTAAGTCTACGAAGACTGAGCATGGAATAAACCGTCACACAACCTGATCTTTCCAATACTTCAGTATTTGTGATTTTGTCTTGCCACTTAATACCAAGAATTCTTCGCAGACACCGCATATGAAAGCTGTTTAAATGTTTCTCTTGGTGTGAGTAAGTTGTCCAGGTTTCACTGCCATAAAGAAGAGTACTAAGGACACAGGCTTGATAGACAAGGACTTTTGTTTTGACAGTAAGCTTCCTGTTCTCCCAGACTCTTTTTCTTAACCTGTTCATTGTTGTTGCTGCCTTACCAATCCGGATGTTGATTTCCTGATCTAGGGATAATTTGATATTTACCACTGATCCCAGATATGTAAAATGGTCTACCATCTCTAGTTCGGCATCGTCAATAAAGATTGATGGTTACCCATGTGACCTTGTGACATAATCTGTGTCTTCTTTTTGCTAATTGTCAATCCAAATTCGGAACAAGCATTGGAGAATGCAGATGGTAGACATTGTAATTTTTCCTCAGAGTGGGTCGTAACTGCAGCATCATCTGCAATAAGCAACTCTCTGATCAGTACCCTCCTAATTTTGGTCTTGGCCCTCAATCTCTGAGTATTGTAGAGGCCACCATCTGAGCGTGAGTGAATGTATATACCACCATCATGATCAAGAAAGGCATATTTCAGTAGAAGTGAAAAGTATATTCCAAAGAGGATGGAAGATAGTACACAACCTTGCTTAACTCCACTCTTGATTTCAAACTCTTCAGAAGTTGCACCATCAAACTTGATTGTACCTTTCATGCCTGCGTGGAACGATTCCACAATGGACAGAAGAGTTGGTGGGCAGCCAATCTTCTTTAGTGCCTTGAACAGACCCTCACGGCTGACCAAATCAAATGCCTTTATGAGGTCGATGAAGGCAATAAACAGTGGTTGGTTCTGTTCACGGCATTTTCCTTGCATTTGTCGCAATGAGAATATCATATCAATGGTACACCGGTTCTGTAGAAAGCCACACTGTGATTCGGGGTAGACTTGATCTCCTAGGACTTGAAGTGTACGTAGAACAATTCTGGCAAATACTTTTCCAACAGTACACAGAAGTGAGATACCCCTATAGTTGTTGCAGTCGCTCCGATTGCCCTTGTTCTTGTACAGTGTTATGATGCTTGAATCTTTGAAATCATGTGGGACTTGTCCTTCTCGCCAGCATAGCTCTATTAGCTGGTGGATCTGTAGAGTCAGTGAGTCTTGCCCACTCCTGATAACCTCTATTGGAATCCCATCCTTACCTTGAGCCTTGCCAGATGCAAGTTCATTTATAGCACACTTAACTTCTGTTATGGTGGGAAGTGTGTCCAGGTGGTCAAGCGTTGGTAGAGCCTCTATGGCGTTGAGGGCATCATCCGCTAGTTTGGTCTCACTTGAGTAAAGCTCCAAATAGTGCTCTACCCATCTGTCCATCTGCTGTTTCTTATCAGTTATGATTTCTCCAGTCAAGGTTTTCAATGGTGAACTTCTTTTGATCACTGGACCACAGGCTTTCTTTATTCCTTCATACACGCTTCTGATGTTTCCCTTATCACTTGCGATTTGAATGGACTCACATAACTTGATCCAATAATCATTTGTACACAGCCTGGCAGGCTTTTGCACATCCTTCCTAGCTTGCTTTAGCTCACTCAGAGTGTTACGCGTTGGTCTTTCCTTCTTAAGAGAGCTATCTTCTTCTTATCAATCAAGGGCTGCAGAGTCTGGCTATTTGCCGCAAACCAGTCCTGCCTCTGATGATCCACAGTGCCGTAAACCCCTACGGCAGTTTTATAAAGAGTTTCCTTAAGTTGACCCCACTTTTCATTTACTGTACAATTGTCTGGTGTATTAGTGAAAGCTTCTTCAAGTTGCTGTTGAAACTGTAAGCACTTTTCAGGATCGTGAGTGTTAATAATATTAATTCTGGGGTTAGATTTGTGTTTAGCTGTGTAGATTCTCTTTGGTCTTAGTCTAACCCTTGCAACAACCAAAGAATGATCCGTATCACAGTCAGCACTGTGGTAACTTCGAGTCAATGATATATGTTTCAGATGTTGTCTCCGTGTGATGATGAAGTCCAGCTGGTGCCAATGGCCGGATCTTGGATGTTTCCATGTGACCTTATGCAGCTCTTTTGATTTAAAAAAGGAATTTGAAATACATAGGTCATTTCTGGTGCAATGCTCCAGCAGCCTTTGCCCATTTTCATTCATGCGACCGATGTTATATTTTCCAAGGCACACTGGCCATAAACTCGAGTCCTTGCCCACACGAGCACTGAAGTCACCGAGCATATAAATGTAGTCAGATATTGGAACTGCCTTGATCACGGAGTCTAACTCCTCATAGAACGAATCCTTCACATCATCAGAGGAATCGAGTGTTGGTGCATATGCAGTAATAATGGTGGTAAAACCACAAGAGGTTGCCAAGCGCAGGGATTTCCTCCAGGTCACTACCATCATCCATCGTGCATCATCGTGTACAGGTCACTGTACAGGACAGATGTAAAAGCATTCCACGCGAATTTCACAGCTCACAGTGTCGCCCAAGCACTCACTCGGTAGCAGGACGACGGAACCATGCACTACCAGTCCAACATGACGAAAATGCGATTGCAAACCGTAGCTACAAGCATAAACACGTCACAGGCTTAACGGTTCAATGTCTAACCGCCATGTTGGCGACCGGCAGTGATGCAGGTGACAAATTAATTGAAATTTACACAAAAAATGAGTTAACGATAGCCAACACACGTTTTAAACAACATCCAAGAAGACTTCACATGGAAGTCCTCGGACATTATTTTAATACAAAGAAGGGGGAGATCAAGCATAACATCTGCAAAAACCCTACGAAGTGCAGACTGTGATACAGCTCATCAGTTATTAGAAGCAGAACTGAAATTAAAACTCAAAAAGCTTACCCAAGGACCAAGGCTACTTCGTTTTGATCTCACAAAAGTACCAGATACATACAACGTAGAATTTAGGAATCGTTTTGGGGTCTTGATGTCTGTACAAGAAGAAATGACACCTGATGAACTGGCAGTACAAGCTAGAGATTTCTTGATAACTGCAACCAAAGATTTAATTCCGACCAAGAAAAAGCAACTTAAGCCATGGATTACATCAGACACGTTAGAATTAATAAAACAACGAAGGGAACTGAAACAGAAAGGAGGTGAATCCGATAACAGCAGGATGAAGTATAAATCTTTAACTCGAGAAATAAGAAAGAATACACGAAAGGACAAAAACAAATATATACAAGATTGCTGTACCAGAATAGAGCAAAATCATAAGACTGGAAGAGATTATGAAATGTTTAAAAAAATTAAGTTATTGACAAGAAATGTTCAACCTCAATTGAATGTTATCTGTGGCAAATTGGGAAATACCTTAACAGAATCTAGACAAATTCTAGAAAGATGACAGGAGTACTGCAGTGGTATGTATGATATGAGTGACAGTGAGGATATGAATGAGATACATGAGCCAATGACAGTAGAGAAAGAACCTGAACCCTCCTTAGATGAAATGTCATGGGCAATAAAGAACCTGAAGAATGGTAAATCACCAGGATGTGATGAGATACCAGCTTAACTAATTAAAGCGGGAGGAGAAGAAAGCATACAAATCTATCACGCATTATGTAGAAAGGTATGGAAATATGGTATTTGGCAAAAAGACTGGAAGAGAACTATCTTCATTCAAATACCAAACAAGGGCAACCTGAAATTATGCACCAACTATAGAACTGTTGCCCTGATCAGTCATGCAAGTAAAATTCTACTAAAAATCATAATGGGAAGACTTTGTAAGAAAATGGAAGAAGAAATTAATGTGGTTCAAGCTGAATTCAGACAAAGAAGAGGAACAAGGGATCACATTCTCAACATGCGTTTAATAATAGTGAAGTGCAGAGAATTTAATGTAAACCTATTCTCATGTTTTGTGGATTATTCAAAGGCATTTGACTGTGTACAACATCAGAAACTTTGAGAAATCATGAGGAATATGGGCTTTCCATCACATGTAATGCAACTCATAAGAATGCTCTATCTAGACCAGGGGTCACCAAACTTTTTTCACAGAGGGCCGGATAACTGACAAAATGACGAGCGCGGGCCGCTTACTCTTTCTGTACAATACTTGCGCCGCGCTCCGTGGCGAAGGTCTTACGGACGAGGTTCGTAATTCCGTATACCCGCGTTCGAAGCACAGCTGTGCGCGAATTGGCAGCAGACCGCGTTGCGCTATTTTTTACGCTATAGTATGCATGCCGGTCGTTCAGAACACAATGGCAAACTACTGAACATAAACTTGCCAATACATCAACAACAGCAAACAATGCTGGTGTTGACTGCATACGTCCTGTAAAGGATATGCAACTAACTTTAACAATACTAGCAAGCCAGAACGAAAGCTCTGTGAAAAAAATACGAAAACCTAAGTTAATCATGGGTGAGTGGCGTGCAATGCACACACAAAAAAAACAAACAAAGACAGCCAATATATTTATTTACTAAAAAAACGTTATCAGAGAAGGTGACGTTGGCAAAAAGATAGTTACATCAGACATATGTGCACATATCCGAATCTATCAAACTAAGCAGCAAATAAGATTAATGAGATTTGTGATACTGATATTTGGCTTTCAAGATCTCATCAATGTTTGGTTTGGAATCGCTGCATCCAATCAAGAGAATTGCTTTAAAATGTTCATCAGTCAATTCAAGCTTTATATCATGTACAAGAACAAATTGTATTGGAGTGACTGTAGCATTTATAGGGGTATCTCACTTCTGTGCATCGTTGGGAAAATATTTGCCAGAATTGTTCTGCGCAGACTTCAAGTCCTGGGAGATCAAGTCTACCCCGAATCACAGTGTGGCTTTTGACGGAACCCGTCTACGATTGATATGATATTCTCATTGCGACAAATGCAAGAAAAATGCCGTGAATAGGACCAACCAATTTTTATTGCCTTCATCCATCTTACAAAGGCATTTGATTTAGACAGTCGTGAGGGTCAGTTCAAGGCACTAAAGAAGATCGGCTTCCCGCCAACTCTTCTGTCCATTATGGAAATCATTCCACACATACATGAAGGGTATGATCAAGTTTGATAGTATATCTTCAGAAGAGTTTGAAATCAAGAGTGGAGATAAGCAAGGTTGGTTGTGTACTTGCTCCCACCCTTTTTGGAATATACTTTTCACTTCTTTTGAAATATGTCTTTCGTGATCAGGATGGTAGTCTATGCATTTACTCGCGCTCAGATGGTGGTTTCTACAATGCTCAGAGGTAGAAGACCAAGACCAAAAATAGAAGGGAACTGATCAGAGAGTTGCTTTTTACAGATGATGCTGATATTTCGATCCATTCTGAGGAAGAATTACAATGTCTACTATCAGCCTTCTCCGATGCTTGCAATGAAGGTGGTTTCACAATTAGCAAAAAGAAGACACAGATTACGTCGCAAGGTGCACATCAATCTTTATTGACGACGCCAAATTGGAGATAGTAGACCATTTTACATATCTAGAATCAGAGGTAAACAGTAAATTATCCCTCGATCAGGAAATCAACATCAGGATCGGCAATGCAGCAACAACAATGAACAGGTTAACAAAAAGTGTCTAGGAGAACTGGAAGTTTACTGCCAAGACACAAGTCCTAGTCTATCAAGCCTGTGCCCTTAGTACTCTTCTTTATGGCAGTGAAGCCTGGTCAACTTACTCACACCAAGAGAAACGTTTAAACAGCTTTCATATGCGGTGTCTGTGAAGAATACTTGGTACTAAGTGGCAAGATAAAATCATAAATACTGAAGTATTGGAAAGATCGGATTGTGTAACGGTTTGTTCCATGCTCAGTCTTCGTAGACTTAGATGGATAGGATACATTAGGATTTATGGATGAGGGTAGAATACTAAAGGACATCTTGATTTGGTGAATTACAGATGGGTAAAAGTTCTCGTGGTCGGCCTCTACAACAATACAAAGATGTGTGTAAGCGGGACATGATTGATGCAGGTATTGATATTACACCTTTTGAGCAAGTCTCCGCTGATCGTGTTGTATTGATGTCAAAGATCAGAAATGGCATAAAGACAAAGGAGAAAATGGTTGCAGACAGGTCACACACTGATCGTATGAGACGTAAGATGGTGCGTGATAGTGGAAATGACCATGATTTCACATGCAACCATTGTGGACAGCACGAATTAGTCTGATTAGTCACATCCGCTACCGTACTGGGATGTAGTTATTAAGCATTTTTGAAGCACAATGTAACAAGCTATCGTCTGTCAAGACGGCAAGGTGCCAGTGTGCAGTGTACGCCTGTTTGCTATTATATTACAGATGGCTTGTTTCGACAGCTTTTCTTTGTGCTTTTACATTCTTGCTTGTCTGTTGACAGCTACTCATGGACCGTTTTATCCGGAAACCAGTGAGTATTAAAATGCTGACGGTGATATTTTGTTCTCTGTGTTCTGTTTTTTCCCCCGATGGTGTTTCCACCTTGTCGTGGTGGGGGAGCTTGAGTTTCTCAATGACCCTGAGAGCTATGCCGGCGGTAGCGTAGCTACCAGCAGGGCCTCCCAAGCCGGACAGGTCAAAGGGTAGAGAACAGACAAAGAGAAACACCCTGGTCCTCCAGGTTGGGGGTTGAAGCGTGGGGTTAACATCCCCACCTTTGTAAAAACCTTTCTTTGTTACGAAACAAATACATGAGCCTCGATATCGGACTGACTTATCTGGACAACGACCTTGGAACGTTAAAGGACTTTTGAGATTTGGAACATGGAATGTACGGACACTATATCGAGCTGGAGCGGCCGAAGAACTAACCCGGGAGCTGGGTGAATATCAAATGGATATAACAGCAATTCAAGAAATAAGGTGGCCAGGAGAGGGTACTTTAGAGCAAAATGGAATGATTATAATATATGGAGGAAACACCCAAAATAAACATGAATTAGGAACAGGATTTGTCATCAAAAAAGAGTTATGGGGGAACGTTTTAAACTTTAAAGCTTTTAATGACAGGATTAGTAAATTACGAATAAAAGGTAAATGGAAAAATATAACGATGATTAATGTACATGCACCTACTGAAGAGAAAGAAGATGATATTAAAGAAGACTTTTATAATGATCTGGAAGATGTCATAGAAGAAACCCCCAAACAGGACATCCTGATTGTGCTGGGAGACTTCAATGCAAAAATAGGTAGAGAGCAAACTAATAAAAAAGTGGCCGGTATGGAAAGCCTACATACAACTTCAAATGATAATGGATGGAGAGTCATCAACCTGGCAGAAGCCAAAGAACTGCAGATTAGCAGTACCAGACTACAAAGAAAGGATATACACAAACAAACTTGGAAATCATGTGACAAGAGAACCTATAATCAAATAGATCACATTTTAATTAACAACAGAAATTCATCAAACATACAGCAAGTCAGAAGTTATAGAGGAGCTGAGTGCCACAGTGACCACTTCCTCGTTGGAGCAAAATTTAAAATAAAACTTAAGAGAGCTTTCTATACTAAATTACAAAGATTACACCCAACATATAACAGAGAAAAACTGCAAGACATTACAGTCAAAGAGAAATTTACAGATGAAATAAAATGTAAACTTGAAACTCTGCAAAACCCTTTGGAGGAAAGCGTTGACCAAACTTGGTTGAACATCAAGAATACAATTCAGTCTACCTCAGAAGAATGTCTCGGTGTGTTAACCACGCATAGAAAGAACAGATGGTTCAATCAAAAATGTGAAGAAGCAGACATTAGGAAGAAGAATGCCAGACATGTATGGTTAAATGACATCAATAACATCCAAAAGGAAGAGCATTATAGAAATGAATGTAAAGAGGCTACAAAAATAGTCAGACAGCAGAAGCGAGAATATATGAGTAATATAATCAAAGATATGGAAACTAATCACCAGAAAAATGAATCCAGAAAATTTTTGAAAGAACTGAAGTCAATGAAACGAGGGCACCAACAAAACACATATGGTTTAAAAGACAAAAATGGGAATATGATAAATACCAATGAGGAAATGTGCAACACATGGAAAGAATATTTTATTGAATTACTAAATTGTGAAGCTCCAAGTCACATTTTCCCACAGGAAGAGGTTCTAACATGCGAACCACAAATTGAAGAACCTACATTTGAAGAAATCCTATATGTAATCACACGACTTAAAAATAATAAGGCAACTGGGACTTATGGAATTGCTGCTGAATTTATAAAGGCAGGTGGCCATGCATTACATCTAAAGCTATACGAACTAATAATAAAAATCTGGAGGACAGAAGAATTACCCCATGACTGGAAAGAGTCATTATTGATACCTATCTTTAAGAAAGGAGACAAGTTCCAATGTGGAAATTATAGAGGAATATCACTACTGTCCACAAGCTATAAGATACTATCCGCAGTATTACTAAATAGACTAAAACCATATTCAGAAGACATATTAGGTGACTACCAGGCGGGTTTTAGACAAAACAGATCAACAATAGATCAGATATTTATCTTACGACAAATAGCCGAGAAACATTGGGAATATAAAAGAGATCTCCATAACATTTTTGTGGATTTTAAAAAGGCTTATGATAGTGTCCATAGGAATAGTCTATGGAATGCTATGCAGGAATTTGGAATACCAAGGAAGTTAATCAACATGACCAGACTATGCATAGAAGATACTTATAATATAGTAACATATAAAGGCAGGAAATCAGACCCCTTCCAAATAACATCTGGCTTGAAACAGGGTGATGCACTATCGCTGCTACTCTTCAATCTGGCTCTAGAGAAAGTTGTAAGGAAGATAAAGGAGGAATGTGATATTGGAGGAACACCCAAGCTGCTTGGTTATGCAGATGATATAGATATTATAGGGCAAAGTGAACAAAAGACATTGGAAATATTGACTCACTTAAAGGGAAAAGCCCAACAGATGGGGCTGGTTATCAACCAAGATAAGACAGAATATATGGTAATTTCAAGAGACGGAATGGCTAGAAACTCTGGCCACATACAAATAGATAATATGACCATTAAAAGAACGGAAACATACAAATACCTGGGTACAATCTTCAACTGCTCCAACATCATAAGGGAAGAAATACAAACTAGAATCAACTCTGGAAATAAGATATACTATGCACTACAACATCTACTAAAATCAAAGGCGCTATCTCGTAACACCAAATTCACAATATACAAAACACTGATCAGACCAGTTGTGCTGTATGGCTCTGAAACATGGAGTACAACGAAAGGAGACGAAGCCTTGTTACAAACCTTTGAGAACAAAATTTTAAGACGCATCTTTGGACCCATTAGGGATACACAAAGTGGAGAGTGGAAAAGAAGAAGTAACAAAGACATTTATGATCTGTTTAAGTCCCCGCTAATCACTGGTATCATGAAGGCTAATAGACTACAATGGCTGGGGCATATAGAAAGAATGGAAAATAATAGGGAAACAAAACTCGCTTACACTCAGGAAATAAATGACCGTAGACCCCGAGGTAGACCAAGAAGGCGGTGGAGAGATAATACATGTACAGACCTACAAGCACTTGGAATCAACGACTGGCAAGAGAAGGTCCACCAGAGAGACGAATGGAGACGGATTGTATTTGCAGCAAAGAACCTCATTGGCTCGGAACGCTGAAGAAGAAGTGTTCTGTTTCGTGGGGGTATGGGCAATTTACACCAAGTTCAACTTTCTTGGGGGTATGGGCAATTTAAACCATGTTCAACTTGCCAGATGAACGTTGGTTATATTGAAGATCTCTGTGTTTGGTCTTTTAAATATATTTTCTCCAGTCATTGTAGTTTCTTTCCTCTGTGGATAAATAGTCTGCCCATCTGTCTTTCTCTCTGTCTGCCTGCCTGTGTAAACGGTAATGCCTATTAATGTAGTTATGTTTGTGGTTGTTTACTCCACTTCTAGACACTGAATGGATTTGGATAGCATTAGTAGGGAATCTGTTTGGAAATTGATGAAGGAAGTATGTGGTGCCATAGGGCGATTTAAGGGTGGTTGTTCATTCCTACTATCGCCTATGGCTGATACACGTTTTGATTGTCTCTGGAAGATATACAAGTGCCATAGGCAAATAGATGGTTTGTAGGGCAAACAGATGATATGTCAACATTGCCAAGGGCGGCTGGTGGGTGAAGTAACTTAACGATGGACTCATTTCTATCACTGTCTTGAGTTAGGTTTGAGTTCTTTCACTGTACGATTCACAACAACTAGTAATTTAGAACAGACTTAACATGTCCTACATAAAAAGAAACATAGAAACCTCAAGCTACGGCTTGCAACCTGGAACGTGAGAACCATGTGTCCAGGATTTTCCACTGACTTGACAAATATTGACGATGTGAGAAAAACGGCTGTGATTGATGCCAAACTCAATCGTCTTAACATTGATATTGCTGGCCTGCAGGAGACTCGCCTCGCTGAGGAAGAGTCACTCAGGGAAAACAATTACACCTTTTTTTGGAAGGGTAAAGGGCAGGCAGAAAAAAGGCAACGCGGTGTGGGCTTTGCAGTGAAGCATTCGCTACTGGGAATGATTGAAATTCCAGCAGGAGGAAATGAAAGACTATTATCCCTGCGCTTGGCAACCTCTTGTGGTTTTGCCACCATTATTACTGCATATACACCGACACTCGATTCCTCTGATGATGTGAAGGATTCGTTCTATGAGGAGTTAGACTCCGTGATCAAGACAGTTCCAAAATCTGACTACATTTATATGCTCGGTGATTTCAATGCTCGTGTGGGCAAGGACTCGAGTTCATGGCCAATGTGTATTGGAAAATACAACATCGGTCGCATGAATGAAAATGGGCAAAGGCTGCTGGAGCATTGCACCAGAAATGACCTATGTATTACAAACTCCTTTGTTAAAACAAAAGAGCTGCATAAGGTCACATGGAAACACCCAAGATCCGGCCATTGGCACCAGCTGGACTTCATCATCACGCGGAGACAACATCTGAACCATATATCATTGACTCGAAGTTACCATAGTGCTGACTGTGATACGGATCACTCTTTGGTTGTTGCAAGGGTTAGACTGAGACCAAAGAGAATCTACACAGCTAAACACAAATCTAGCCCCAGGATTAATATTATTAACACTCACGATCCTGAAAAGTGTTTTCAGTTTCAACGGCAACTTGAAGACGCTTTCACTGATATACCAGAAAGTTGTACAGTTAATGCAAAGTGGGGTCAACTTAAGGGAACTCTTTATAAAACTGCCGTAGGGGTTTACGGCACAGTAGGACATATGAGGCACGACTGGTTTGCGGCAAACAGCCAGACTCTGCAGCCCTTGATTGATAAGAAGTTAGCTCTCTTAAGAAACAAGGAAAGACCAACTCTGAGTGAGCTAAAGCAAGCTAGGAAGGATGTGCAAAAGGCTGCCAGGCAGTGTGCAAATGATTATTGGATCAAGTTATGTAAGTCCATTCAAATTGCAAGTGATAAGGGAAACAGAAGCATGCACGAAGGAATAAAGAAAGCCTGTGGTCCAGTGATAAAAAAAAAGTGCACCATTAAAAACCTTGACTGGAGAAATCATAACTGATAAGAAACAGCAGATGGACAGATGGGTAGAGCACTATTTGGAGCTTTACTCAAGTGAGAACAAACTAGCGGATGATGCCCTCAACGCCATAGAGGCTCTACCAACTCTTGACCACCTGGACACACTTCCCACCATAACAGAAGTTAAGAGTGCTATAAATGAACTTGCATCTGGCAAGGCTCCAGGCAAGGATGGGATTCCAATAGAGGTTATCAGGATTGGGCAAGAAAAGCTCACTCTACAGATCCACCAGCTAATAGAGCTATGCTGGCGAGAAGGACAAGTCCCACAGTATTTCAAAGATTCAAGCATCATAACACTGTACAAGAACAAGGGCGATCGGAGCGACTGCAACAACTATAGGGGTATCTCACTTCTGTGTATTGCTGGAAAAGTATTTACCAGAATTGTTCTGCGCAGACTTCAAGTCTTAGGAGATCAAGTCTGCCCTCAATCACAGTGTGGCTTCCGACAGAACCGGTCTACCATCGATATGATATTATCATTGCGACAAATGCAAGAAAAATGCCGTGAACAGAATCAACCACTGTTTATTGCCTTCATCAACTTCATAAAGGCATTTGATTTGGTCAGTCTTGAAGGTCTGTTCAAGGCACTAAAGAAGATTGGCTGCCCACCAACTCTTCTGTCCATTGTGGAATCGTTCCACACAGGCATGAAGGGTATAATCAAGTTTGATGGTGCAACTTCTGGAGAGTTTGAAATCAAGAGTGGAGTTAAGCAAGGTTGTGTACTAGCTCCCACCCTCTTTGGAATATACTTTTCACTTCTACTGAAATATGCATTTCGTGATCAGGATGGTGGTATATACATTCACTCACGCTCAGATTGCGGCCTCTACAATGCTCAGAGATTGAAGTCCAAGACCAAAATTAGGAGGGTACTGATCAGAGAGTTGCTTTTTGCAGATGATGCTGCAGTTACGACCCACTCTGAGGAAGAATTGCAATGTCTACTATCTGCATTCTCCAATGCTTGTTCTGAATTTGGTTTAACAATTAGCAAAAAGAAGACAGATTGTGTCACAAGGTGCACATGGGGTACCATCAATCTGTATTGACGACGCCGAACTAGAGATGGTAGACCATTTTACATATCTAGGATCAGTGGTAAATAGCAAATTATCCCTAGATCAGGAAATCATCATCCGGATTGGTAAAGCAGCAAAAACAATGAACAGTTAAGAAAAAGAGTCTGGGAGAACAGGAAGCTTACTGCCAAAACAAAAGTCCTTGTCTATCAAGCCTGCGTCCTAAGTAGTCTTCTTTATGGCAGTGAAACCTGGACAACTTACTCACACCAAGAGAAACGTTTAAACAGCTTTCATATGCGGTGTCTGCGAAGAATTCTTGGTATTAAGTGGCAAGACAAAATCACAAATACTGAAGTATTGGAAAGATCAGGTTGTGTGACGGTTTATTCCATGCTCAGTCTTCGTCGACTTAGATGGATAGGACATCTTAGGAGGATGGATGATGGTAGATTACCAAAGGACATCTGTTTTGGTGAATTACAGATGGGTAAGAGATCTCAGGGTCGGCCTCTACTACGATACAAAGATGTGTGTAAGCGGGACATGATTGATACAGGCATTGATAATGCACACTGGGAGCAAGTCGCCGCTGAACGTGTTGCATGGAGGGCTAAGATCAGAAATGGAATAAAGACAAAGGAGAAAATTATTGCAGATAAGTTACACACCGAGCGTGTGAGACGTAAGATGATGCATGATGGTGGAAATGACCACGTGTTCACATGCACCCACTGTGAACGAACATTTACAGCGCGAATTGCCCTTATCAGTCACAATCGCTACCGCCATAGGTAAAAGTTATTATGCCATTTTAAAGCACAAACTATCGTCTGTCAAGACTTCAAGGTGCCAATGAATGAATAACATGTCCGGAATAACTCAACACGAATATGGTTTTAACTTCTTTTTGTCTCCAAATACTGCACAATATACATTTATGAATTACACCACACTTCACTTAACCACAATAACAATATTTAGAGACTACAAAAGTAGGGGCACAGTATATGGCCATTCTACTAACCTCAGAACCAGGTCCGACACTGACCGTGGTTCCCGTCTAACTTATTGCCTCCAAGAGACGCTGTCACCCGCTCAGTAAACGGCCTCGCTGTTTCCATGCGAGGCATGATTCTTGATCTTCTCGTCTTCACGCTGGACTGCGTAAACTCTAGACCATGGATGTCAAACTCAATCGCTCAGTGGGCCAAAACTCAAATCACAAGCAAGGTTGCGGGCCAGACAGGATAAACATTCAATAAGCCGAAAATTAAATCTTTTTTAAACATTAATATAAATTAAAACCGAAAAAAGTTTCAATAATAAAACATCATTGGTATATACATTTTCACTCTTATATCAATTTGTCAGAGCACGATATCTGGCATCTTTTCTTGGCTACAAGTTCGTTTATGTTGGCAGTAATGTTTTGTGTCATTGGCATTCTCATGATGGATTGCAAGTGTTCATTAGTGAGACGACCCCTGTGTGATGTTTTGTTAATCTTAATCACAGAAAACAGCTGCTCACACATATATGTGCTACCAAACATGCTCAAGGTTCGAGCCGCATTTAAACAAAGCCGGACATCTCTTCAAGAATGAAACAAGTGAATTGTGCAGGCCCCACAGTGTCGTACTTTGCCTTTAGTGTCCCATTACACTGTAGCTCTATTAACTCCATCTGCAAATTTACAGGTGCAGTTTCCACATCTATGGAAAATGGATTACAAAACAGCCCGAAATTACTTTTCTGTGCTTAAGTCACTAAAGCGCCGTGCGAACTCGGCGCGAAGTAAGCTAAGTTTTTCAGCAAAGTGTGCATTGGGAAACACCATAGCATTGACTTGGTTTAACATTGCCTGGCAACAAGAAAAGTGAGACAGGTTGCATTGGTGCATTTGTGTCTCCCATAAGCGCAGCGTCACTTGAAATGCCTTCACTGCATCATGCATATCAGTGATAATATGATCCCTTCCCTGGAGCTGCAGGTTCAAGTCGTTGAGATTAATGGTTAAATCAGACAGAAACGTCAACTCACATTTCCACTTTTTATCTAAAAAAACTGTGGAATCTTTTCCTTTACTGTCCACAAGATTGTCTAGGCAGATTTCCTAGATCAGCTGGAAAAATCTACTGAGAACTTTTCCACGACTTAGCCACCGCACCTCTTTTTGATGAGGCATGTCACTGAACGCCGACTCTATTTCCTGCAAAAAAGACTGAAATTGGCGGAGATTTAAACCTTTGGCTCTGATAAAGTTGATGGTTTGTACTACAGTGCTCATTACATCTTCCATGTTGAGGAGTTTACCACACAGCGATCCTTGGTGTATGATGCAGTGATATGCTATCAATTCACCAGTACAGTTCTCCTGCATCTTTAACCACATCCCTCCAACTAGTCCACTTTTTTCACCACACATCGCCGGTGCTCCACCTGTTGTCAGTCCAACGAGTTTGTCCAAAGGCAGGTTCATTTTGGTTAAACTTTGACATACGTTGTCAAAAATGTCTTTTCCTGTCGTTGTCCCATGCATGGATTTCATATCCAATATTTCTTCTGTAACATTCAAACTGGAGTCCACTTCACGGATGAAGATGGCGAGCTGTACAGTGTCAGTCGTGTCATTACTTTCATCGCCAGCAAGGGAGAATGCAAAAAGTCTTTGCCTTTTTCGATCAGCTGTGTTTTCACATCAGTGGTCATCTCACAAACCCGATCAACGACCGTATTTCTGCTAAGGCTTACCTTTGCGAACATCAGCTTTTTATCTGAACACAAGACGTCACACACTTTCATCATGCACCGCTTCAGAAACACTTCTTCTGTAAATGGTCAGCCTGATTTTGCGATCTTCTCTGTCACAATAAAACTTGCTTTGACTGCAGCATCAGTTTGTGATTTTGCTTTGGTGAAAAACATCTGCTGTGATGTTAGAAGCCTCTTCAATTCTTCTACATTCTGTAGCTTCTGCTCTGCATTCAGGTTGTTTAACTTGTCTTGATTTTTAGTCTCGTAGTGCCGTTTCAGATTATATTCTGTGATCACAGCCACATTATCTCCACAAATTAGACACACAGGTTTACCGCCAATTTCAGTAAACATATATTCAGCCTCCCAACAGCATTTAAAAGGCTCTGTTTTGAGAATCGACTTTTCTCTGGGCCATTTTAAAGGCTAGCTTTGATTTTAAAAGATTGTGCACCTACTGACAGACACTTTATTGATATCAGGTTACCTGTAGCGGGAAAAGGTGATGTAATATCCGGGAATTACACTACTTTCATTTTTTATACGCCAATCCAAAACGAGCATCTGAACGTTGCTAGGTAGCTATAACGACGAACACTAACTCACTACACAACTTTTATTTTCGCTTATTCTGATCGAAGTGAGAACGCTCTCAGATAGCCATTCATTCGGAAGGCTGCTAATTAGGGAATTTGTTTTGCACATTATATCATAACCATAAAACAATATTTTTGTCTAAAATTCTCTCCTGGGCCGAATATATTTGTATGTCGGTTGAGACCTCTCGGGCCTGATACGATTGTACGGCGGGTCCGGATGTGCCCCACGGGCCTTGAGTTTTACACATGTACTCTAGACTGTCTGTACTTAATAGCCCATGACCTGACCCAGGTTCATGGCATATGGGATCCCACCGAATATCCTAAACTTAATCAAGGCAATTTGTAGAGATGTGAGGGTCGAAGTCCTCCATGAGGGAAAACTAACAAAGTAATTCGAAATAAGAACAGGAGTGAGGCAGGGAAGTGTTTGTCATGTCTACTTTTCTTACTGACTGTAGAATGGATTATAAAGACAACAAGCACTGCCAGAAATGGAATTCGGTGGCCTAATATGATAAAGCAGTTCGATGATCTGGACTTAGTTCACGACATCGTCCTCCTATCTCACACACAAAATCAGATGCAAGATAAACTAAATGCAATGGATGGGAGGTCACAACAATTATTGTGAATAATTCATAGGTGAAAGACAAGGGTAATGAGAATAGGTCAAAGAAATGATAAACTATATCCCTTGGTGAAACCTTATTTCAAGAAACGAAATCATTCACCCATTGAGGTAGCAGTGTGTACAGAAACGGTGAAACATTAAAATAAGAAAGCAAAAGGCAAGAGGAGCTTTCATAGCACCAGTAAATGTGCGGAAGTCAAAATACATTAAACTGCTAACCAAATGTAAAATATTTAATTGTAAATATAAATTATATTATAGAAGGACTACAATGATATGTCAGAACCACCAACATGGAGCTGACGGAGCGGAGAGAGCTAGATAAATCCCAGTTAATCAAGAAGTGATGAAAACACGCTGGCACTAAATAGGGCAAACATTTGAGAAAACCTGAGAATAGTATAACTAGAAAGGCCTTTGTCTGGAATCCACAGAACAAAAGATATAGAGGAAGACCTAAATACACACGACGAAGAGAAGTATGGATAGAAATGAGTAATATGGGGAACTCATGGAGGGAGCTGCTAATGTATATGGCGGCTCCGAGTAGGTTGGTTAGGAGCCTATTCCCCCAACTAGGGATAACTGGCAAAAGAAGAGTCACACTAATGTACAAGGGGTGTCAACAACCTAGTTTATACAGGCATACAGGGATTCTTCATTTGTACCGCACGAATATCAACTCGTAGGTGCACAAAGGGTAAAGTCGCTTTATTGCGTACAAGATACATTCGGCTCCACGAGCTCACATGAACATTCATATATGCACATTATCACAATCAATATAATCATAACAATACTAAGCACAATCTCTATCTGTTCTAATTCTAGCTTAAGTCACTACACTACTGTGCCATGCAAACCACACAGTGGTCAGGGTAAATACATCGACTTGTCTCCTCAACTGTCCAGTCCCGTCTGGCTAACTTTGCAGCGTTGTCCAGCTGCGGACCTGTGAATCCTCGTGCGTCAGCAAGGTTGCGTGCTGTGTTACCTAGCACGCAGCTCAGTAGCCTGTCACTAGTTACTGTGCTCGAGTTAGTGCTGTTTACGGGTACTTCCCGTGAACAGCGTCTCCTACTCTAACCTGGGAGTAAATCCCTGTCATGTCCTACAATGTCCTACTTATGACACGTGCATGTCCTGTCGGAGAACTGCTTAAGAGTTCTACCTTCTACTTCTGTCCCTTTATTCTCTATTCCATGTCAAGGGATGTTATCTCTATCCTGTCTTAGTCTTATCCCTAACTTATATCCTTCTATTACTTCTGTCCTCTAATTCAGCTCCTTGACTGCTAATGTATATGGCGGCTCCGAGTAGGTTAGTTAGGAGCCTATTCCCCCAACTAGGGATAACTGGCAAAAGAAGAGTCACGCTAATGTACGAGGGGGATTCATCAAAACCTTAAAGGTGTGGTAGAAATTACATCGCAATGTATGTATATTTGTGGGTCGGTTACGCCACACCTATACAGCTAATAGACAGTTATTTACCTGTGTGGTTTCTACTGATTTAGAGGTTTGTATTTTTTGTTGTTTATTTAATTTGACTAGATTTGGGATCTCGATTGCTTATTCACTATTTTCATTAACTCGACTTGTTACTACTGATGTAGAAAGTCAATTATATTGTTTACTAATTTGTTCAGTTTACTTGAGCGACAATTGTGGACGAGTATACAATCTGGAGAATGACGTCAGGATCAAGCTATCCTCTACTGGCTACCTTCCGGCAAACAAAACATGTAATCTGCTCATTCGAGTAGTTTCCGGCACTAGGCTTATAGCACAGTTCCTCAGGTACCACATGGAACCGAATTACACAAGTGAATATGGACATTGCGAGTATGAGTCACTTCAGCTGTACAATTTCTTTGCAATAGCTCAATTCGGTAAGTGTTGCTCTATATACATGTTATTGTCAGCTAAAATGTGAATATGTAAAACCACCGTTACCACTACTACTGCAACAACAACAACAACAACAACAACAACTACTACTACTACTACTACTACTACTACTACTACTACTACTACTACTACTACTACTACTACTACTACTACTACTACTACTGCTGCTGCTGCTGCTGCTGCTGCTGCTACTACTACTACTGCTGCTGCTACTGCTGCTGCTACTGCTACTACTACTACTACTACTACTACTACAACTTCTGCTACTACTACTACTACTACTACTACTACTACTACTACTACTACTACTACTACTACTACTACTACTACTACTACTACTACTACTACTACCACTACTATTACAACTTCTACTACTACAACTACTACTACTACTACAACAACAACAACTACTACTACTACTACTACTACTACTACTACTACTACTACTACTACTACTACTACTACTACTACTACTACTACAACTACTACTACAACTACTACTACAACTACTACTACTACTACTACTACTACTACTACTACTACTACTACTACTACTACTACTACTACTACTACTACTACTACTACTACTACTACTACTACAACTACTACTACTACTACTACTACTACTACTACTACTACTACTACTACTACTACTTTTACTACTACTACTACTACTACTACTACTACTACTACTACTACTACTACTACTACTACTACTACTACTACTACTACTACTATTACTACTACTACTACTACCACTTTTTTTTTTATTTTTTGCATATCCTTTACAGGACATAGCTGTCAACACCAGCATCTTTCAGCTGTATGTTGATTTCTTGGCAAGATTATGCTCAGTAGTTTGCCATTGCTTTCTGAGCGGCCGGCTCACATACCCCGTAAGTTACCGATGCGATTCGAACCACTGCTGATTCTCACCGTCATCACGTTACCGACGAGAGTATACGAGATTACGGAGAAAAGTCATAACCTCTAAGCCACGAAGCCGGCACTACTACCACTACTACTACTAATAATAATAACAACATCAACACCATTGTCACGCCATAACCGGAGGTCAGCATAGCCGAATGGATAAAAGCACTCGTTCTTAAACATCCGGTGTGCTGATGCCGAGGTAGCCAGTTCAATCCCTACACCGGTCATTTTGACTATAATGTTGAATTCTAGTCCTTGTCATGGGGACTTAAATTACAAGTACCTCTGAAGTCGATAATCGGTATTGGTGCCATTTGTCCAATGAGTTAGTTTGCCTTCTTGCATCTATTTTCGATCTCATCTTCTGATTTGCCATTTAATGATATTATACTTCCTACGCACTTGAAGCTCTCTACTTGTTTCATGGGGTTTTCTTCTAGATGAATCTTTGTTTTGTTTTTTGTTTTGTTTTTTTGTTCTTTGTTTATAGTCATTACCTCTGTTTTACTTGTGCTAATTTTCACGTTATGTTTCTTACACACTTCGTTTAGACTATTAATGTGGCCTTCTAATTCTGCTTCTGATTTTACAATTAGTGCTTGATAGTCCGCAAATATGAGTCCTTTAATGGTGTAAGTTGCCGTTGGTGTTTCTTCTGTTTTTAGTTTGTCATGCTGTGTTCTTGCGGTCTCTGATTGGCTGGTTCCTGTACATATGCTGCCTATATATATTATGATCAATAGAGGGGACAGGACACAGACTTGTCATACTCCGGATCTTATGGTGAAGGGTCCTCCATTTGTTCTCACTATGCATTCACTGTTGTTGTATAGGGTTCTACATAAGTTTGTTAAATATGTACTTACTCCGTATCGTTTAAGGATTTTCCACAGCTTGTTTCTATCTACTCTATCAAATGCCTTTTCTTGGTCGATTTTCCTAAATCCAAGTTGCGTTTCACTTAGCTGGGGTTGAATTGCAGTTTGTAATCTTTTCTCAAGAATTTTGCAAAATATTTTCCCAGTATTACTCAAAAGGAAAATGTCTCTGTATTGTGTGCAGTCTCGTTTACTGCTTTTGTTTTTCCAAATCGGAATAATTATGGCATTTCCCCAGTAACGTGCTGTCTGTTGTTCTACCAAACATGGTTAAATAGTCTATGTAGCTATGATGTTCCTGCTTCTCTTGCTGCTTTAATTAGTTCATTAGGTATTTCGTCTTGTCAAGATGATTTATTCAATGGGGCTAATCTGACGGCTTCTCCTATTTCTTCTACCAGTATGTCTGGTTCTAGTTCTTCGATGACATCCGTGTCGGTTTCCTGAATTCCTGTGGCATCTGATGGAATGTTGAGAAGTTGTTCGAAGTACTGCCTCCATCTTTTTAGAATTTGCTTTTTGTTCACTTATTGGTTCTCCTTTTTCGCTGTTAATTATTTCAGTTGGGTCAAAGGGTTCTGCTCTAGTTCTCATTGCACTGATCTTTTTTATAGAAGTTTCTAGTTGCCTCATTGTAGTTTTTATTTAGGGTTTCTCCATATTCCTCCCAGTCTTTTTGTTTTTCTCCCTTTGCTATTCTATTCACATGTCTTCTTGCTATTCTATATTCTATGTAATCACGGTCCTGTTTGCTCTTCCTGCACTTTTTACATTTTTCCTTTTTTTTTTCTTTTACAGCTTTTATTTTACCCCTGCATTCCACCAACTTGTTATTTTCTTTATCCATATTTTGCGTTCTTTCGTGGTTCCAAGCATTATTTTTGCAGTATGTAAAATGCTTAATTTGAACATCTCCGATTCTTCTTCCACTGCTGTTCTTTCTATAGGTAATTTTACAAAGATTTCAGTTAGTTCTTTCTTACAATTTTTCATCACTACCTCGTCTTTGAGGTTTTTCTATAATTTTACTGATTCGCATGGCATATATTTGTCTGGTCTTCTCTTTCTTTTTGTTGTTGTTGTTGGTTCTTATTGTGGCAATAACTGCTGTGTCGTCTGTATTTATACTTAATTTGGGCACTGCCCTTGCATCTAATATATTTCTCTTCCTGTTATTTCAAGTTAATATAAAATCAATTTGGCTTTTGGTATCTAGATCGTTCCATTTATACCAGGTGCATATTTGTGAGTCTTTGTGTTTATAACATGTGTTTGTTATATATAGATCACGTTGGCTGCATAACTCTTATGTTTGTGTATATGTATAAATCATGAAGTATTCGTGTATATGTATAAATCATGAAGTGTTTGTGTATATGTGTAAATTATTAAAGCTTGTGTATATGTATAAATCATGAAGTGTTTGTGTATATGTATAAATCACCAAGTATTTGTGTATATGTATAAATCATAATCATCATCATCCATCACATAGTGCATTTTACCCAATTCTTCTTTAATGTTGAATTCTTTTGGTAAAATCCATCTGTTCTCATTCTCTTCCAGCGAATGTTACGTAACACTGATATTCAAAGACGCACATGCGTGTTTCAGTTGGTTTGTTACATATGCAAGCCTGACACCTGTATGTTGCCACGCAAATACGCATGCTGGTAAAACTCAGTATATATCCTTGATAGAATAGTCAGTTGACTGATTCACTGCCAAACAAAAAAGTAGATTTGGACCAAACGTGGTGCACAATCAAATGAACAAGTTTTACAATGTACATTTCCATTCAATGAGCATTCAAATTGCGAAAGATAACGCGAAACCAAACAGATAACTATGACCCTTGTTTGGCAATATATCGTCATTGTGACCAAATGGGAAGTCATAATTGGTGATATATTATCCTTCGGCACTGAATCAGTTACAACAAAATACACGCTGTGACATACATGTTTAATACGTGGTGTCTATTATTTTAGCTGCAGTTAGGTATAGAGTAAACATTTCTCTTCGTAACACGAGGGGGTTTCAAATAAAACCGTTAAATGTTTGTTATTGTTGTTGTTTTGGTTGGGTGAATATATTCTGGTTAAAAAAGTAAATAAGAAATGTATAATTTTCCGATGTAATCACCACTGCGTCCAATGCAAGTTCTCCAGCGCCAATATAGTGCTTGAATTCCTGTAGAAACAAAATTCTCTGGGGTAACTACTCGATGTGCCTGACCCGGTCGTGAATAGTCTGTCACAGAAGTCACGTCGTTTTGAAACTTCCTTCTCCATTCATACACTTCAAACCGAAAGGCAAGCATCACCATGCTGGACCTTCATTAGCCGATGAATTTATATACATTTCATCCCTCTGCTGATAAAAAAAACGGATAACAAAACACTGCTCCTCTTTGGTGCAAGTAAAAAATGGGACGGTCATCTTTACACTTTCCTTATGACATCCCC
The DNA here is from genome assembly GCA_963921405.1 of Cepaea hortensis. Classification (NCBI taxonomy): domain Eukaryota; kingdom Metazoa; phylum Mollusca; class Gastropoda; order Stylommatophora; family Helicidae; genus Cepaea; species Cepaea hortensis. The sequence goes on along the minus strand of OY992882.1, from coordinate 88,180,053 downwards.
GTGTTCGTCTGCATCGCGCTGTCACGTGCTTAACACTCTTGACATCCTTAACAAGAATATTTAATTGTACAAGACAATGGCATGGTTATTATAATTTCTATCACACTTTTAAGGTTTTCATTTGAAGCCCCCTGGTATATTTAATCATGACTTGTTTTACTGATACTGTGGAGAATTCCAGAGAACTGGTTTAAAATGAAGACCCTTTTAGATGGGATATGATGACAGCGACGTTATGCAAATTACGAGAGGTGGTGGTGTTGGTATAGTTGTTAGAGGTGGTCAGTGGGAAAACTGGGTCTATAAATATTGGTTGCCAGGAGACAAAGCTACTAAAGTGGCATTACAATTTTAAACATAATGTCTAATGTTTAAGAGGAGGCTCACTTTACCAGGGTGCCACAGGACCCACTTGCAGTGGGACAAACTAACACACTGACTGGCCAGTCCGCCTCTGTTGATGGTTGTGGAACACGATCGTCTCCTGTAACAAGCTGCAACAGCTGGATCAACAACATAAGAAGACATTAACCTAGTTACAGCTGTGGCTGGTTGGTTTATTGGTTGGTTGTCAGTTCTCTGAAAGACCCAGTATTCACTCTTCAATCTGACGGACTGTCATTCAGATCATACAAGGCCTGAAAAGGGCATGCATCCATTCGAGTGAAGTTGGTATAGATTTTAAGCATCGGAGTGGAAGTCATCTTGGCCGAATACATAAAAGCACGAAGCAGGTTGAAGCCCTACACTGCACAGTTGCACTAAAATGTTGACTTATCGTCCTTGTATTAGGGACGTAAATTACAAGTATCTCTGAAGTCAGAGTGGGTTCGCCTGATGGTGAGGGAAACTGGTTATAGGGAAAGCTAATCCGCATGCAAAAATCAGCCAAGTGCACTAGAAGTAGTAGCACGTGTATAGACTACGTTTGAGTTAAAAGCGAGCGAAAGCAAAATTTAAAAAATAAATAAATAAATAAAACAACCTCAGAATGACTTGGAAAGAACTGATGGAATGTGTAGTTCCTAGAAGAAGAGACAGGGAGCATGAACATGGACAGAAGGCATTGTAGACACCTGGCATGAGAGTGACATTCAGCCAAGGGCCTGCTACACGATGCGTCTACATACCGACCGATTTTAAAACAAACTAAAGGGACTACGAACATTGTTCAGTTAGTTGCATATCCTTCACAAGACGCCGCAGTCAACTTTATCACTTTTTAGCTCTGTGATTTCTTATCAATTTACGTTCAGTAGTTTGCCATTGATTTCTGAAAGACCGGCACTCACATCACTGTATGAAAATCAACGCACAGCTTTAGACTACCATATCTCCTGCAGCTGTGTTTCGAACGCTGTATGCGGGATTACCCCTTCGTCACAGAGCCCGTCCTTATGTGCCGGTTCCCGTATGGGTCGGGACGTGAGTGGTTGATCATATTGAGAAGCCCTGCTTTTAACAGATGTTATACCAACAACGCACCGTAGTTCATTGGTTACTCCATACGTGACATACTTTTTGAAACTCGTGGTAGCTTTATACATGGTCGGGAGAACAGTCACTCCCGTAGCTCCAATAGATCCAGGTCCATCTCAGGTTTCAGAGCAACCATGCATCGAACTTCAGGGTTAAAACTCAGTCTTCCAGAGGATTCATAGCAAACCAACCTCTTTGCCTGTCAGTCTGCCTGCCTGCCTGCCTGCCTGCCTGCCTGCCTGCCTGTCTGTCTGTCTGTCTGTCTGTCTGTCTGTCTGTCTGTCTGTCTGTCTGTCTGTCTGTCTGTCTGTCTCTCTCCCTTCTACACCCGTTGCCCCAGGAAGTTGTCACTTTAATAAATGAATAATGAGTAATAAACATAATATTTGTCAGAAACATAACAGGGCTTAGTTGCAACTTTTTTTTTGAGATCAGGAATTCAAACAATAAACTAGAAGAGAGAATTATAATAAAACAGCTGTCTTGGACCGACAGAAATAAGTAATATTTCAATTGATGTTCATGTGAACATTTTTATTCTACGCTAGCCAATGTAGGGGCGATGGATATATTTATTATGTTCGTAACAGGATATGCATTTTCCCTCCTCCATTATGTAGCTGACACTGATGGATACTGCAGAGCGGAGAAGCCAGTTTCCGTATTTGATCTTGGATACAGCGGAAATTTCATCTACACCACTTTTCTGAAATACCCGATCATAGCAGCCGACATTGAACTACTTGTAACTGGGGTCCGAGATAAACAAGACTGTAAGTTGTACATTGTTTGCAATTTTCTTGATTCTCCTTCAGCCTTTTGTTTCTCAGCAGGGCATAGGCCCTTAGCCAACTCTCTCCAAGCGGTTTGTAGACTATGTCATGATTGGTCGGTTTTTGTAGTTAAAGCTTTCTCCGGGATCAGGCAATCAAATCACACGCAATTCCTCTATATCTGTAGTCTCCTCTTACGACACTCGGTGTTATTGTTCTCTCTCTCTCTCTCTCTCTCTCTCTCTCTCTCTCTCTATATATATATATATATATATATATATATATATATATATATATATATATATATATATATATATATATATATATATATATATATATATATGTCCGTCCGTCTGTCTGTCTGTCTGTAGACATCACCAATCCCTACACATATATATAATCGCAAATTTTTCGAACACCATCTCGGTACAGACTACCTTCCCCCTTAATAATAATAACAATAATAAAACCCTAGTATGACAGTCAGTCCCCTTTTGGTAGACAGTGTGTCCCCCATAGCTAATAACAACTACCACATCATTCATTAATTTTAGTGAGTCATGTAGTAGTGATTTTTGCATTTCTTCCTTGCCTTTATAATGCATATCATTTATATTGTTGTTCTCAGTTAGCCTCGAATGATGTGTGGATGAAATAATGTATGAAAGAGAGTGATAGAAGGGCAGAATGTTAGACAGGCCTGCGTGCCCAATTCTTAATCCTTTGAAAATAAAGTTCGTTCATTCGTTCATTCGTTCTCTCTCTCTCTCTCTCTCTCTCTCTCTCCTCTCTCTCTCTCTCTCTCTCTCTCTCTCTCTCTCTCTCTCTCTCTCTCTCTCTCTCTCTCTCTCTCTCTCCCTATTGGCACGGGGTTCTGTCATTATGTTGTCAAATTATTAAATATATCACTGCATGGGGTTCATTAATGCTGCTGTAAAATAAGAATATATCACCTCCTGGGGTTCCTTAATGCTTCTGTAAAATATAAATATATCTCCTCCCGAGGTTCCGTCATTCTTTTGTCAAATATAAATGTTTCATCTAACGGGGTTCCGTAATGTTTTTGTAAAATATAAATATATCACGTCTGGAGTGTTGTGTGTGAATGCATATGTTGTATTCGAAAATGTAAAAAGACACTGTTTTTGTACATAATAAACTTTTTAAAAAAGTTATTGAGTGGCACTCTGTGCTGTCGTAAACGTAAAGAAGATGTAGTTTGGGAAGGAAGATTATAAAATTTAAGCTCCCAACTAAAAAAAAAAAAAAAAAAATTAGAATTGAGGGTTCAGAGAGTTCGGAAATAGACAGATAAATGCAACCTTGCATGGCCCCTGGAAGGGAGAAGTGGGAGGCATTCAAAGGCTAGTAAAGACAAATCTGGTAGAATTGACGCAATGGGCCAAACATTTGAGAACAAGTGTAATGTAATTATGTTTCCAAGACCTTCTGATGGCGAATATAAACGTAGACACTGTCTCCACAATGATGATTGGCTGCTAAGGATTTCAAACACTGTCTCTCACCTTGACTGTACATTCTGTCAGATTGCCGTTGGTACATCTCTTCATATTATCTTCCCACTTGTATCGTTGTCTACCTCTTGCTCGCTTGCCTTCAACCTTACCCATTAGTATGATTTTTATAAGAGTGTTATGCCTTTTAACGTGGCCGAAATATTTCACTTCCCTCTTTTTGATTTCTTTCAACTATCTTTTCATTTCCAGTTTTTTCCTAGAACTGCTGTATTTGATTGTTTTTGTTTCCATGAAATACGACATATTCCTCTGTATATCCACATCTTCAGGGCCTCTATACGATTTTCTAATTGTTTGTTCATTGTCCAGGTTTCTGCGAGATATAGTAGTGTTGAATATACATAACATTTGACACATTTTCATTTTTTAACGCGTTGTAAGTCTCTTTAGATGTTATTGCTGATTTCATGATGTCGAAAGCTTTTTTGGTCATTTATGTTCTCTTTTTTTTTCCTTATATTTTTTAATAGTTCGGCAAAACGGTGATAGAATAATTGTGTTTTTCGCAGAGAGAGGGGCGCTCTTTTTGTGTGTGTGTGTGTGTGTGTGTGTGTGTGTGTGTTTTTTTTTTTTTTTTTTTTTTGGGGGGGGGGGGGGGGGAGGATGTGATGTTTTTCGGAACCGTGTTAGGAATATTTTTCACAAGAAACCACGGAAGGCAGGTGGTGGATGGAATTTTGAGGGCCGCCGACAGATAGTTGTTGGTTATGGTCTCAAATTTCGCTATGGTAGGCAGAGAATATCTTTAAAGAGACAATGGCTACCGTAACCGACCAATATTGTCACTGCCAGAAAGGAAAGCAGCGGCAAGCTACCTTATTTAAAGATTCCTAGTTCATCATGATTCGTCAAATCACAGAAGGCCACAAGAAAAAGATAGCAACACTGAAATTTGCAAAATGGAATGTTCGCACTTTAAGTGCAGATAAAAAATTGGGTAACATCAAACAAGAAATGGGAATAGAGAATATTAATATAGTAGGAATGTGTGAGACGAGATGGAAAGGGACAGGGATTAAGTCAGGGGAGGATTCGACGATTATATATTCTAGGGGAGAGGAAAGGCAAAGAGGTGTAGCAATTATCTTGGGTTTGAAAACATCAAAATCGGTTACAGAGCATTGGCAGTGTCAGACAGGGTTTTATTGGTGCAGTTAATAATTCAAATATATGCCCCAACAAGAGAAAGCAGTGGAGATAATGTAGATTAATTTTATAAAGACACAGAGAATGCTTTAAATAAATGTAAAAATTCAGAAATAAACATCATAATGGGTAATTTCAATACTAAATACAAAGTAGGAAATCATGGCGATGGGTGCACAGTCGGTAAACATGGTTCAGGAGAACAAAACGAAAGGATACAGACTTGTAGAACGGACAAAAGAGCATGAATGGATTGTCGGACACACCTAGTTTAGACAACATTCAAGGAGATTATGGACACGGAGAAGTCCTGATAGTACGATTAGAATCAAGATGGATCACATCCTAACTAGCAGAAGGTTTTAGAATGTTTTAACAATCGCAAAAACAGTTCCAAATGCAGACTGTAACAGTGATCACAGATTGATTAAAGGCACATTAAAGTTAATGAAAGTCAAGTATACACATGGAAACACTAAATATGATCTGTGTACATTGAAAAATAACAAAGAAATACAAGACAATTTTAACATAAAAGTAAACAATTGAGGCGGAGGCTCAATGGGAAATGAGGAAGAAATCTGTCCAGTTCTCTCTAGATACTCCACCTAATCATGACATGATCTAAACATGGGGACTGAAAACAATGTGTCCTCTTCTGATGTGAGTAACTTATGCTCTTTGTTTGTTAACCTTTTCCACAGTATCTTCATTATTTATTTCATTTCAGCAGTCTGCCCAGGTGGTTACTTTGACTGTAGGAACAAGAACTACTGTGTTAGCAAATCTATCAGGTGTAATGGCTACAACGACTGTGGCAACAACAGGGATGAAACAGTGCGGTGTGTTTGAGTCCATGCGATTTTGCTGCAATAGTTATGGTTATTATTATTATTATCATCTTTTGTTGCGGCATTATGTGTGTGTTCAAACACAAGATGAGACGTTGCTACAAACGTCTTTGAACAAATTGATGTATTGTTAAAGATATGAGCAGACTCAATGTGTTTATATAAACCATTTATGCAGCTACTGCCTTGTTCAACCCTTCTGTGTTATAATTGGGATACATAGTGTCTCTTAGTATATATCATAGTATTGTTTTATTTGTTTACTCGTGTCTTTTGAGCAGTTATGACATTCATTGCACCCTTTCTATCATCATCATCATCATCATCATCATCATCATATACCTTGCTAAATGGCATAGGCATTCATATCTCGGCCCTTGGTGTTCTGGATCAACTCTACTGATGATATTCCTCCATGTCACGGTCTCATTCCACCCAGCAAAATGTATGTTGTTCTGCCCCTGCTCTCTTTTCCCATTAATCTTTCCAGTTGTCACGATGCTTCTCTTCTCATTACATGACCAACGCTTGCTGTATGTCTATTTATTATAGATGTATATAATGTTCTACTTTATGTAGTCTCTTCTAGGCAATCATATGTTATTTATCATATGGTGATTCAAAACTATCACCTCCACATGACGACAACACCTCGAACAAACCGTATATCGGCGCATGGCCAACTAGACACCTCTCAAAAGGGTGTCATCAATGACAATAGCCAGGTGTATCGTCCACCGTCACCCACAACGATGGAATATCGACAAGATTCGTATCTAGCAATTGAAATAGCACCATAGGTCTCGAAATTTTATATTTAAAAAGAAAAAGTCACATAACAAACACCCCAAAACACCTGACCACAATCATGTGTCTACAAACAATTAAAGAATACACATTATTTGGTCGGTTCTTTGTAGTAAACGTAATACAAATATATCAATTGTTGCAGAACCCCTGAGGCCACTAAGACAGCACATTAACAAATTAACAAGTATTGGTTGGCCCTCACAGTGTAAGACGAAACAAGCGAAGATTATAGTATACATCGGACAAAATAACAATGTAACCACTGGTTTTGTTGTTTGAATTTTGTCCTCAATAAAGGAATGCCCAGATATCTTGCATTTAATTGCCAGCTACTACAAATAGATTTTTATCTTATTTACATGTTGTACTTACAGGTTCAACTAACTTTAATCCATATATACCAAAGTACTATGAATTCTTACTTTCTGTCAGCGCTGAATGTTGGGCGGCGCTTACCAAACCCGACACCCCACATTGTGCCAACGGCTTCGGGCGGAAGAGCGCAATTGGGAGGGTACTAGCCTTATCCTGTTGCGAGGAAATGCAACCCAAAGACAAAATAAGTCATGGCAGGGCAGACCAGGCCCTAAGCCTTGGTTGGCAGCTGGTCTAGGATCGAAGCTCCGACAGGCGGACAGTTAGAGCATTGCTTTGCTGATCCGGCAGCTTCTGCAGCTTGTCTTGTTCCAGATTATAGGTGTCAACTTTCCTCTGGAGTGAACTAGGCAGGCCGAGAGAGGGATCATGCTGCATGGGCAACACATGGTTTCTTTATTTTAGCCCAGGCTTTGTGCTATGGAGAGGCAATAACTCCATCCCAGGTCTTAACCGGTCTCGGAATCAAAGCGAGAGGCAACTGTTACGGGTTATAAGTCCTTGTCAGTTGGCGTAGACATGGGGCGCCACGCGTTGCCTCTGACGGTGGGAGACACCTACAGGTGTCACTGATCAGCTACCGCCCGCCTTAAGCTGGGCATCCCCCAGCCAATTGGGTGCTGATCCGCCACAGCCTGCCTGCTTCAATGGAGAAATATCTGCATTCTCCAATGCTTGTTCTGAATTTGGTTTAACAATTAACAAAAAGAAGACACAGATTATGTCACAAGGTGCACATGATGTACCATCAATCTTTATTGACGACGCCGAACTGGAGATAGTAGACCATTTTACATATCTAGGATCAGAGGTAAATAGCAAATTATCCCTCGATCAGGAAATCAACATCAGGATTGGCAAGGCAGCAACAACAATGAACATGTTAGCAAAAAGAGTCTGGGAGAACAGGAAGCTTACTGCCAAAACAAAAGTCCTCGTCTATCAAGCCTGTGTCCTTACTACTCTTCTTTATGGCAGTGAAACCTGGACAACTTACTCACGCGAAGAGAAACGTTTAAACAGCTTTCATATGCGGTGTCTGCGAAGAATACTTGGTATTAAGTGGCAAGACAAAATCACAAATACTGAAGTATTGGAAAGATCAGGTTGTGTGACTGTGTATTCCATGCTCAGTCTTCGTAGACTTAGATGGATAGGACACGTTAGGAGGATGGATGATGGTAGAATACCAAAGGACATCTTTTTTGGTGAATTACAGACGGGTAGGAGATCTCAGGGTCGGCCTCTACTACGATACAAAGATGTGTGTAAGCGGGACATGATTGATACAGGCATTGATAATGCACATTGGGAGCACGTCGCCGCTGAACGTGTTGCATGGAGGGCAAATATCAGAAATGGAATAAAGACAAAGGAGAAAATGATTGCAGATAAAGCACACACAGAGCGTGAGAGACGTAAGATGGTGCAAAATGGTGGAAGTGACCATGTTTTCACATGCACCTACTGTGGGCAAACATTTGCAGCAAGAATTGGCCTTACCAGCCCCAATCGCCACCGCCATGGATCGTAGTTATTAAGCCTTTTTAAAGCACAATGTACCAAACTATCGTCTGTCAAGACGGAAAGGTGCCAATAATGAATTCTTAGTTTTATGTCGACAAATACTGTACTATATGTATTCTTTGGTGGGTGTCTACTTCTATACTATATTATTCATGTAACTATATTCTATATTGTATCTTTAATATAATTGTAAAATTTCAAATTTGGCACTTTCTTTAATCTAAGAAATAAAGCAAACCCTTAATCAAAAACTTATTGTTTTTTTTTTAAAGTATTATATTAATTACCTCTCTGATTACAAATTCAGTAATGAATATCAAGTTTATGTCCTTTCCATAGCTATTTCTTGCAATATTATAGGTCTCGGAAGTTTCCTTATTACATCTGCAGTGAGGATTATATTCGATGGACACAGATCAGTGAGATTATCCCCAACAAGTTATCTCTCACTTGACAGTTGAGTACAATATTAGTCCCCACTTATTTTGTATGTCTACCAGTGACTAATCTATAAGGATTACTCGACTTCGCCAGGTAGACCCAGGCTGCGATCTCGCCGAATCAATGCCCCTTAGCCATTGCCAGGAAGCATCAAAGACAAAATGCCTTCAAGTCTATGCACACTCAGATCCTCGGTCACACATCTCTATACCATGGGCAAACCACCCACTAGATGCCATATCAATATCTGTATCAAGCTTCACTTGGTTAACTGAATCAACTTGGGGTATGCTTCTCTCAGTTGGTTGTGTGATATCGTGTCTGTGATATATATATATATATATATATATATATCACATCAATGTTACAATGGTTCTCATTCCATCGTTATCTTTGCAAGTCATAGGGTCAACTTTTAACATTTCCAATTGGTTTATGTAATCTGCATACTCGCCGGTCCACTGGCTGAGGAGTTAGCAGCTTTCTCCGTAACCCCGAATACTCTCGTGGTTGACGTGAGCGCACGAGAATTTGAAGGGGTTTGAGTCGCGCCAGTGACTTACGAGAGTATGGAGCCGGTCGCTCAGAAAGTCGTGGCGTGCTGATGAGCGTAATCTAGCCTAGGAATCAACATACAACTGAAAGATGCTGATGTTGACCGCAATATCCTGAAACAGGATGGAAACGCGGGGGAAAAAAAAATCTGCATACTCGTTTCATAGCTTATGCTACTGCACTATGACAGTACACTATATTTATTTCATGATGACGCTCGCATTACCACTTTTCTTAATAAAATGACTTATTCCAATTATGCCTTATTCATTTGTTACTGTCTTATTGTTCATTCTTGAAATGTAATTGATATTTAATTGTAATATTATAATTAGTTTGTGGAGATAGTTTGTTTCTATTATTTATACCAACTTTTATATATATATTCATTCATACACATTCTCATATGATTTAGTATGTCTATTTTCCTACATAAACATGATTATGTCACATTCATATACCATATGACTATATTACATATTTAAAAGAAATATCATATTATTCAGAAACCATATCTCTATTTACTTTGAATGTCTTTCAGCAGTATCAACAGATCTTGATCATTGTTCTAGTTTTAAGATAACCAGTATTTGAAAACCTATGCCCAAGTCCTACAAGAAACAAATGAAAATCGTACACTGATTAGAACAATTATACGTCGACAGTCAAAATTTTGTGTTCACGTTATGAGAAGAAATAAATAGGAGAACTTGATGACAACTGGCAAGATCGAGGGGAAGAGAACAAAGGGAAGACAGAGAAGTAAATACCTGGATATCTTGGCTACGTGGTATGCTCGATACAAGAATACTGAGCTGGTCCACGACTCTGGTGATCGAGTGAGATGGCGAATCATGTCCGCCGACGATTATCGGAATAGCATGTGATGAATGAATTGTTTGAACAGTATCACATGGTTTCATGCTATTATAAGATACAAGACTAAGAGTTTTCATCAAATTATTTATCGAATTTCTGATGTTCTTGTGTAGTAAATCTTCAGTCTGTCTGTAAAAGATTTGAGGTATTCATAGTAAATCTACCATGTTGTCGAATGTTCCTTGGATGTGTTATATCATGAATGAATTGTCTTGAAGCAGTAGACGCCTGGATACGACAGGACACTGGTAAATACAGTTAAACATACTTTAATCACGACATTGACCGCACTTCCATGTGCTTAGCCACTGCTTTGGCGCCTTCAGGGTCCAGTCACTTCCTCAATATGAATTCGAGTATATACCAGAGTGTTATTTCACCTATTTACAAACTCGCCACTGTATCCTCACACTGACAAGTGCATATTTCACAATGATCCTTTCGCACCCTGTCCTTCACACATCGCTCTTACATGCGTTCAATACACACGCTGAAACAAAAAGTAATATTAAAGCTTACATGACAAATTTAATACGGTGTTCTACATCTAAAAACGTCCTATTTCTCTTTGCATAACTGATGTCAGCTCATACTTCATTCATTCATCCAGTAGCACGTACTTTGCAGGACCTCGCTCCCATAACAACCTTCCGGAAAACTTCTCGATTATAAGCAAGATGTCCCGCGTCCGATACACTCATCTGGAGATCATCAACCACATCCTGCACCCATCTTCTCTATGGCCTTCCTCTTCCATTCTTCCCAGGCATATACCCCTCCATCTTTGTTCTCTCCAACTTTCGTGACGTTTCAAGTGACCAATCTTTTTCAATTTTCTTTGTTTTATCGTCTTTAATAGCCAACCTTCTTCAATATTCAGCTCTTCAAGTATGGATGCATTTGTTCTTTTCTTTACGCAAGATATTCTTAGAACTCGTCTGCATCATGCGGGAGTCGAGGGAAATGAACGAGCTGATAAACTGGCTGGCTCTGCACCCCCTGTAGATGGCCCGCCATGGATCGTGCCGATGTTATTAACGTCCTTTAAAGATATGGCGAGAACAAAGGACTTTGACGTCAGTGAATCCACATCGCTGTCCAGGATGAAAGGCTTGGGAGTAAGAATCGGCACGGCCAGACGCGAGAGGTACATCGGGAAAACGAGGTGCCTCGTCAGTCAACACAGAACAGGCACTATTAGCCACCGGACGCTGATCCATATGCTCGGGGGAGGATCTGAACACTTATGGACCTGTACGGAGTGCAATGAAGATACCCCAACTGATAACTGATTTATATTCAAAGGCATTTATGTGCTGTGCAGCTTGTTTTGTAAGTGTCTAGGTCTCACAGGCGTATGTTGCAATGTCTAATTTTTGTAGTTCTATCTGTCTCACTCCATAATGTATTCAGTTGTTTTAGTCTTTGAAGAGCAATGGTATATTACATTCTGGTATTTCATTCTTCCTAGTGACGACCATAATCTGTGTTTTCTTGCAATTTAATTATAAACCTAGTTGTTCATTGTATGCAACAACCGCATCTACTAAATGTTGCAGATCCTGCTCATTGTCTGCAATCAATACTTTATCGTCTGCATATCTAATGTTATTGATGTTTCTTCCTGCAATGATGATTCCTTTCATATCTTGTAAATTTCTGAAAATATTTTCACTGTACAGAGAAAACAGATCTGGAGACATTACACATCCCTGTCTCCCACGTCTCTTGATAGGCTTATATTGACCTACTTCATTATCAATCCTTATGGCAACTTATTGTTTCCAAAATATGGCTTTTATAAGTCTAATGTACTTCTCATTAATTTGTATATCTGCAAGCATCTCTGTCATGACATGTCTTACTTTATCGAAAGCCTTTGTGTAGTCAGCACAGTAAAGATGTATATCTTTGTTTACTTCTATTGAATGTTCAATTACTGTTCTCAGCATATATACAGCATTTACTGTACCCTTGCCTTCTACAAAACCATATTGTTCTTCTCCTATTTCAGGTTGTATATTCTTCTGAACTCTTTGCATCGGTCCGCTCTACTGAGAGGTCACACTGGGCTTTCTCTTCGTTAGCTAGTGTATTTTTGTTGGTTTCGCACTTACATTGTGTGGTGACTGTGTAGCACTGGAGACAGCGAAGCAGAAAAAAAAAAAAAAAAAAAAAAAAACTACACACAATCGGGAAAACTTTGATCAAACCTTGTCTCAAGATGGTGGAAATTGTGTTTGGAAATGGATCAGAGGAAAAACTTGCCACGATTTCACTATCAAACGACACTGTTCAAAGGAGGATCAGCAATATGGCCCTTAGCGTCAAAGATCAAGTTGTGCAAGAGATCACGCCTGCAGCATTTGGGCTCTATTCGATTCAAATTGATGAATCGACTGATGTGGCATCGTGTTCTCAGTTGATGGTGTTTGCAAGGTATGTGCATTCAGGATCATTTAAAGACGAGCGTCTGTTTTGTTCTCCTCTTGAAACAACTACCAAGACCTCTGATCTTTTGGAAAAGGTTTCATATTTCCTTGAATCAGAACATCGGTTATGGGATAATATGTGTGGGTGCTGTACAGATGGAGCACCAGCTATGTTGGGGACCAAGTCAGAATTTCAATTGTGTGTGTGCAGAAATGTGCCCCAAAAGTGAAAGGCATTCATTGCATGGTCCATCGTCAGTCACTGGCCTCCAACACCCTTCCAGCTCCATTGGGGAAGGAATTGAATCAAACAGTTAAGATGGTGAATTTTGTCAAATGAAGAGCTCTCAACTCACGGCTTTTCAAACAGTTATGTATTGATATTGATGCAGGCTAATATTTGCTTCTTATCCTCACAAATGTTCGATGAATGACAAGAGGGGATGTAACTGTGCGAGTATATTAGCTGAGAGACGAGCTCAAATTAATTTTTGAAGTTCAGTATAAGATGGAATTGTTTGCTTCGCTGGGGCATGAGGAAAGGATCTCTTGCCTATTTAGTTGATATTTTTGAGCAGCTGAATAAATTCAATCTTTTATGAGAAAGATTTAAAATTTGAAAAGAAAGGTAAATATGCAAAATATTGCAATGTTTGTGAAGCTGACATCTGTTCTTGCTGTTGATGGTAAAGACCAAGTACTTCCTCAATTTTTGCAAAAACATGCAATTTTGCAGCATTTGACGACACTAGAAAATGATTTTGTGCGATATTTTTCTGAACTTAGTGATGATAACTTGGATTTGGCGCAAAACCCATTCAAATTATCAACTGAAAAAGTTTCTGATGATCATCAAGATGAATTTCTGGAGCTGAAAATTAATTCGGGAGCAAGAGATGTGTTCGATGAGAAACCAATCACGGAATGTTGGCCTTTAATGTGCGATTCTTACCCAAAAGTGGTAGAAAAAGCAATCCGCGTATTGCTTCCATCTGTGTCATCATATTTTTGTGAGTCAGGCTTTTCACCTCTGTTGGAAATTAAAACGAAACGTGATAGATTAAATGTTGAAAATTATGTCCATTCTGTCCATTCAAGCACACAGCCACGTATTTCAGAATTGCTGAGGAAAAAAAACAATCGCAGTCTTCTCATTGATTACAATCTTCATTTCAGTGAAGTTAATTTTTTTATTGTGTTTATTTTTAATGTTGCATATCCCTTAAAGGCGTTGCAGTCAACATCAGCATTTTTCAGCTGCTGTTGATGTACTAGGCAAGATTACGCTCAGTAGTTTGCCATTGCTTTCTGAGCGACCGGCTCACATACCCCAGTAAGTTACCAACGCGGCGAGAACCGCTACCGATTCTCGCACAGGTTACATTACTCACGAGAATATGCGGGATTACGGAGAAAGACGTTAACTCCTAAGCCAGGCAGCAGGCATGTAATGGTTATATACAAATATGGAAGAAAATAAGAATATTCAGTATTTTGGGCATGTTATTTAGAATTCACTATTTTGAGGCTGTCAGTTTTGGAAAGGGGTGAATGATATTATGACACATGGTGAAAGGGTGCATGGGCCATAAAGGTTGAGAACCACTAGTACAGAGAGATGTCAAGGCTGAAAGTCATTAATATCCCGTGCGCGAAGAAAAGTAACAAACAGTAGCCAATATCGGTTTCAGTCACGCGAGGATGAAAAAGCGGTATGGGAAAGCCATTAAAATAACACAAAGTAATGCGGCTGTACAAAACAGAATTACGAAACAATACAAGGACATTGCGACGACAAGCCTTCATCAGTACACAAATACATACACAAAACAGAACATATAATCACGGAGAAACCTTCCTGTGACTACATTACGGCATGAGAACGCGATGAGAAGAATAAAAAGTTAAAAAGATGACAAAAATGATTAGAACGAAGAGAAAACGAAAATTTGAAAAACAATTATTTGCTACTGGTCTCAGAATCCCAGGCTGTGATAGTTGACGAATGGCCCCGTTCAACCATTGACTATATCGATTTAGTTGTAATTGGAGTCTTTATAGCGTATCTAATACTTCTTTCAAGAATATACATGCGTGTATCTGCTTCCTTGAGAAAGTTGAGTAGCAGCAATTGTATTCTTTTCATCCTTGTGGTTTAACATGTGTGGACAGAGTCCCACACTTGTTACGGCTTGGAGTAATTGTGTACCCGCCTCGTCATATGGTGTTGATTCCTTCAGGGAGCTTTACCAGTCATCATCCTTCCTCCAGCTATGCCTTGTGTTTTGGTGTCTTCTAGGTCTCCTTTGGTATCTTGTGTCGTGGCCGACTCGATGGTTCGATCTTGGTGGGGAGCGATACCGATTCATGATCGCTCTACACACTTGGTCTTGATCTGGGTAGCCATCTCCATCCACTTCTATTTCTTCTTCTGTTGCTTCTTCTTCTCTCCGGGTCTTTGCATTTTCTGGCTCTGATGTTTCGTTCTGTGACTTGAGCAGTTCTATTTGTTCTCTTTCTTCTTGGATCTGTTTAAGAGTTTTTGTTAAATATCTGTTTCTCTTTCTTCTTGAATTTTTTTTTATAGAGTTTCTTCTGTCTCATTCTTTATTGCAACCGTTCGAGTGACATCCTGCTCAATCTTCTACTGAACTTGTTTCAGTTTGTCCAGGATGCGCTGAACGGCTGTTAACTGTGTCTCTTGCATCTTGTTTTTTTCTTCCTCCATGCTTTTGAACTTTGATCTCAGATCCTTCAGTTGGCTTTCCAATTGCGCTTTGTCGCGTTTTGTGAGTCGATTGGTAGCCTAGTACTGCTTCCTAGCCTCTTTAAATGGCAGGTTAGTCTTGATGGCGATCTTCATAGCTTCCTTGATGTCTTGGTGGCAGGGGCAGCCGAGGTACTTGGCGCCATTGTTTCCGAGGCAGTTGACGCACTTTCTGTTAGTGCTAGGCCTCCTGAGGCCCGTGTCGGTCTTTGCATGCTGGCACTGACTGTATGAATGGGGTCCAGTGACATGAATAGTCTGAGTAAACTTTGCGGGGAAAAAAGACCTTCCACCAAATGTCAACTAGCCTCTGTGGCATCGGTTATAATAGTGGTGTTTCATGGTGCGGAATGAGTTTGTTAAGTTTTTCTGCGCCAGTGTTAGCTGGCTTATCGGTTTGCAGAGTTTGTGCCTGTGACGTCAGCTGGGGGATTAGCTGGCCGGCAAGTTTTCCTTGGAGTCAGTCTCCTCTGGTGATTTCTTTTGTCAGCGTTGGCTTCTTGTGCGTTTCACTTGGACGGGAGCAGTCCTTAAAAGGACTTTTTATTTGGTCTTTTTGCCTCCTTTTGTGTGTGTATAGTCTGTAGAAGATTTTCAATGTCTTTATTTTCTTCCTTGAGGCTTTTTTCTCTGTCGAGTTTGAGTTTCTGCTGCCTTTCCATTTCTTCCTCCGTGGTCAACCACGGGATGAGCTCTCCGTCGTCAAAATAGTATCTATCTGGGCAATCGGGGTGTCTGTCATCCCAGAATATATCTGGGTATTCTTCAGAGGTATGGCGGTACATTAATTTCCCCTTGAATTTCTTGGGGTTCTTTTTTTTTTTTTTTTTTTTTTCATTTTCTGCCATGCACCTTTTGTATTCCTGACGCCTGAGTACTTCTTTCCTTTGATTTTCTTCGCAGTCCGCTAGGAGCTCCTCCAAACTAAATTTTGAGGAGGGCGGGTGTGCTCTGTGTCGTCGTCCTTGTGCTCGTCTAGGTTTTCTTCAGAGGTCTGGCAGGATATTGGCTTCCCCTTGAGCTTCTTGGGCGTCGTGGTTGGGCTGTTGGCTTTAGCTTGCGGGTCCGGCTCGGTCTTTTGTTGGGTTTCATCTTGCGGCTTTTCTGTGATCTTTTCCTTGGCTTCAGCTGGTTTGTTTTGGGTTAGCTCCCTTTAAGTTTTTAGCATTTCTCTCTCTCTCCGCTTTGATGTCTCGTGGAATCTCTTCATACGTTTTTGTCGTCTGCACCATGTGCTCCACCTCTTGTTTGATGGTTTGCTGGATCTCCTTTATTTCAGCAAGCAGTTTTTCATTGTCGCTAGATGGTGCCGGCGTCAGCAGTGCCTTGATTTGCTTCTTCAGCTCGTCTATCTGGTTTTGCAGTTGATCTCTTTCAGCTTGTGATATACACGTGGCTGTCTCGTACCTCTGCATTGCTTCCTTGTATAGTGTCTATGTGGTAATGGCGATCATTAAGACGGGGCCCCTGTCTTTTTGGAGGTACAGACAGCCCAAACATCTTGCTCCATGCTTGCCCAGGAAGTTGGCACACTTTCTTTTGTTGTTAGGTGCTAGGAAGTCCTTGGCCAGCGGACACTCTTGATGGCGTGGTGATCGGCGCAGTATCGGCAGATCTCTGTCTTACTGCGACATGTTGCTCTGCTGTGGCCAGCCTTATGGCATCTTGAACATTGAGTGATTCTTAGAATGAATCCTTCAGGCTGTAGTATTTTCTTGTTTATCGATACCTGGCGTGGTATCTCGCTGCCCTCAGTCGTCACAACCGCCAGCGTCTTAGGGATCTTTGAGTACATTAGAATCCGTCCCGCCTTCAAGATTCGGATGTGGAGATTCTCTTCTTGTAGCTGCTTCAGGATTTCTTCGCCTGACAGCTCCACTTGAATACGTTTGACAACCCATCTGACTGTCTTTGAATCGGTGTTTCCGACTCTGGTGTCTTTCTCCTCTTTTTTCTCGGCTGTCTTGGCTCTTGTCTGTGGTGGGTTGTTGTCGATCTTCCTCGTGGTGGCTTCAGTAGTAGCTGTTGTTTCAGGTTCTTTTTTGCAGCTCACATGTAAGTTCTCTCCGCTCGTCTTCTTTAAGGTTTTGACGGCTCCCACGCTGCACATCTTGTGAATCTGTTGTTTCTTGGTGTTGGAATTGCAACGTGCCATTTCCCTCGCCCGTATCAGTCTTCTTGAACTGTTCAGGTAACTTGTTCTTGATAACGCTCCGCAAGTGAGAGTGACATGAATAGGGCCTTTCTATTCTTATATAGGCAACCGTGGGGGTCTGTGGGTCATGGGGACCGGGTTAGGGGATGGTAACTTTTTTTTTTTTTTAGCATATCCTTTTACAGGACTTAGCTGTCAACACCAGCATCTTTCAGCTGTATGTTGATCTCTTGGCAAGATTACGCTCAGTAGTTTGCCATTGCTTTCTGAGCGGCCGGCTCACATACCCCGTAAGTTACCGATGCGATTCGAACCACTGCTGATTTGAACCGTCATCACGTTACCTGACGAGAGTATACGAGATTACGGAGAAAAGTCATAACCTCTAAGCCATGGAGCGGGCGGATGGTAACTAGGGCGGGAAAATGGAAGCAATGGAGATGTGCTGGTGGTCCGAGAGTGAAAACTAAGGAGTGCTTCGGTGGCCGTCCGCAAAATGCATGACTGGGTGCCAGTGAAAGGTTGGCCATAGTGGACGAATATTAAAAAGCAATGATGTGCGCACTTAAGTATGATGGCAATAATAACGAAATGAATTGTCTGTGCTCCTTTATGTGTGTACTAACAAAATCCTAAAGTCTGTGCGGACTGATATGTGTGAGCGCACACAAATACTGTCACGGAACGGTCTATTCGACTGCTGTAATGATTAATGAGTGAACATGCACCGCAGGTTAGCCGGTCGACTCGTAAGTTGTCCAGGGGTATGATAACCTTGAAGATCCCCAGACCAATGGTCAAGACAGGCGGGTGGCGCTCTGCGTCACAGACCAACACAGGCAACGAAGGAAGAGCCACTCAGGAACGCACCGTGAAACGATGACAAGATGAGTTTATTATTTCCAGGAAGCTGTTAAACACGGTAAACAAGCACATCATCCAACGGCCGCATTCTTGCGTTACTACCATAAGCTGGAGGCAATGTACTCCCGCCAGCAATCATTCCTGACCCTCTTTCACGCGTCGTACAGTGTCCGTGTTGTGGTCACACATCCCCTTGGTGTGTGGCTGGCGTCCGGCGTTCTCACTCACGGCCGGTCAGACTACCAGCATCTTCGAGGTGAGTACAGTTGGCGTTCGAAGCGAATTGGCTGGGCCGAAACTGCCTAGCACATTCTATCAACGGCTTTCTAAGGAGGAGTATTGGTGACTGATCGTACCTGTTGTTGTCTGTCTGGTTGAAGTAGTGAGTTGTAGTGAGCGAAGTGTTGAAGCATCTCTGTGAAAATGATTCCTATTGACAAGTCTTCGTTGAGCGTCTGTACATGTCGAGGTGTTATTGCTGAAGTGTGTCTATGTGACAGTTGCGTTGTCAAACGACACGACTTCGTGACGTAGCGTTCATTATGCTACTTCGTGCTCTACTGTGTTGCTCTATCTGTTTTTAATAACTGATGTGTGTGCACATCAGTTCCTACTCTAGATGCCTGTCATTTACCATATGACATATACATCTAAACACATATTAGAGAGAGAGAGAGAGAGAGAGAGAGAGAGAGAGAGAGAGAGAGAGAGAGAGAGAGAGAGAGAGAGAGAGATTGTTGGTATAGTACATGTGATATACCACATGGGATATGCGGGATTTGAAGGTGTAAAAATACTAGGCTTCACCCATACTGTTCAATATGAAATAGGGCCAGTGGCGTTACTGTTATACCACGTATTGAGGGTTCAAATGTCCCAGTGCATTGTATTATTGGTATTTTATAAGATTAGACCACCAATAATACACATGATATGGGTTGGCCCAGAGAAGCAAGATTATTGTACTGTGTGGTACTGATATGTAACACCCAGGTATTCCCTTGCTGTGTGTGCGTGCATATCCCATAATGGAAATCATGGAAGAGTATACCAGTGACAGCACGGGTGACAGATGTGCAGTGGGTGTGTCAACTCCTGCTTCCCTCGTTGCTGTTCATTGTAAGAGATTAAGAACATATATGTGTGTAAAAGAGACAGCACGAATGATGGATATACTCGGGGGTATATGCCTCCCAGCTTCTCTTGTCGCATTCAATAGAATGAATGCATCAGCAAAATAAATGTAAAATAAACAAACACGAGAAGTAAGCAGTCATCTTTACTAGAACACGACCACAAGTAACACAATGGACGTTGCAACCAAACCTACGTCAGCACAGAAACAACAAACACACACCGATACAATTACACGAACAACACTACATGAGAATATAAATATAACAGTACTCATCTGTATCGTTGTGGTGGACTGGACACGCTGATCATTAAATCCTGTTACATTTAACACTAGAAGGAGTGTTAGCTATGTTGCTAAGGAACTGCGTAGATAATGCAATAAGCATGGTCGCACGCGTATGCGACACCTGTGCTTGCTACCAGCTAATGTGATGGGACGATTGGCTAATTAATTCCTCGTTGCTGCCAGGCCGTGGTAGCGTAGTGGCTAGATGCTCGCCTGCAGGACCGGGAGTTCCAAGTTCAGACCCCATCAGGACAGATTGACATTTAAAAAAAATTGACACGGTCTCCCAGATCAATCCAACCTAAGATGTTACCATTATCTACTGCCTATATTACCTTGCGATATAGGACATAGAGGTCTTGAGCCTGGGGAACTAAGTCCTAAAATGTACACCAGGAAATGCCGGGGTAAGTAATCCCGACTGGCGTGATACCGATCACATCACTCACCCGATTGATCTACACACATATGAGTCTAGCACCATATGCCCAAAGCTCCTTGAGGCGCGTAAAAGGGTCGTTTACTTAGTAACTTACTTGACTTGTATGTTCAGTTTCCAGTGACATATGATACTGTACAGCAAATAAGTAGAGGACCCTTAAAGTGTACTGAGCATATGGTGCTGGCCCTAGATTTGTATATGCTAATAGGTTGGCCAAAGAGAAGATGGATGCAGGATGTTGCAGGTGATCTCCAGATGGGTGTATCTGACGCGGAACATCTTGCTTATGACCGAGAAATTTTCTGGAAGGTTGTTATGGAAGCGAGGTTCTGCAAAGGACATGCTACTGAATGAATGAGTGAATGAATGAATGAAATCGGAACTCAGTGGCTAGTGTGGTCAATATTAACCTTTACTTCCCAGGACATTTCGTGGGGCTCATGTTAGGTCAGCCTGCGAACCCAGGTCAATTTTAAAAACCCGTTTTTGTTGGAGATTAGAACACATGATCACTGGGACGGCAGGCAGGTGACAAGGCTGCCACACCCCCCGGCTTGGGGCCAAGAGTCAATCGTGGACTTGCATTGAACGCAGTGGTGACTATATCGAAAAATGATACATTTGTTCTTTATTCCCCCCTCTCTCCACCCCGAATATATTCACATACCTTCCCCCCCCCCCCCCCTAAAAAAATATAATACATTTAAGGTTTTGATTTGAAGCCCCCTCGTATATTGCTTGTTAAATGGACACTATTGGCATACAAGGTGAGAACCGCTGAGTAAGCATGTTACACTTAACTAAACACTGCGCAGATAAATTTTGATGACACACGGCCATTCTTTAGACCAGGAAGGAATTGAGAATTCAGCGGGATTTCACTGCGCAGTTAGTAAATGACCACCTTTTCAAGTTATTCATTTTAAATAGAAAATTAGTAATAAAATGTATTTATTGTTTCACCGTATAGACAACATTCAATATTTATATAGTCTATCCATTCATAACGTATGCATGGCGTAGGTCACCATGTCTGATCACAGCCTTGACTCAACTTGTGTCTTGTGAAAAATTTTTATACAACAATATATTTTTTTGTTCCTCAATACCAAGATGTCTGCCCTCGTCTCTCATGTTACATTACATGGGTAAACATCGGTATCATAAATTTAAAACTTGTTGGTATTTTTTAACCGGGTTAACATTGCCGGGGTTCTCATATTTAAGAAGAATAACAACGGAGACAGTTAACTGGTACACAAAAAGTTTATCTCTTAATTTGCATTGTAAACAAGCGTAATAATGTCTTGCAGTATTATTGTATATTTCAGTTTCGATACAAGGGAAGCAAGTATATTTATATTCGACATTATTACTTCAGAGTTGTCTAGCCTAACAACCTATTTTAAAAACGAATGCTTTGTGTGCCATTTATATCACCAAATTGTGTTTAAAATAAATATTTAGGTTGATTCTAAGGTACTTTACTTTTAATTCACCCCAAACAAAAAAGCATCCCTTACAGGGCCTCATTTGCATCGGTCCAGCAATTACTACCGGATAAGTGTTCGGTGGACTGATGGATCGATCGATGGATGTTTTGTTAGTTTTTGGGCCCGTAGGGCCCTCACTGTCGTCTGATTTTTTGGCCTATAGGGCCCTCACTGTCGACTGAGTACTCTGGCGACATTGAGGGCCCTACGGGCCCAAAAACTAACAAAACATCCATCGAACGATCCAGCAGTCCACCGAACACTTAACCTGAAGTGATTGCTGGACTGATGCAAATGAGGTCCTGTAAGGGATGCTTTTATTTGGGGTGAATTAAAAATAAAGTACCGATTCTAATAATTGCTAACATGAACTAATACAAAATGTAAATAGTAGAACTGAAAGACACATTTTTATAAGATTGGCAACATTGAGCATGCCGGTCTGGTCTCCGTGGCGATGGCATTGCGGGCGTGATTTGTAATGCCGCTTACCCACGTTCAAAACTCAGCGGTGACCAATTTGGCAGCAGGCCGTATCGCGCTGGTTTTAACGTGTTGGTATGGGAGCCGCTCGTCCAGAAACCAATGGCAAATTACTGAACGTAAAGACTTACCAAGACATCAACAGCGGCGCTAAAATGCTAGTGTTGATTGCAATGTCCTGTAAAGGATATGCAACTAACTAGCTAAGTATGCCATTGCTTTCTGAACGAGAAGTGAACACTTCAGTCCAAGCTGACCAGCGTGTCGAACAAACCCCACAACGCTGCCATCAGAAGAGAAAATTAAAAAACAAACTCAAAACAATGTATTCCCGTAGTGAATTTAAGCACCGAAGCCATAAACAATATGTTGCACGATTTATTGCCTAATATATTTCACTGCATCTTGCCAGGATGATTACTGCAGAGTTATATATCACATTAAGTGAATAAATGAATAATGCTTATGGTTAAAAAAATTAAAACACAGTCGCAGGTATTGTTGGAATGTGGAACATCTGTAATACCCACAATAATTTAAAATTTAACACGAACTATTTCTGTTTGCACAAAACCGGATGGAACCGTCTAATTGCTATCCCATCACCAACAATTGCTCAAATCCCCCCTTCCACCCAACACTTCGCTGAGGTAAATGGAAGAGAAAAACAAAGAAGTCTATTGTTTAGGGAGGCCCAATTGATCAGGGTCCCACAGGACCCACTTGCCATTGAGCAAGCTGACACCCGGGCCAGTTCGCCACTGGTACAACCCCAAGTCTGCTTCCCCCAGGCTGCTCATGTCCAGCAGATTTATATCTCACTTGCACGGATCTATGAATCCTAGCTGTGGGTGTCCAACTTTTCTATTACCTGTTTTCCAGCTGTCCTTAGAGAATATCTACAACAACACACTATTACCTCGGCCTGAGAGAGGATACAGCTTTAGCCGGAAGTAATTTGAAACAGAAATAAGAAAAGAACAATGTAGGTGTGTGGAAGGCAAGTCTTCAACAAATTAAGTGTATTTGCTTGGAACATTACTAGAGTCTTCAGTAGAAGTACATTTTTTGTTTAGCTCGCTCACTATGAACTCAAGCGTAGTTCATATCCACTACTTCCAGTATCACTGGACTGAAGCTATGCTTTCCCTATTACCAGTATCCCTTGCCATCAAGCGAAGCCACTCCGACTTCAGAGGTATTAGAAGTACATAAAGACCTACATCTTTGCTTCATTGATTACACAAAAGCTTTCGATAGAGTAGTGCATGCTGACATGATCTCCTAACTGATGAGAAAGAGCTTAGATTTGTAATAAAAATATGTTGGAAACAATGTGCAACCACAAAACATTGATGATGAAGTAGGTCAATATAAGTAAATCAAGGGAGGTCTGCTATGGACCAATGAATGAACTAACAAAGACAATTACATTTATACAAGAGACAACATTGCAGTCATAGACACATTTCAAACAAACAAAAGAAGAAGAAGAGAGGTCTGCAATAGGAATGTGTAATGTCTCAAGACCTGTTCCTTATACAGTGAAAATATTTTTTGAATGGGGAATCAGTAGCAGAATGGTCAAGCCGTATACCTCATGCTATGAAGGTCATGGGTGGATTCCCGGACTCCTTCTTTGAAACTAAGAGTGCAATTTTCCCAAGGATATCTGAAGAAGACAAAAATGTATAGATAGGGGTGGTGTTGGGGGACATGGAATTTCTACTGTTTGATGGTCTCCAGAGGCACTTGCCGTTCTGCGGAGTCGGACCAAGTAAGATGGGGTAAAACTAGATGCAGGGAAGTCGATCCTCTCGTCTGTAACCTATTTGTAGCCATCATTATGAGATATCTTAAAGACATTGGGGAAATGCCATCGGATGATGCATCATCAGCTTCATCCGGTGGCTTGTCTGTGCAGAACTTTATCTCCACGACAGCATTTTGACATTTCTGTTTATCATAAGCCACATTCCCTGCCTCTGTTGCTGTCATATGTAAATTGTCTATCACATCTTCAATAAATCTATGTTGTAATCTTCCTCTTCTCCACTTCCTAGGGACACATTTCTATATAGTTATCTTTTCCAGACAGTCATGCCTGTTTTCATATCTGAATATTTCATTGTCCTAAAGTCTGTTTGTTTGAATAACCAATCTTTATCAATATTAAATCAGCTCATTTCAAAAGTAGCCTCTTGCCAGCTGAAAAATATACTAAAAAATAAAAAGCTGTCAGTTGCAGTGAGAAAAAGATATTTAAAGTGCTACATAGTGTCTATACTTGTGTATGCATGTGAAACAAACAAGAAGTAGACAAGCCGAGAAACATTTAATGACAGTCGAAATGTGGCTTCTGATGAAAATTGAAAGAATACCACGGAAGAACAGAAGCGAAGATATGAAGCTAGCTTTTTCTCTTCATATATGAAGCCACGACATTATAAGGGGATAGAACCTTTTCTTGTACTGACATCCAGGGGCATATCTGGTTCCCCTTTCATGAGATGACATCTACCCCAGGCCCCCTCAACCTATTCTATAAAAAGTGAGCATTGAACTCGAACAACTGGGCCAGTAAGCCCGTGCACTAACCACTATACCAACATGAAACACATCACTGGGTAAAGACTGTGTATGTTACACTATTATATAAAAAAACCTGTACGCCTGTTTGGTATTATATTACAGATGGCTTGTTTCGGCAGCTATTCACTGTGCTTTCACATTCTTGCTTGTCTGGTGACAGCTACGTATGGGAAGTTTTATCCACAGACCCGTGAGTATTAAAACGGTGACGATGATCTTTTGTTCTCTAAGTTCAGTTTCTTTCTTTTTTTTATAAAAAGTTACATATCCTTTTTACAGGACATTGCAGTCAACACATGCATTCTACCGCCGCTGTTTATGTCTTGGCAAGTTTTTAAGTTCAGTAGTAGGTATATGCCTGGGAAGAGAGAAAGAGGAAGGCCAAAGAAAAGATGGGTGCAGGATGTGGCAGAAGATCTCCAGATGGGTGTATCGGACGCGGAACATCTTGCTTATGATCGAGAGGTTTTCCGGAAGGTTGTTATGGGAGTGAGGTTCTGCAAAGGACAAGCTACTGAATGAATGAATGAATGAGTTTACCATTGCTTTCTGAATGACTGGCTCCCATACCATCATGTTAAAACCAGCGCGAAATGGTCTGCTGCCAAATCGGTCATCGCTGTTTTTCGAACATGGGTAGGCGGCATTACGAATCACGTTCGCAACACCATCGCCACGGAGACTGTTTCTTGGTGGTGTTGGAAATTTAGATTTCTTTCAACTTGCTTACTGAACGTTGGTTATATTGAAGATCTCTGTGTTTGGTCTTTTAAATATATTTTCTACAGTCTTTATAGTATCTTTCCTCTGTTGATAAATTGTCTGCCTGTCTGTCTTTCTCTCTGTCTGCCTGCCTGTCTGTCTGTATAAACGGTAATACCCATTAATGTATTTATATTTGTGATTGTTTACACCAATTCTAGACACTGAATAGATTTTGATAGCAGTGGTAGGGGATTTCTTTGGAGATTGATGAAGTATGTGGGATCCCACCAACAACCGAAACTTAATAAAGGCAATTTGTAGAGATGTGAGGTGCAAAGTCCTCTGTGACGGAAAACTAACAAAGACATTCAAAATAAGAATAGTAGTGAGACGGGGATGTCTTGGTCACATCTACTTTTCTTACTGACTATAGACAGGATTATGAAGACAACAAGCAATGCCAGAAATGGAATTCAGTGGCCTCCTCTGATAAAGCAGCTTGATGATCTGGACTTAGCTGAAGACATTGCCCTCCTGTCTCACACACAAAATCAGATGCAAGATAAACTAAATGCAATCGATGGAAGGTCATAAAAATCATGTTGAACAATTCATAGGGGAAAGACAAGGGTAATGTGAATAGATCAAAGAAATGGTAACTTCTCTCCCTTGGTGAAACCTTATTTCAAAAAGCAAAATCATACACCTGTTAAGGTAGCAATATGGACAAAGATGGGGAAACATTAAAATAGTAAAATAGGAATACAAAAGGCAAGAGGAGCCTTTATAGAAGTAGCAAATGTGCAGAAGTCAACAGAAATTGAACTTAGCACCAAATGTAGAATATTTAGTTGTAAATATAAATTATAGAAGAACTACAATGATGTGACAGAACCACCAACATGGAGCTCACGGAGAGAGCTAGACAAATGCTAGTGAAAAATGCTAGTGAAAACGCGCTGGCACTAAATAGGACATACATTTGAGAAAACCTGAGACTAGTATAACTATAAAGGCCTTTGTCTGACAATACACAAGGGCAGAAGATATAGAGGAAGACCTACATATACAGGAAGGAGAGGAAACGAGATAGAAATGAATAATATGGGGAACACATGGACGGAGCTGCTAATGTATATGGCGGCTCCTGGTTGAGTTTTTGAGTTGAGTTGAGCTAAGAACTGATATCACTGCACTCAGGACATTCCCACATGTGCTCCGTCCCCTCTTTCAACAGCCAGCATAGAGTCATACTGTTAATGGTTCCAACTGCCATCTGATTAAAAGTTCTCCTGGTCTTCACTCTCAGTTTTGAGATTCGTCCACAACCCCTGCCAGTACCGTGCCATATCATTCTCTCTGTATATGGGTTTTAAGTCTGTTCCACCGCTTTCTCCACCTGGTCCCACAAGCGTCCGACCACCTCTACCTTGTCCATAGGTAATCTACCATCGTGAAGTGCATTCCCTGCCAGCCTATCAGCCTGTTTATTCCCCCGCACTCTCGCATGACCAGGGCAGAAAATCCATACAATTCTCACAATCTATGACCTCTGAAGCGAGGCAAGCTGATTAAGGGCCTATTCCCAGTACTGGGGATACCTGGCAACAGAAAAGACATACTAATGTATGTATATCTGTGATCAGTTACTCTACACCTATACAGTTAATAGACAGTTATTTACCAGTGTGGTTTCTATTGATTTAGAGATTTGTATTTTTTTTTATTGTTTTTTTTTTTTAATTTGACTAGAAACTACAGATTTAGGAACTCAATTGCTTATTCACTGTTTTCATTTACTTGACTGGTTACTACTGATGTAGAAATTCAAGTATATTGTTCATTAATCTGTTCAGTTTACTTGAGTGAAAATTGTGGACAACTATACGATGTGAAGGAAGACGTGAGGATCAAGCTGGCCTCTGCCCAATTCCTTCCCCCAAGCCAAACATGTTCTCTGCTCATTCGAGTAGTTTTAGGCACTAGGCTTATAGCACAGTTCCGCAACTACCACATGGACGCGAGTTACACAAGTGAATATGGACACTGCGAGTATGAGTCACTTCAGTTATACAATTTCCATGGAGATGCTCAACTCCGTAAGTGTTGCTCTATATAGATGTTATTGTCAGTTAAAATGTGAATATGTAACACCACCATAATTACTACTACTGCAACTACTACTACTACTACTACTACTACTACTACTACTACTACTACTACTACTACTACTACTACTACTACTACTACTACTACTACTACTACTACTACTACTACCACCACTACCATTAATAATAATAACAACACCAATGCCACTGTCATGCTATAACCAGAGGTCAGCAAGAACTGAAACCACCTTGAAATCAAAGCCACCACCACCACAAGAACTAAAACCACCATCAAACATTACCACAACAAGAATTGAAACCACTGTCAAATATTACCACCACCACCACCACCACCACCACCACCACCACAAGAGCTGAAACCACCATGAAACCAAAACCACCACTACCACAAGAACTTAAACCACCACCAAACTACCACCACAAGAAAGAATTGAAACCACCATCAAACATTACCACCACAAAGAGAACTGAAACAACCATCAAACATTAACACCACCAAAAGAACTGAAACCACCATCAAATATTACCACCACCACAAGAACTGAAAACACCATCAAACATTACCACCACCACCTCAAGAACTGAAATCACCATCAAGCATTACCACCATCACCACCACAAGAACTGAAACCACCATTAAACACTACTACCATCACAAGAACTGAAACCACCATAATATATATCTACCACCACAAGAACTGAAACCACCATGAAACAAAAACCACCACCACCACAAGAACTGAAACCACCATCAATCATTACCACCACAAGAACTGAAACCACCGTTAAACATTACCACCACCAGCACAAGAACTGAAATCACCATCAAACATTACCACCTCCACCTCAGGAACTGAAACCACCATCAATCATTAACACTATCACAAAAATTGGAACACATTATCAGATGTATCTATCACCACAAGAGCTGAAATCACCATCAAATATTACCACCACCACCACAAGAACCGAAACCACCAGCAAACATTACCACCACCACCACCACAAGAACCAAAACCACCAGCGAACATCACCACCATCACCACAAGAACTGAAACCACCATCAAACATTATTACTATCACAAGAACTGAAAACCCTATAAGATATATCTACCACCACAAGAGCTGACACCACAATCAATTATTACCACCACCACTAGAAGAACTGAAACCACCAGCAATCATTACCACCACCACCACAAGAACTGAAACCACCATCAAACATAACCACTATCAGATATATCTACCACCATAAGAACTGAAACCACCATCAAACATTACCACCACCACCACGAGAACCGAAACCACCATCAAACATTACCACCACTACCACAAGAACTTAAACCACCATCAAATATATCTACCACCACAACTAATTCTCATCATCATCATGTGCCAATCTGATAAGTGTGAACAGTTCACTATCTCACAGACCACCAAAGGTGTGAACAGTTCACTATCTCACAGACCACCAGAGCCGTTGATTAGCTCTGTGTTCTTGTCTCGACCATGACATGTGGCCAAACCATCCAGATATTTACTCCTCACAAATAACACTAATATCATCACAGCACATCCATATCTCCACCACCACAATTGAATCCACCACTAAACATAACCACCACCAAAAAACATCTCCACCACCACAATTGAAACCAACACCAAACATATCCACCACTACCCACTACAACTAACACCAACACCATCACCACTACCACCATCACCGCTACCAACACCATCAGCATCACCAACACCATCAGCACCTCCACCAACACCATCAACATCAATTTCCATAATTCCATCACAATATAGAAAAGTTGCTGATGTATAAAATCATTCAATACAAAGTTTTGTTGCGTTCATACTCATAATTCATCAATTCCATTGTCAAATATAATAGTTCTACAATAAACTTGCTTAAAATCCTTGAATGATATTCCATTTTCTAGTGTTATAATTGCTGTAATCTGTTTTGTCTACTTTAATTTGTAAATCCGAACATGATTTCACATTTCCTAACTGGTCTTCCTAATTTCTTTAAGTCTTCATCCGATCTCTCTTATGTCATCCTATCAGTCACACAGTTATAGATCTCTCCCCCCCCCCCCCCCCACCTTCCTTAATCCATATTGAGACTTTTCATAGAAAAGTCTAAAAAAATTCCTATACCCCTAACTTAAACAACATTGTCATCTATTCTCAACTTCTTATTAAAAAAATCCAACAACAAATTTTGTAACAATTCAAATAACATGACACCAAACGCCTTATTCAGTCAAAAAGAATACATGTCACTTTAAGTGACCACAAAAATCATATAACTCAATCACCTATTGAGCCCCTTTTAACCAAATCACAACTATTATTCTTCATCAATTTATTCCTATTTTAGGTTCTTATGCAAACCGCATAACCCCTTATATACTACAAAGTCTCACAATTTGTTACACTTTTTCGCTTCCATTATTCTAATCTCAAATTACAGGTTTTTGTGCAAACTGCATAACCCATCAATATACAAATCATCACCTTCCCGTGATTCTATATTCTGTCACATTTTTTATTCATAATTCTTATCTTAAATTGGTGTCAGGTCTTAGTCAGATATGATTGAGCTACCATATAACAGTAGACGGTACTACCTGCTTTCTGTTAGCACCGAACGTTGGGCGGCGCTTACCAAACCCGACACCCCACATTGTGCCAACGACTTCGGGCGGAAGAGCGCAATTGGGAGAGTACAAGCCTTACTCTGGTGCGAGGAAATGCAACCTAAAGACAAAATGTCATGGCAGGGCAGACCAGGTCCTAAGCCTTGGTTGACGGCTGGTCTAGGCGGACAGTTAGAGCATTGCTTTGCTGATCCGGCAGCTTCTGCAGCTTGTCTTGTTCCAGATGTAGAGGTGTTATCTTTCCTCTGGAGTGAACTAGGCAGGCTGAGAGAGGGATCATGCTGCATAGGCAACACATGATCTCTATATTTTAGCCCAGGCTTTGTGCTATGGAGAGGCAATAACTCCATCCCTGGTCTTAACTGGTCTCGGAATCAAAGAGAGAGGCAAGTGTTATGGGTTATAAGTCCCTTTCAATTGACGTAGACATGGGGCGCCACGCTTTGCCTCTGACGGTGGGAGACACCTAAAGGTGTCACTGATCAGCTACCGCCCGCCTCAAGCTGGGCAGCCCCCGGCCAATTGGGTGCTGATCCGCCACAGCCTGCCTACTTAAATGGGTGCTTGGGGCTAAGACAAAATCTGAATCGCAGGCTGTAAAACCAATGCACCATGTACTAATAAAAAGAAAAATAGAAATCTCAAGCTACGGCTTGCAACCTGGAACGTGATAACCATGTGCCCAGGATTTTCCACTGACTTGACCAATATTGACGATGTGAGAAAAACGGCTGTGATTGATGCCGAACTCAATCGTCTTAATATTGATATTGCTGGCCTGCAGGAAACTCGCCTCGCTGAGGAAGGGTCACTCAGGGAAAACAATGACACCTTTTTTGGAAGGGTAGAGGGCAGGCAGAAAAAAGGCAACACTGTGTGGGCTTTGCAGTGAAGTTTTCGCTACTGGGAATGATTGAGATTCCAGCAGGAGGAAATGAAAGACTATTATCCCTGCCCTTGGCAACCTCTTGTGGTTTTGCCACCATTATTACTGCATATGCACCGACACTCGATTCCTCTGATGATGTGAAGGATTAGTTCTATGAGGAGTTAGACTCCGTGATCAAGGCAGTTCCAAAATCTGACTACATTTATATGCTCGGTGATTTCAGTGCTTGTGTGGGCAAGGACTCGAGTTCATAGCTAGTGTGCCTTGGAAAATACAACATCGGTCGCATGAATGAAAATGGGCAAAGGCTGCTGGAGTATTGCACCAGAAATGACCTATGTATTACAAACTCCTTTTTTAAAACAAAAGAGCTGCATAAGGTCACATGGAAACATCCAAGATCCAGCCATTGACACCAGCTGGACTTCATCATCACGCGGAGACAACATCTGAACCATATATCATTGACTCGAAGTTACCACAGTGCTGACTGTGATACGGATCATTCTTTGGTTGTTGCAAGAGTAAGACTGAGACCAAAGAGAATCTACACAGCTAAACACAAATCTAGCCACAGGATTAATATTATTAATACTCACGATCCTGAAAAGTGCTTTCAGTTTCAACAGCAACTTGAAGACACTTTCACTGATACACCAGAAAATTGTACAGTAAATGAAAAGTGGGGTCAACTTAAGGAAACTCTTTATAAAACTGCCGTGGGGGTTTATGGCACTGTGGATCATCAGAGGCAGGACTGGTTTGCGGTAAACAGCGAGACTCTGCAGTCCTTGATTGATAAGAAGAAGATAGCTCTCTTAAGAAACAAGGAAAGACCAACGCGTAACACTCGAAGTGAGCTAAAGCAAGCTAGGAAGGATGTGCAAAAGGCTGCCAGGCAGTGTGCAAATGATTATTGGATCAAGTTATGTGAGTCCATTCAAATCGCAAGTGATAAGGGAAACATCAGAAGCATGTATGAAGGAATAAAGAAAGCCTGTGGTCCAATGATCAAAAGAAGTGCACCATTGAAAACCTTGATAAATCATAACTGATAAGAAACAGCAGATGGACAGATGGATAGAGCACTATTTTGAGCTTTACTCAAGTGAGACCAAACTAGCAGATGATGCCCTGGATGATGCACCTGGACAAACTTCCCACCATAACAGAAGTTAAGTGTGCTATAAATGAACTTGCATTTGGCAAGGCTCCAGGTAAGGATGGGATTCCATTAGAGGTTATCAGGAGTGGGCAAGACACACTCACTCTACAGATCCACCAGCTAATAGAGCTATGCTGGAGAGAAGGACAAGTCCCACAGGATTTCAAAGATTCAAGCATCATAACACTGTACAAGAACAAGGGCGATCGGAGCAACTGCAACAACTATAGGGGTACCTCACTTCTGTGTATTGTTGGAAAAGTATTTGCCAGAATTGTTCTGCGCAGACTTCAAGTCCTAGGAGATCAAGTCTACCCCGAATCACAGTGTGGCTTTCGACAGAACCGGTCTACCATTGATATGATATTCTCATTGCGACAAATGCAAGAAAAATGCTGTGAACAGAATCAACCACTGTTTATTGCCTTCATCGACCTCACAAAGGCATTTGATTTGGTCAGTCGTGAGGGTCTGTTCAAGGCACTAAAGAAGATTGGCTGCCCACCAACTTTTCTGTCCATTGTGGCCCAGGCATGAAGGGTGTAATCAAGTTTGATGGTGCAACTTCAGAAGAGTTTGAAATCAAGAATGGAGTTAAGCAAGGTTGTGTACTAGCTCTCACCCTCTTTGGAATATACGTTTCACTTCTACTAAAATATGCCTGTCGTGATCAGGATGGTGGTATATACATTCACTCACGCTCAGATGGTGGCCTCTACAATGCTCAGAGATTGAAGGCCAAGACCAAAATTAGGAGGGTACTGATCAGAGAGTTGCTTTTTGCAGATGATGCTGCAGTTACGACCCACTCTGAGGAAGAATTGCAATGTCTACTATCTGCATTCGCTAATGCTTGTTCTGAATTTGGTTTAACAATTAGCAAAAAGAAGACACAGATTATGTCACAAGGTGCACATGGGGTACCATCAATCTTTATTTTGATGACGCCGAACTAGAGATGGTAGACCATTTTACATATCTAGGATCAGTGGTAAATAGCAAATTATCCCTAGATCAGGAAATCAACATCCGGATTGGTAAGGCAGCAACAACAATGAACAGGTTAAGAAAAAGAGTCTGGGAGAACAGGAAGCTTACTGCCAAAATAAAAGTCCTTGTCTATCAAGCCTGTGTCCTTAGTACTCTTCTTTATGGCAGTGAAACCTGGACAACTTACTCACACCAAGAGAAACGTTTAAACAGCTTTCATATGCGGTGTCTGCAAAGAATTCTTGGTATTAAGTGGCAAGACAAAATCACAAATACTGAAGTATTGGAAAGATCAGGTTGTGTGACGGTTTATTCCATGCCCAGTCTTCGTAGACTTAGATGGGTAGGACATCTCAGGAGGATGGATGATGGTAGAATACCAAAGGACATCTTTTTTGGTGAATTACAGATGGGTAAGAGATCTCAGGGTCGGCCTCTAATACGATACAAAGATGTGTGTAAGCGGGACATGATTGATACAGGCATTGATAATGCACACTGGGAGCAAGTCGCAGCTAAACGTGTTGCATGGAGGGCAAACATCAGAAATGGAATAAAGACAAAAGAGAAAATTATTGCAGATAAGTCACACACCGAGCATGTGAGACGTAAGATGGGGCATGATGGTGGAAATGACCACGTGTTCACATGCACCCACTGTGAACGGACATTTACAGCGTGAATTGGCCTTATCAGTCACATTCGCAACCGCCATAGGTAAAAGTTATGCTTTTTTAAAGCACAAACTATCGTCTGTCAAGACGGCAAGGTGCCAATGTGTGTGTGTTCGTGCGTACATGCGTGCGTGTTTTTGTTTTTTTTGTATTTGTTTTTTGTTACATAACCCAACAATATACAAAGCATCACCTTCCCTTGATTCTATATTCTGTCACATTTTTGTTCATAATTCTTATCTCAAATTCCAGGTTTCTATGCAAACTGCAAAACCTATCAGTATACCAAGTATCAGCTTATGTGTTTTTGTATTACTGATAAAAAAAAAATTCATCTGTTATACATACTTCTTATTAAGTACATAACGAACTTTAAATAAATATGTCTATTCCAGACCGAACATCCAATTTCCAACAGCATCAAAAGAAATTTAACTTGTTAACTTGCATTTGTATACAACCAAGTTCATGAGCAGACAAAGATAAAAAGGTATAATTAATTCTGTCAGTTTTACGGACAGAATTTGTTGAACATACGAAACACTTTACGCAACAATGAACAAATACAGTGGACACAACTTAGTGGCAAGATCACATAAAAATTAGAATTCAAAACAAAATTCAATGAAAGACAACTCAACACACTCATCCTAATAATTAAATTTCAGAAAACACTTGTTTTCCCACAAACATCCCTCATCACCAATTTATAATATTGCACGCAATATTACTATTTAATGCACATTTAAACGATGTGACGGATAAATCCAAGGAACGTTCACTAAAACCAAACTTTGCTATCTCCCTGTTACCTTCCTTTTCACCTTCTCTAGAATAAATGCTACTTATTTCTAAAAAAAAAAAAAATGATAATTGAGGTCGACTTCTCAAAAGTCACTTTTACCTTTTCCAGTATGTTACTCCTCACTCAAACCAACCTTTACTTGTAAACAGTCCATGGTATTCCATGCCATAAAACAAAACATTAGCCACAGTGATCGCACATGAACAATAAGCAAGAACATGTTATAGCATCTTTCAATTAAATCAAGTACAAGGTAAAAACAATCTGCAAAAACATTTAAGGCATCTGTAGATTACAATGGTTCTTGTAACAATTCACAGCCATAAGCTTGTGTTCGAACCTGGTACCCTAGGAGCCTGAGTCCGACACCACTCAACCTACACAACAAAAACACTGGATAAATGAATAGACAGGTTACAGGTGAGTAATACTCTATAAATATTCATTCTAGAATTATCCATACTAGTTTTTCCTTTTAAAAATAAAAACAAAAAAATCTTATAGACAACTTGACTCTTCAAATGATTGTGCAGTGTTTGAAAATATTGTTGGTCCAAGTTTTGTATTTACCTAATATGTTGCATGAACTATACAGAGGGTGAATACAGAACTTGGACCGGCAATATTTTCAAACACTTCACAGTTGTTACATATACACTTTCAAGGAGTGAGGTTTACATCTCTATTTCTCTGATAGTTGCCTGCCTCACTGCCTGTGCTATGACCCTTACTGTCGTCTAGGGTTGATGATATGACCTCGAAGATGTCTGGGATTAGCCGCCAAGGCCTGTGGGTCAGCACCTCATGTCCTTCCCTTCACAGCACCACCAAAGAATATACACTCAGGAACAAACGACAAGCACGAAGATGATTAGATGAAGTTTATTCTCACCCGAAGCCTTGTGTTGGTCACAGTTACAAGCAGATACTGCAGCCGGCAGCCCACAGGCTATAAACACCTTTCACTCACAGATATCTGCTCCTGCCACAATCTTCCGATCACACTGCCCCGCTGTCCATGTTGTGCCCCGATCTTCTAGTGTGTGTGCGCACCCGTGATCAATGTCTGGCCATTGAGTGATGTTGCGTCGAAACGTGAGCGTGTCTGTCTGAGCCTGCTGCTGTTGTCAAACAATGAAAGTGTAGAGCGTTCTAATGCCTTGACTATAGTGATGTCGGTGTAGAGCTAAGATGCGTCTGTTCTGTGTGTGGGCTGAGAGCGAAGTGTCCCGTGTGCAGGCTGAGCGCAAAGTGTCCTAGTGACAATCGCGTTGAGTAACAACGCGACTTTATGACGTAGGTTTTGTGGTGCTACATTGTGCCTAGTTTAACTATTTCTATTTTTATTCACTGATATGTGTGCACATCAGTGTATTCTCTGCACGCCTGTCATATGCCCTATGACGTACACCCTATAGAATTATTTCATGAAAATCTCCTCCATATATTTTTTTGGTTGTAAAAGATTATCAATTGATAAAATTGGCTCTCTACCATAAATCAAATAGAAAGCAGAATAATTAGTGCTTTCGTTGATATTGATCCTAATAGCTCCCAATGTTAGTACTAAACATAAATCCCAGTCTCTTTTATGGTCCTCTATGTTTTTTTGCCATTATATTATACAGAGTCTTATGTTGGCGCTCATTTTTCGCATTCGCCCAAGGATTAAAAACGGAGGTTCTGATATGATATATGTGCATTTCTTTCATTATCTTTTCAAATATTTTATTTACAAATCCTTTACCATTATTAGTGAGGATTATTTGCGGACAACCAAAGCGTGGTATAAATTCTGTAAGAATAGGCATATTATTGTGTCTGCAGATTTATCTGGAATTGGGAGGATTTCGGGCCTTAGACTGTAACAATCAACAATGTGCAATATGTAAGAATTTCCTGAAAGTGTTCTTGGATGAGGCCCTGATATGTCCAAGCTTATCTTCTGCATCCTGTATCGGACATTTAATTTCCTTCATATTTCTCAACCTACAATTGTCACATAAATCTACATATTCATAAATACTTCCAAATAAATTTGGCCAGTAATATTTTGAACTAATAGCATCATTTGCTTTATACCTTTCCATATGGTCATTATCATCGTGATATGTCCTTAGTGCCTGTATTTCCATATGCTTAGGAATTTATTTTCTTAGTCTAAACTCTCCCCCTTTTTCTGACATATAATATAGTTGCCCATCCTCCTGTAATACGCCTGTGAGACATGGACACTTACTAAACAAACTGAACAGCGCATAAACGCCTTTGAATATAAATGTTATAGACGAGTTCTAAGAATATCTTGGGTAAAGAAAAGAACAAATGCATCCATACTTCAAGAGTTGAATATTGAGGAGGGTTGGCTATTAAAGACGATAAAACAAAGAAAATTGAAGTATTTTGGTCACTTGAAACATCACGAAAGTTTGGAGAGAACAATAATGGAAGGGTATATGCCTGGGAAGAGAGGAAGAGGAAGGCCAAAGAGAAGATGGGTGCAGGATATGGCGGGTGATCTCCAGATGGGTGTATCAGACATGGGACATCTTGCTCATGTTTGAGAGGTTTTCCGGAAGGTTGTTATGGGAGCGAGGTTCTGCAAAGGACATGCTACTACTTAATGAATCCTCCTGTAAGACAACAAACTGTTTTTTTCCCCATTTAACTATCTTTAGTTTCTAATCATGTTTGCTTTATATCTTGGACTCGCTCATCCTTTTCTTATTCAATTTTCAAGTCATAACAAAGTGGTTTTACTTGTTCTGCTTTCTCCTCTGAATTCTCTTCTTCTACAATTTTCTTCAAAAGACTCTGATCTAGATTACCAGAATTTATTATATTCACCTGCCAATTTCTATTGTCAGTATCAGGTTCACCTGTATCTTCTTCATTCCTGGTAGGGTATCCTAGACAATAGATCAATGCATGTGTTTTCTTTTCCTGCAATATATTCAATATGTACATTATAACCCTACAAGTTCAACACCCACGCTTGAATCTTTCTATTTTGCACTGGCACCTCTAACAAAGATTTCAAAGGCATATGATCAATTGATATCTTGGCAAGTTTTACGTTGTGTAGTTTGTCATTGCTTTCTCAGTCTATCAAACTCTAATTTTACATGCTCTAGATGGTCTTCCACTGTTCCTGAGGTATATATCCCAATATCATCTAGGAAAAACTTGCATTCCACTCAGCACTTGGTCCATCAAGCTCATGTAAGTAGGAGGCAAAGATTTTAAGCTGAATAGCATAATCTGAAACTCAAATGAACCCACATGGGTACAGAAAGCACTCTTCTTTTGAGCATCTGGTGACATGGGAATACACCAAAATCCTGACCTTGCGTCCATGGTGGTAAAATAAGTAGACTTGTTAAGTCAACCCAAAATGTCACCATTTACTGTCAAGGGGTAAGAAATATTCTTAGTTATTTTATTTAAAACTATAATCACAACAGAACCTGTGTGTCCCATCTTTTTTCGTAACTATTACTATAGGTAATTGTGCTGCTCTTTAGAGAGGGTACTTCTAAGGGTGCCAAGATTCAATCAATCAATCAAGTGCCATGCTGGAAAGCGTGGGCTGTCATGACTCGCCATTTAACTCGGTCACCAGTGTCGTGAATCAGCTCAGTGTTCCTGTCTCGTCCATGCCATGTGGCCAAGCCATCCAGGTATTTTCCTCTCGGTCTTCCTCTTGGTCTGTTCCCTTCAATCTTGCCAGTAGTCACTAAGTTCTCTAATCCATTTCTTCTCATAACATGTCCAAAATTTTTTGACTTTCTACGTCTAATTTCTCTAATCAATTTAAGATTTTCATTTGTCTCATGTAGTATTTGGTCATTGGTTTTTCTATCTGTCCATGGTATTCTTTGCACTTTCCTCAGAAATCACATTTCTGCAGCAATAAGATGTTTTTCAGTTTGATTGCACATTGTCCAAGTTTCACATCCATACAAAAGAACAGGCTCTATGTATCCCCTCAACACTCTTTTTCTTGTTTCAATTGATATCTTCTTATTGGTCAGAATGTTTTTCATCTTGCTAAAGGTTACTTTCGCCATGTGGTGGTGGAGGTGTTTTTTGGTGGTGGTTATGTTTAGTGGGGGTTTCAATTGTGGTGGTGGAGATGTTCTAATCTCTTCAAGGCATCTCCCATCAGATGTTATGACTGTTCCGAGATAATTGTACCGATTCACTTGTTGAAGAATATTCCCATTTACTTGTATATTACATTGTGGTACTTCGTTCTTCCTAGTGATGACCATAACCTGTGTCTTTTTACAATTTAATTCTAACCCCAGTTGCTCACTGTGTACAACAACCGCATCTACTAATTGTTGCAGATCCTGCGCATTGTCTGCAATCAATACTGTATCATCTGCATATCTAATGTTTTTGATGCTTCGTCCTCCAATGCTGACTCCATTTATATCTTCTACATTTCTGAAAATATTTTCACTGTACAGGGGAAAAAAAGGGTGCAGAATGTGGCAGATATCTCCAGATGGGTATATCGGACGCAGGACATCTTGCTTATAATCAAGAGGTTTTCCGGAAGGTTGTTATTGAAGCGAGGTTCTGCAAAGGACATGCTACTGAATGAATGAATGAATGAACATATTCTGGGGAAAACAGTAAATAAGAAATGTATAATTTTCCAATGTAATCATCACTGCATCCAATGCAAGTTCTCCAGCACCAATATAGTGCTTGTATTCCTGTAGAAACAAAATTTTCTGGGGTAACTACTCGATGTGCGTGACCCGGTAGTGAATAGTCTGTCACAGAAGTCACGCCATTTTGAAACTTTCTACTCCTCTGATACACTTGCAAGACCACCAGGCAATCATCACCACATTGGACCTTCATTAGCCGATGAATTTCTATAGGTATTACCCTTTCACTGATCACAAAATGGATAACAGTATGCTGATCCTCTTTGGTGCAAGTTTGACGGTCATCTTTGAACTGTCCTTATAACGTCACATTTATTGTCTGCACCACAATGTCACATGCTCAACCCTCTTGACATCCTTAACAACAATATTTAATTGTACAAGACAATGGCATGGTTATTATAATTTCTATCACACTTTTAAGGTTTTCATTTGAAGCCCCCTGGTATATTTAATCATGACTTGTTTTACTGATAGTTTCTGTGGAGAATTCCAGAGAACTGGTTTAAAATGAACACCCTTTTAGATGGGATATGATGACAGCGATGTTATGCAAATTACAGGTTTTATGATTATCTGATGGCTGTAGAAATGTGGTTTCTGAGGAAAATGCAAAGAATATCATGGACAGCCAGAAAGACCAATGAACAAGTCCTTCAAGAAACAAATGAAGATCGTAAACTGATTAGAGACATTAGATGTAGACAGTCACAATTTTTTGGGCATATTATGAGAAGAAATGATTTGGAGAACTTGGTGACAACTGGTAAGATCGAGGGGAACAAACCAAGGGGAAGACCTAGAAGCAAGTACCTGGATGGCTTGGCCTTGTGGTATGGTCTAGACAGAAACACGGAGCTGATCCGCGACTGGTGATCGAGTGAGATGGCAGAACATGACCGCCCACGCTTACCGGCATGGCACATGATGGATGGATGATTATAGTGGTGGTATTGGTAGAGATGTCGGACGTATTTAGTGGGGGACTGGGTCTTTAAATATTGGTTGCCAGGAGACAAAGCTGCTAAAGTGGCTTTAACATTTTAAACATAATGTCTAACGTTTAAGTGGAGCCAACTTTACCAGGGTGCCACAGGACCCACTTACCATGGGGCAAGCTGACCCCCTGGCCAGTCCGCCACTGGTGGTGATTGTGGAACATGATCATCTCTTGTTTCAAACTGTAACAACAGGACCAGCAATATAAGAAGACATTACCCTGGTCACAGCTGTGGCTGGTTGGTTTATTGGTTGGTTGTCAGTTCTCTGAAAGACCCAGTATTCTCTCTTCAATCTGATGGACTGTCATTCAGATCATAAAAGGCCTGAAAAGGACATGCATCCGTTCAATAGACTCATTCAGATCATACAAGGCCTGAAAAGGGCATGCATCCGTTGAATAGACTCATTCAGATCATACAAGGCCTGAAAAGGACATGCATCCATTGAATAGACTCATTCAGATCATACAAGGCCTGAAAAGGGTATGCATCCATTCGAGTGAAGTTGGTACAGATTTTAAGCATCGGAGTGGAAATCATCATTGCCGAATGGATAAAAGCACCTGAAGCAGGTTCAACCCCTACACTGCACAGTTGGAATAAAATGTTGACTTCCCGTCCTTGACTTGGGGATGCAAATTACAAGTACCTCTGAAGTCAGAGTGGGTTCGCCTGATTGTGAGGGAAACTAGTAATAGGGAAAGCTAATCCACATGCAAAGATCAGCCAAGTGCACTAGAAGTAGTAGCATATATATGGACCACACTTGAGTTAAAAGCGAGCAAAAGCACACAGAAAAAAACAACCTCAGAGTGGCTTGGAAAGAAAAGTGATGGAAGGCGTAGTTCCTGGAAGAAGAGACAGAAAACATGAACATGGACAGAAGACATTGTAGACACCTGGCCTGAGAGTGACATTCAACCAAAGGCCTGCAACATGATGTGTTTCTATACCTATGAGAGTGACATTCAGCCAAGGACCTGCTACATGATGCATCTCCATACTTACTGATTTTAAAACAAAATAAAGGGACTGCGAACACTGTTTAGTTAGGTAGTTGCATATCCTATACAGGATGTCACAGTCAACCCCAGAATTTTTGACTCTGTGATTTCTTAGCAAGTTTACATTCAGTAGTTTGCCATTGCTTTCTGAAAGACCGGCACTTACACCATTGTATGAAAACCAGTGCAAAGCATTCTGTTGCCAAATTATATGCAGTTGTGTTTTTGAATGCTGTATGCAGAATTATGAATTGCATTCATAACTAATTCGCCACGGAACTGGTGCTTATTTGCCAGTTCCCGTATGGGAACATTTTTACTTGATTAAAATGGGTCGCGAGTGGAAAGAGGTTGATCATCTTAAGAAGCCCTGATTGTGACTGATGATATACTAACAACGCACCATGTTTCATTGGTTACTCCATACGTGACAACATGATATATGTTTTTAAACTTGTGATAGC
The DNA here is from genome assembly GCA_963921405.1 of Cepaea hortensis. NCBI lineage: Eukaryota > Metazoa > Mollusca > Gastropoda > Stylommatophora > Helicidae > Cepaea > Cepaea hortensis. The sequence continues at coordinate 88,137,845 of OY992882.1, read as the reverse complement.
TTGGTAACTGGTCAGGAGAACAGTCACTCCAATAGCTCCAATAGATGCAGGTCCATTTCAGGGTTCAGATGATACGAGTAACAATGCATCGGACCTCAGGGTTAAAAATCAGTCTTTCAGAGCATTCATAGCAAACAAACCTGTCTGTCTGTCTGTCTGTCTGTGTGTCTGTCTGTCTGTGTGTCTGTCTGTCTGTCTGTCTGTCTGTCTGTCTGTCTGTCTGTCTGTCTGTCTGTCTGTCTGTCTGTCTGTCAGTCTGTCTGTTTCTCTCTCTCTCTCTCTCTCTCCTTCTACACCCGTTGCCCCAAGCAGTTGCTGCTTTAATGTAATAAACCTATCAGGGGCATGAGTAATTAACATAATCATTATCAGAAACATAACAGGGTTTAGTTACAACTTTTTGACCAGGAATTCTAAAAATAAAATAGAAGAGAGTATTATAATAAAACAGCTGTCTAGGACCGACAGAAATAAGTAACTTTTCAATCGATGTGCATGTGATTATTTTGATTCTATACTAGCCAATGTAGGGGCAATGGATATATTTATTATGTTCGTAATTGGATATGCCTTTTTCCACTCTGCATTATGTAGCTGACAGTCACGGATACTGCAGAGCGGAGAGGCCAGTCTCAGTATTTGATCTTGGATACACCGGAAATTTCAGCTTCACCACTTATCAGAGAAACCAGATCATAGCAGCAGACGTGGAACTACTTGTAACTGCTGTCCTAGATAAACAGGGCTGTAAGTTGTACATTATTTGCAGTTGTCTTTATTCTTCTACAACCTTTTGATTCTCAGCATAGGCCCTCAGAAACTCACGACAAGCACTTTGTAGACTTGTTCATGATTGGTTGTATGCAGTTAAAGCTTTCTCCGGGATAAGGCAGTCAAGTCTCAAGCAATTCCTCATTAGTCACCTCTTACAACACTCAGTGTTACTGTTCTCTCTCTCTCTCTATCTCTCTCTCTCTCTCTCTCTCTCTCTCTCTCTCTCTCTCTCTCTCTCTCTCTCTCTCTCTCTCTCTCTCTCTCTCTCTCTCTCTCTCTCTCTCTCCCCCTCCCCCTCTCCCTCCCTATTGGCTCTTGTGATGCACAAAAGATCTATATTACCTACAGAGAAAATGTCCAGAGTGAAGATTGTTGTAAAATATAAATATATCAGCTCCCTGGGTTCCATCATTATGTTGTCAAATTGTTAAATATATCACTACCTGGGGTTCCTTAATGCTGCTGTAAAATACAAATATATCACCTCCTGGGGTTCCTTAATGCTGCTGTAAAATATACATATATCACCTTCCGTGGTTCCATCATTCTTTTGTCAAATATATATGTATCACCTTACAGGTTTCCGTAATGCTGTTGTAAAATACAAATATATCACCTTCCAGGCTTCCGTATTGCTGTTGTATAATATAAATATACAATATCCCGGGGGTTTCATATTGCGTTTGTAGACGGCGCTTAAGAAGTATGTCGGTGTTAAAGCTGAGACTGGTAGAGTCTCTTAAGTTAGAATAGAGGGTTCAGACAGTTTGGATTACACTGAAAGAGACAGATAAATACAACCTTGCATGGCCGCTGGAAGGGAGACTGGGGAGGCATTCAAAGGCGAGTAAGGACAAATCTGATTGAATTGCGTCTAAATATGACGCAATAGGCCAAACGTTTGAGAACAAGTGTAATGTAATCATGTTTCCAAGACGTTCTGATGGCGGATATAAACGTAGACTATCAATCAATCGGTGCCATCTCCACAATGAAAATTGGCTCCTAAGGATCTCCACCACTGTCTGTCTCTCGCCTTTACTGTACATTCTGTCAGATTGTCGTTCGTACATCTCTTGATAGTATCTTCCCACTTGTATCGTTGTCTACCTCTTGCTCGCTTGCCTTCAACCTTACCCACCAGTATGGTTATTATAAGAGTGTTATGTCTTTTAACGTGGCCGAAATATTTCACTTGCCTCGTTTTTATTTCTTTCATCAACTCTCTTTTTTCAGTTTTTCTAGAAACGCTGTATTTGATTGTGCTTGTTTTCATGAAATACAACATATTTTTCTGTATATCCACATCTTCAGGGCCTCTGTTAGACTTTCTAATTGTTTGTTCATTGTCCAGGCTTCTGCGCTATATAGTGTGTTGAATATTCATAAAATTTGACGAATTCTCAATTTTTAATGCATTGTAAATCTCTCTAGATATTATTACTGATTTCATAATGTTGAAAGCATTTTTGGTTATTCCTATACTCTTTTTTTTCTTTATATTTTTTTATATTGTTTATACTTGCGGTGAAATGGTGGCAGAATAACTGTGTGTTTTTTTTTGCAGAGGGACGCTGCTGTGGTTTTTATTTTTGTTGGGAAGAATGTCATGCTTTTGTTAACCACTTTAGGAATGTTTTTCACAAGAAACCACGGAAGGCAGGTGGTGGATGGAATTTTGAGGGCCGCCAGATAGTTGTTAGTTTTGGTCTCAAGTGTTGCGATGGTAGGCAGAGGATCTCTTTAACGAGACAATGGCCATGGTCACCGACCAGTATGATCACTGCCAGGAAGGAAAGCAGCGGCAAGCTACCTTTTTAAAAGATGCCTAGTTCATCATGATTCGTCGATTCACAGAACGTCACAAGAAAAGTACAGCAACATTGAAATTTGCAAAGTGGAATGTTCGTACTTTAAGCGCAGATGGAAAATTGGGTAACATCAAACAAGAAATAGGAAGAGAGAATATTAATATATTAGGAATGTGTGAGACGAGATGGAAAGGGACAGGGATTAAGACAAGGGAGGATTTTAAGATTATATATTCTGGGGAGAGGAAAGGCAAAGAGGTGTTTAGCAATTATCTTAGATTTGAAAACATCAAAATCTGTTACAGAATATTGGGCAGTCTCAGACAGGGTTCTATTGGTGCAGTTAATCGGCAGACCTTTTGACATAAACGTCATTCAAATATATGTCCCAACAGGAGAACGCAGTGAAGATAGTGTAGAGGAATTTTATAATGACACAGAGAGTGCTTTGAAGAAATGTAAAAATTTAGAAATAAACATAATGGGTGACTCCAGTGCTAAAGTAGGAAATCAAGGTGATGGATGCACAGTAGGTAAACATGGTTTGGGAGAACAAAATTAGAGAGGACACAGACTTGTAGAATGGGCAAAAGAGCATGAACTGATTGTCGGTAACACCTGATTTAACAATGTCCAAGAAGATTATGGACATGGAGAAGTCCTGACAGTAGGGTTAGAAACCAGATTGGTTACATTCTAATTAGCAGAAGGTTTCAGAATGCGTTCACAGTCGCAAAAACAGTTTCAAATACAGACTGTTACAGTGATCACAGATTGATTACAGGCACATTGAAGGTAAAGTTAAATAAAGTCAAGTATGCACCTGGAAACACTAAATACGATCTGTGTACATTGAAAAATGACAAGGAAATACAAGACAAATTTAATATACAAGTAAAGAACATATTTGATATATTATCTGAACTAAAGATCTTATTTCAAGATGTGGATGCTCTATGGGAAATGCTGAAGACATTTGTCCAGTTCTCACCTATTCATGACATGACCTGAAAATGGGGACTGATAAAAACGTGTCCTCTTCTGATGCGAGTATCTAATACTCTTTGTGAGTTAACATCTTTCAGAGTATCTTCACTACACTGGGAAAACACTAATAAAATATTTATTTCATTTCAGCAGATTGTCCAAATGATTACTTTGACTGTTACTACAACAACTACTGCGTTATAAAATCTGTCGTGTGTAATGGCTACAACGACTGTGGCAACAACAGAGATGAACAACGGGGTATTTGTTGAGTCCATGCGTTATTGCTGCAATAGTTGCTACCAGCGTCTTTGAACACATTGTTGTATTGATAAGATATGAGCAAACCCAATGTATTTATATGAACCATTTATGTAGCTACTATGTTGTTCAACCCTTCTGGGTTATAATTTGAATACATAGTGTCTGTTAGTATATCAGATAGTATAAGGGTTGTTCATTTGAAACTCGTTCCAGTGGCTTTATTACAAAAGCATTAAAGAAACATTAACAGGTGTGGTAGAATTAAACAAAGCATTCATTTTGAATGAATTATGCACCATGGGTTGGTCAGAAGAAGTCGCCATAGGCATTCAGGCAAGCATCCCATTGCTTAGGTAGGCGGCGAATGCCGTCTGCAAAAAAAAGGATTGTGATTGCTCACTGAACCAAGTGTTTACCGTGTTCATTACATCTGCATCTGTGTGAAATCGTTGCCCCTTGAGAGCTTTTTTTAGAGGTCCGAAAAAATGAAAATCACATGTTGACAAATCAGGACTATAGACTGGATGTTGCAGAATTTCCCACTTCTTCCTTGCTAATGCTTCCTGCACAATCTTTGCAACATGCGGAAGAGAATTATCATGCAACAAAATTACACTACGAGGAAGCATGCCAGGTTATTTATTCTTGATGGCTGTTTGCAGCTTGTCTAGTGTTTGCAAGTAGTGGGTGAAGCTGATGTTGACACTAGATTCTTTAAAGTCGGCCAACAATAGCTCTTCATGGTAAGAAAATGTGCCCAGCATAACCTTACCAGCGGAAACCTGTAACTTGAATTCTTAGGCTTTTGGTGATCCAGCATGCATCCATTGCATGCTCTTTTTTTCGCTGCTTGGCTCAAAGTGGTGACACCATGATTCATAGCCTGCACTATGCGGAAGAGAAATGCATCACCCTCCACTCTGTAACGCAGCAAGTGGTTCAAACACTATCCCATGCATTCCTCTTTTGGTGGTCGGTCAACATCTGTGGTACCCACTGTGAACACACCATCCGATATTGCAGTTTCTTACGAACGACCTTTTGAATCTTTCACTAGCGAACGTATGCTTCAACAACGGTTCATCTGTACTGCTGCATCAATTTTGGTGATGGTTTTTTCTGTTGCAACAATATGCACTGGACCCGGCCATCAAAGATCTGTCGTGAACTGACGTCCTTTCCGAAACATTTGTGCCCAGTCTGTCACTGTTGTCTTCGACACACATTTGTTACCGTACGCTGCCTGCATTCTTCGATGAATGTCCACTGGTTGACATCCTTCAAATGAAAGAAACTGAATCACAGCTCTTTGAGCTTCTTTGGACGGATTTTGGATCAACCCGGCCATATTCTGAACGGTCAGAAACAGAACCTATGCATAATAGGATGATAAGCATGTGCTCTTTTATTCATTGGTCAGTACTTATCACATGACTATGACATCATGTTCAACGTACGTAATTACGCATGGTGCGGCACAAATGGATTTCAAATGAACGCTCCTAATAGTTTTTTTTATTTGTTTACTCGTGTATTTTGGGCAATTATGACATTCATTGCATCCTTTTCATCATCATCATCATCATCATCATCATCATCATCATCATCATCATCATCATCATCATCATCATCATCATTATCATATGCCCTGAACAAATTGTATAGGCATTCGTATCTTTGTCCTTGGTGTACTGGATCAGCTCTGCTGATGATACTCCTCCGTGCCATGGTCTCACTCCACCCAGCATAATTTCTGTTGTTCTGCCCCTGCTCTCTTTTCCCATTAATCTTTCCAGTTGTTTCTCTTCTCATTACATGACCAAATCATGCCGTGTGACACTTTATTATAGATGTATATAATATTCTACTTTCAATCGTCTCCTCCAGGCAATCATATGTTAGTTATCATACTGTGATTCGAACCTATCACCTCCAAATGACAACAACACCTCGCTATAGGAACAAACAGTACTTAGGCGCATAGCCAGCTAGTCATCCCTCAAAAAGGTGTCATCAATAACCAGGTCCCCACAATGATGGAATAATGACAGGATTAGTATCTAACAATTGAAATAGCACCATAGGTCTTGGGATGTTATATTAACCAAGGATAAGTCAAATAACAAACAGTCAAACACATCTGATCTGTTGCAGAACCCCTGAGGCCAATAAAGACAGTGCATTAACACATTAACAAGTTTTGGTTCACCCTCATAGTAGTAGAAGAAAGATGTAAAGATTACCGTACACACTGGACAATATAACCATTTATGATTTAACTACTGGTTTTTTGTTTTGAATTTTGTCTCAATAAAGGGATGCCATATATCTTGCATTTAATTGCAAGCTACTACACTTAGATATTTCTGTTATTTACAAGTTGTACTTACAGGTGTAAATCCTATTAACTGTTGTAGTTGTTATTGTTGTTGTTATACAACACCTTCATTCCAGTTGTTCACTCTTGGGAAGTAAATTACAAGTACCCCAGAAGTGGGAGTGGGTTCGCCTGATGGCAGGGGAACACTAGTAGCAGGGAAAGCTAATCCACATGCAAAAATAGGTTCAGTGCACTCCCCAGTAGTAGGAGCTTCTAGTAGTTGTAGCACTTGTATGGACTGCGCTCGATTTCAAAAGCAAGCGGACGAAGAAAAAAAGATATGACACATTTGGCTCATGCGTGCGAGGTCTTTATTTGTGAGGACATCGCTTGGGTGCTGAATGTCTACGATGAGCATGGAGATCGAGACTCTTTCAGTCTCAATCCTAGGTGAAGATGAGGAGAATGTATCTTATCCCAATGCCCTTCGTCATCTAGTAGGGCAATTTAAGGGTGCCCTGCTTTGCTATAACTCTTTCCATTCCCAGTGAAGGTCCTTTGTGAATTGTGGACTGAGAGATGACATACATTCGTATCCATGTAGCGAAAGGCTTAAGATCATAGTTCGCAATCCCGCATTCTAAAAACAGCTGCGGGAGATTTGGCAGCAGACCGCCTTGCGCTGGTTTTTATAAATGGTATGAGTTCCGGTCATTCAGAAAGCAATGGCAAACTACCGAATGTTAACTTGCCAAGAAATCAAAAACAGCCAAAAAAATATGGTGTTGACTGCGCCGTCTTGTAAAGAATATGCAACTAACTTAAACCCGTGTTTACCAAAGTACTATTAATTCTTAATTGTATGGCGACAAATACCAGAGTGTTACTAGGGGTCATGTTGTATGCACCCTGACAACTTAAGAATGAACACGTCCAATAGCACAAAGAATAGCAGTTCCAAAAGCCGACCGAACGAATAAATGACTTTATTCATAGCACCATTCATTAACTAGTCACTAGCACAATTCAACAACTTACAGTTTGTAATCCGTCATTACCAGGCCCTCAATCCAGTGAGCGACACGGCTCACCCCGTTTTCTGTACTGCCGGGTGTTTACAAGCCTGATGTGTACTGGCCATCGCTCTTGCTGTAACACAGATTCTACAACACTCTAACCCTGTCCATGCCACTTGACTCGTAGGCTTTCCTCTTCACCTTTGAAACACTGCCTACATCTTCATATGATACAGCTGGTCTAGTCAATTTCCACGATGTGAACCTCGCTGTGTCTCCCGGACCAACTGCCTTCTCCCTTCTCCGCCCACTGTGTTCAAACCACATCACGTGCCCTCCGTCTTGCCGCTCGATTGGCTACTATCTTTAGCCCGTTACCGGTGTCTTTTCCTTATAGCTCTCCGTGATTATTTATCACTCTTACTGTCTCAACAATCTATGTTGCTGTTACTCAGGTCTTAAGTAATCCGACTCATGGCACTGTACTATATGTATTCTTTGGTGAGTGTTTACTTCTATACTATATTTTTCATGTTTCTATATTCTATATTTTATTAATATAATTATAAATGTAATAATTCAAATTTGGCACTTTCTTTAATCTAAGAAATAAGGCAAACCGTTAATCAAAAACTTATTGTTGTTTTTTAAATCACTGCACTATATTACATTACTTCTCTTATTACAAATTCAATATAAAATGTCAAGTTATTTCCTTATTCTAGCTATTTCTTGCAATGTTATAGCTCTCGGAAGTTTCCTTCTGACATCTGCAGTGATGGTTATATTTGATGGATCATCCCCAACAAGTGATCTCTTCCTTGAAGTATTGATCAACATTTGAATACAATATTAGTCCACACTGATTGTTTATGTCTACCAGTGACTAAGCTATAAGGATTACTCAACTTATGCAGGTAGAGCCGGACTTCGATCTTACCGAATCAATGTCCCTTAGCCATTGCCAGAACACATCAAAGTCAAGGTGCCTTCCGGTCTATGCACACTCGGATCCCCGGTCACACAACTCTATACCATGGGCAAGCCACCCACTAGATGTCATATCAATATCTGTATCAAGCTTCACTTGGTTTACTGAATCAACTTGGGGTATGTTCCTCTCTGTTGATTGTCTGATGTCGTGTCTGTGACATATATCACACAAATGTTACAATGGTTCTCATTCCATCGTTATCTTTGCAAATCATAGGGTCAACTTTCATCCATTCCAATTGGTTTATGTAATCTGCATAGTCGTTTCATAACATACTAACATACTATCCCAATACAATATATTTATTTCATGATGATGCTCTCATTACCAGGTTTCTTAATAAAATTACTGATTCCAATTATGCCTTATTCATTTTATTTCTGTCTTATAGTTCATTCTTGTAATGTAATTGATATTTAATGGTAATGTTATAATTGGTTTGTGGAGATAGTTTGTTTCTATGTATACCAACTTTTACATATATTCATTCATACACATTCTCATATGATTTGGTATGTTTATTTTCCTACACAAACATGATAATGTCACATTGATGTATCATATGACTATATTAAATATTTAAGAATTATCATATTAACCAGAAACCATATCTCAGTTTGCATTGAATGTCTTTCAGCAATATCAACAGATTGCGATCGTGGTTCTAGTTTTAAGATAACCATTATTTGAACAGTATCACATGGTGTGTCATAATATAGTAAGACTAAGAGCTTTCATCAAATTATTTATTCTGATGTTCTTGTGTTGCAAATCTTCAATCTCTCTGTACAAGATTTAAGTTACTTACTGTAAATTTATCATGTTGTCAAATTTTCCTTGGATGTGGTGTGTCATGAATTAATTGTCTTGTAGCAGTAGCGATCATCTGTCCTCCTGGACTCTGTTACAAACTGTAAAACATACTTTAATCACAACATTGACTTCCCTATGCACAACCACTGCTTTGGCACCTCCAGAGCCCAGCCACTTTCTAACTATGAGTTTGAGAAATACCGAAGTATTATCTCGCCTAACCCATACCTTACCAACTCGCCACAGTGTCAACACACTACTGACAAGTATTTCACAGCGATCCTTTCGCACCCTGCCGTTCACACATGGCTCTCAAAAACATTCAATACACATGCTGCACAAAAGTAATATTACAACTTACTTGACTCCATATTCTAAATCAAATTTAGTACAGATTTCTACATCTAAACACGCCCTATCCCCCTTGGACTAACTTGGATATCTGATGTCCACTCATGCTTACCAACACAACTCATTATACTGCACTGCTCAAAACTACCGGTCAACTACACGCTGAATCTAAACACCATACTCTGTAACCAAAAATCTAAAATGAAATTTAACTACAGGGTGTTTGTAAAGTCTCACTACACTTTGCATGTAGAACAAAATTTTAAAAATGTCCTCCAGTCAATCATGAAGCAATATGCAGCAAATGGCTGTCATCTGCTGGAGTCATTCCTTGCACTCCAAACAGAATGGTGTTGTCAACGGAAGAGGGAAGCAATCAGAATTACCATTCAAGAACTAACAGCAGACACATTGCAGAAGTTATTTGACAATATGAGGTGTACAGTCATGTCTTGAAGACTATGGCAGACTTTTCCAACATCTGTTATAATGAATACTTCACTGGTACTTTCCAGCTTCTCCAAAACATCATTAGACCATAGCAGTGACTATTGTAACTAATTTAATGAATTTTTAGCACATTTTCAATGATATCATGTACTTTATTTTACAGATTTGTTCTACATACAAAGTGTAGTGAATCTTTACAAATACCTGGTATTAAACATAACTATACTATTCCTAGCCGGTCTCCCTGGTCTAGGAGTTACACGACTTTCTCCATATTCCTGTATACTCTCGTGAGTAACAATGTGCACAAGAATGGGTAGCAGTTCTCTCCTTGTCGGTAACATACGGGGTATGTGAGCCAGTCGCTCAAAAAGCAATGGCAAACTACTGAGCATAATCTTTCTAAGAAATCAACAATCAGCTGAACGATGCTGATTTTGACAGTGATGTCCTGTAAAGGATATGCAAAAATAAAAAAATACTATTCCTAAATATTACAATGCGTCTCCCTGACTAATCATTTCACTATCTGAACTATTTCTATAATTACAAATTGTCCAAATGCCGCGCGGAAGACAAGTCTTCTTTTTGACTCTGGCTCTCTGATTTTGTTGAACCTAAGAGTTCTTCTTCTTCTTCTTCTTCTTCTTCTTCTTCTTCTTCTTCTTCTTCTTCTTCTTCTTCTTCTTCTTCTTCTTCTTCTTCTTCTTCTTCTTCTTCTTCTTCTTCTTCTTCTTCTTCTTCTTCAATAACTTATTGAATTGCATTACTATTTTTTACATTACATAATGTATATGTATAATTTGTATAATTCCCCCCCCCCCCCCCCCCCCCCCCCCCCCCCCATTTTTTATACTTTTGTGAGAATGCTCAGGATAATCTTCAGTGTATATGTGTGTGTAAAGTGTGGGGGTTTGTTCATATTAGTTTCAGTAGTTATGGGAGGCATTATATATGTATCTAGATGTGAGGATGTGTGTGTGGTTTGGGGGATGGGTGTGTGGTTTGGGGGATGGGTGTGTGGGTGGGGGATGTGTGTTTGGGTGGGTGGGTATGTGGATGTGGGGGTGTGTGTGTATTGGGGGATGGGTGTGGAGGATGTGTGTATGGGTGGGGTATATCTGTGGGGGGGGGGGGGTAATATGTGTGTGGTTGGGGTGTGTGTGTGTAAGGATGGGTACAGGGTGGGTGGGGGTGTGTAGGAGATGTGTGTAAGTGGATTGGGAATGTGGGCGGGGAGAAGTGTGGGTGATATATGTGTGTGTGGATGGGGAGATTGGGTGGGGGATGTATGGGTGAGGGATGTGTCTGGGTGGGGGAGTGTGGCTGGGTGGGGGTGATGTGTGTGTGGGTTAGGGGATGAGTGTTTGGCTGTGTGATTCGGGGTGTTTATGTGTGGGTGGGAGGGGATGTGTGTGTGTTGGTGGGGGATGTGTGGGTGGGTGAGGGTTGTGTCTCATAACATAGTAATATGCATTGTTTATGTTTACAAAATTCATTTGACAATGCGTTTTTTCCTATGTGAATGTATCATGCACTATTGATGAACAAAAGATGAGTGATTGGAAGGGCCGAATGTAAGACGGGCCTGCGTGCCCAATTTGTTATCCTTTGAAAATAACGATCAATAAAGATCAATCAATCTTCTTCTTCTTCTTCTTCTTCTTCTTCTTCTTCTTCTTCTTCTTCTTCTTCTTCTTCTTCTTCTTCTTCTTCTTCTTCATGTTTCTAGCATTGAGCACATACTGGCCATCAAAACCCCTTATTAGTCGTAAACATGCATAGAATTCAAGGGTATGGCTGTGATGTGTTATGAGCTGGAATGATAATATATGAATTTATTTATTATGACATAATAGACACATAATATGACATGATGGAAATAATAGAATGGACAGATAAAGTTTACAAATGGGCAGAAACCCCCAGGAAAAACACGGATGTGCTGTCAAAATACAAGACAGACACATCTGGAAACAAATCGTGCAGTGGGTAATTACGAGAGAGCAGTGAGCTTTGGACAATCCGAGTGGTCTCAATCATCATAATCGTGTGCCATGGCGATAAGCATGAAAGTACTGCCTTGCCGTCTCACACAATCATTAATGTCGTGGATCACATGTGCATCCTTATTCTGCTTATGTCCTAAGGCGAAGCCATCCAGGAGTTTGTTTTGTTTTCCTCTTCTTTTGCCACCAAATTTTCCATTTGTCACTAAGATGAAACGTTTATATTTCATAGTAACATGTCAAAATTACTGTACATGTCAGTAGTGTAGAACGAGGAAAGCCGCCGGTTGATAACTCTCCGGTTTTTTTTAATAGGCATGGTAATCAAGTGGTTAAGTGCTCTAGTGACTCATCAGAGTAGGTGTGTTCCAGTGACCCCTTAAATTGTAGGTACTATAACAACATAAAAAATACAACAATAAAGAAAACAAACGAGGCAAGTAAGGTATATAATGTTTTTATTAAACCATGTATAGACAAACAATACAATGCATATTAAATAAGTAGTGGCATAGTCGACACATTATCATTTTGTGTCTGTCTTTTTATATACAGATACAACAAAGATTCACGATGTTGCTGATATGTATACACCGCAGAGTCTTGTGTTTTGAAGCCTATATTGGTCCCCCCACTCGGTGTTTGGGTGTTGAGAACTTCCAAAAAAGTGTCCTTGTTTAGATGAGTGTTGTGGTGTTTGCTCAACCCTTTGGTACTGATTTTATCATAATCGCCAACACAAATATACGTCTTACTACATAACGACACCATACCCTCCCCTTCGTATTCTAGTTTAAAAAGCCCGGGGGTTCTCTTTTCATAGGCTTTGATATCCACACAGTCCTGACAGGTACTGGTACTAGGGGTAATTCTATTAACAGGGCAGACTTCAGACGGGAACCACTGATTGTAGACTGTCATATTCTTCTCATAGGTGTGGTCTAACTACGTCAGAGAGTGAATCGGTGCTAAGGGCCAAATATAGAGAGTCAGTGTACATTTCACAAAGCTGAGAGTCGTCTTTAGAGATAAATTTGTCTAGAAAGTCGTAATAAAAAGCTAACATTCTTAATTTGGCATACTGATAAACGAAAAAACCAATCTGTAGAGGTAGATCCCAGACTGTTTTCTTCTTTATGGTTTCAACTTCGAAAAGATCAGCTGTAATACCAGTCATGCTTTTGAACCTGGGGTTATTGAGTACTTTGATAGTGTCTTTTCCCTGGCAGTAGGAGACATCGGTATGTTTGGCTTTATTAGTTAACGTTTTACCGTAAGCGGCGTTACCTAACAATTTCATCATGTCGGCTGTAATAGACTCGGCTGGATTCTTGTCCCCTTGGCGACTGGCATTAGACACTGTTTCCCCAAATTGTTTAAAACAACTAACTGGTCGATACTCTATTGTCTGGTAGATGTGTGTAACCACCAACCCATGGGCTAGATACCAATTTAAAAGAGGGGTGGCTAATAATATTTTCTTCCCGAAATAACTACCAATCAAAGTCCGTCGTGGAGTACTCAATAGTTTATTTTTTATGGCGTATTCTTTCATAAACCCCCCAATATCGTCTCTCGACACTTCCGTGTTCTTGAAAATAGGGGGCATCTCGGTAAAGGACTCTTGTAAATCAGTCGGGGTCTCGATATCACACTCCACCAACCCGAAAAATGTATCGGATTTTACAGCCTCGATTATCTGGTTTTCACTCAAAGAACCCCAAGGAAGTTGTGACGGTGGAAATGTCTCCCGCAAGAAACGATTTAATCATTACAACTCAACCCAAATATTGGCAGATTTGTGAGTGGTACTCTGTTTTATTAAACTTATCAACATGGTAAAATGTACCATGTTTGGTCACGCCCAGAGACATGGCACATGATGACTGAAGAATTACTTCCCTATATAAAAACCCCATCTAATTTATTTAAAATTAATAACTAAGCTGGTAGTGTTTTGTTATGTGTTTTCGTTACAAACTTGAGTGAGAAGTCTTATCGACAAACAGCGTTAAATTTATACAAGAGACAATATCACAATTATAGTCATATTTCAGGCGAACGAAAGAAGAAGAATCGACACATGATAATGATAGACCCAGAGCGGTTACCGGTGTGAAACATAATGTATTCTTTTTGCGGCGTTACAAAGTGTCTATCTTCTTAGTTGTGCGTAAACGAAAGAGTTACCAAAAAGAAAATAAATAGTATACAAAGGTACAGTATTTTGATGATCAGCGGTTTAAAGCGTGCGAAAGAATTTAAAAAAAAAAAATCACACTTTGAGGGTTGAACCACCTTCCCTCGTACACGAGTCAAGTGCGCTATCAACTACACTATTAATTCTGGAAACGTTGATAACGACCCAGAAGTACAACAGCAAACTTGCAACTGTGCCTAAAGTCGGAGATGGTAAACAAAAGAATTACAGCTATTAACAAAACATATTTCTAGAACAGATGTATAAACATATACGGGTTAGACATGTATATGAAATACTCCCTCTATTATGTTTACACACCAATAAAAATATTGTTTTCAGTTGTATAAAAAGACAGAATTTATATGTAAACTGTGCTATGCCTACTTTAGGAAAGTCAGATTTACTACAAAATGACGCAAATATCAGAAAAATGAACCTTGTAATATTAAACAATATTAAGTTTTAAGTGTTTTAAAAGGCAATATATCATAATAAAGCATACATATATATTTTTAAAAATTATTTATGTATGCAAAATCTGAACAAGTAGGCCTCGTATGACGCCTTAAATGTGTAATAAAATAATTTTTTACAGTTAAAAAGTATTAAAACTTATAATGAAGTGAAAGATTACGAGGTTGTTGATATAAAACACCAATATTGCTGTTGATTTGCGAAATATATCAAGAGATATTGATATTATAAACTCAGCATGTTGCAAACTTTATGGTAATTCCGCTCCGTAGCGGCTTTGTCGGGAGAGGGCTTGTTGCCAAGTATTCTCGGATGTCCGCGCACGTTAACAAAAATGGCGGTGTTCATTCACCAGTCCAGACGAACACTGAGGCTCGCAGTGAAGTGTAAGTGTTTTACTAACACGATAATTAGATTTTATTTTGATATCATCAGAATAAATCTAAATTTCGCCATATTTTGAATAACCAATGGTTATAAGAACAAAATCTTGTTTATTTCTCTCGCGTGCCCGACACGACACACCACACATAGCTGATTTTTAAAAATTTACGTTTCACAAAGGAACACCTCAGCAACACGTGATGCATTCATCATAAAATGGTGTAGTCATTCATACCGCTGTCTTTGGTATTCTGAAATCAACTTTGCTGCCATCCCACTACCATAATTTCTTGTCTCGGCCTGTCTTATTTTCCCTCGATCTTTCCAGTTGTCACGATGTTCATGCGTCTCTTACATGACTAAAGACAGTTGTTTCTTTTCTAGTTGTTAGTTACTCAGACAGGAAATTCGCCTTATAAACCACATCTGCTTCTAATTTTGTTCATTACAACATTCACTCCCAGACACCAAAAATGGTTCTATGTAGAACTCTTCTTACATTACTTTTCCATTTTTTAAAGTTTGGTTGTCCTGTTCATTAATCTCTTGTACATCGTCCATCTGATAAATGCCCCTAGGTAATTTATCCACTTGGTTCAGTATGTTTCTATGTCACAATTTGGTGTCATTAGAGAGGTTACCGACTTTTCTCCGTAATTTTGTAAGTAACGTGACGACTGTGAGAATCAGTTCGAATCGCGTCGGTAACTTATGGGGGTGTTTGAGCCGGTCGTTCAGAAAGCAAACTACTGAGCGTAAGCTTGCCTAGAAAGCGGGTGAAAGACATTGACAGTGATGTCCTGTAAAGGATATGCAAAACATTTATTTACTTTCTTTGATACCATTATTACTATTTTCTTGATAGAGCACTCCATATTACTACAATATCCAACAATTGTAGATCTGTTGTATTATCTACCCACCAAAACTGTTATTAAATTGCTTATATCTTCCGAATAGTATTCGTGGGTTCTTTCTGGTTTCTCATATAAATTCGCCTAGGCACACGCGCGCGCGAGCTGGGGAAAGAGAGAGCTCAGATGCCACAAGTTCTGTCTGTTTTCACTTGCTCGCTTTTCGCTTTTAATTGGTGGTACTTGTTTTCGTTACCTACATTTCAGAGGTACAGAATGTAAAATACCCCAAAAGTCAGCTACACGCCGTGTAAAAACACGAACAATACACAATGCTTTTAATACACAAGTTAAAAAAACAACAACAGGTGTGCATGTTATCACGTTGATAAGGCTTTCAATAGTGTACGGAAAATTAGATGTGCTTGCAGATCTACAAACGGCTGGGGAAAAAAAAAACATATATTGGAACTGTCATATGGATTGATAATGAAAAAGGCCACTGTCGGCCTATTAAGACAATGATGTGTAATGATTTTTCCCCTGTACACCAGAAATATATGAAAAGATCATTGAAGGATGATACACAATAGATATGCAGTCTTGATTGTAGACAATGAACAGGACCTGGAAAATTTAGTACATGGAATTGTCGTGAACAATTAGGATTAGAACTAAAAAGACACAGATTATGCTCGTCACTAGGAACAAGGAAACACCACAAGTAAATAGGAAATCAAGTCGGTACATTTATCTCGGAACAGTTATAATATCTGATTGGAAATGCCTTGAAGAGATTACAAGAATCGCCACAGAAAATGTAGGCTTTAGCAAGATGAACAACATACTGACGAAAAAGATAGCAATTGAAACGAAAAAGAAAGTGTTGAAGTGCTTCATAGTGTTACTTTTGTATCGATGTGTGGACCAGGCTGAAAAACATCTGATGGAAATGTGGAGAAAAGATACCACGGGCAGAAAATAATCAGGTCCTACAAGAAACAAATGAAAATCGTAAATAGATTATAGAAATAAAATGTAGACAAAATTTGTTGGGTATTTTATGAGAAAGAATTAAACATGGTAACAACTGGCAAGATCGAAGGGAAGAGACCAAGGAGAAGACTGAGAAGTAAATACCTGGATGGCTTGGCCATGAGGCATGGTCGAGACCAGAGCTGATCCACGACTCTAGTGATCGAGTGAAATGGTAGAACATGATCTCCCACGCTTAGTGATATGATGGATGGATAGATGTGTAACCACATGATAATCAAAATGATGTCATCAGAATAAATCTAAAATTCACCATATTCTGAGCACAAAGATTGAAAAGTTCTAGCGACATGATGTATGGATAGATGTATAATCACTTACATAATAATCAGATTGATGTCATCAGAATAAAGCTAAAATTCACCATATTCTGAACACAAGGATTGAAAAGTAAGAATGTAATGTGATGGGGGAACTTTCGGGCCGTGTTTTCATGTTTGCTGTATCTATTTGTGTGAGAGTTTGCGCCTATGACTAAAAACGTGTCTATCTGTCTGTATGTCTGTCTATCTATCTGCCTGTATATCTATGTGTCTGTCTGTCTGTGTGTAGGCATGTATCTGGTTATTTGTCGTTGGGTTTCTGTTTCTCTATGTGGCTATACTGGTTTCTATGACTGCGTGTCTGCGTATATGTGTATTGTTGTTGTTGTTGTTGTTGGTCACTCTAAGACCTATAATGTTAGCACAACGATCAGACAGCCTATAAACAACTCACAATGAGAGTGTGTATGACTGATTGTGCGTGTGATACCATTCTGAGAGATTGGCATAAAAGTTACTTGTGTATGGTAATTAGTCCGGATTACAGGGTATCCTTCTTTCTTCTACGGGGCACTCTTGGGTGGAGTACCCGAATCAGGGTTATGTGAAGCCATGGAAGCATGTGGATGAAGTGTAACAGCCGACATATTGTTGATGGTTATGGTCTGTAATCTGTGGTGATAGAGCATCAGTATGGTCACAGATTAAAATAGTCATTACCTAGAAGGAAAGTAATGGCAAACTGCTTTTCGCAAACATTGTCAAGAACCCCATAACAACCAGGTGGTGGAAACTTTCGAATATATTGATTACCAACAATGGTGACACAATGAAAGAAATTAAACGACTGTCAGTTGCTCTTCAAAGACTAAAACAACTTAATAGCGTGGGACAGATAGAACTACAAAAGTTAGGTTTTTAAGAGTATTCAACTTACGCCCGTGAGACACTTACTAAACACCACATAAATACAGTTGAATATAAATGTTAAAATGGGTGGTAAGAATATCTTGGGTAAAAAGAACAAATGCGTCTATACTTCAAGAATATTGAAGATGGTTTTTAAAGACAAGCAAAGAAAATTGGTATTTTGGTCATGAAAGTTTGGAGAGAACAATAACGGAGAGATATATGTCTTGGAAGAGGCCTAAAAAAAAAAAAAGATAGATGATCTCCAGTTGGGTGTATTGACCACGGGACATCTTGGTTGTGACCATGAATTTTTTCGATGGGTTGTTATGGACACGAGATTCTGCAAAGGATATGTTACTGAGTGGTAGTAGCATGTGTGTACACATTTAGATTTCTGGATCAGACATGAACCGGCCATACTTTCTTATATATACTTATGTGGCGTCGCAACAAGCCTAAAGACAATGAATTTTCAAATTTCGCGAGTGAGGGTACTTCCGGTTTCATTTAAAACAAACTTTAATTACTAAAATAGTTTATGTTTACTGTGTAAAGTGAAAACAGTGCCACGTGTTAAGCCTATCAGATCAACTTCGATGTATTTTTGAGAAGCCGACTTGGGACTTTTCGATATATAGCTATTACAAAGTAACCAATGGTGTATTATAATGGCGGTTAGTGCTATCTGTATGGTTTAAATATCATCATACTACTGGTAGTGTGTTAGAGATGTATGACTCTTCATCGGTCTGTGTGACAATTTTACAATCAAGCACATGTTAAAGGGGCTTACACCAGGTCAAAGGTGGCGTTGCTTCGGGTTGCAAACATAAAGATACATCTAGAAGTCGTGGCCATAAATGACCAAAGTGGGCTTCCGGTCACATGACATACATCTCGGAAAGAACATTTGTGCTTTGGTGTTAATTTCTTATCTGTTCTCTGATTGGTTGATTCAAAATGTCCCTCAGACCACTACAGGAGATATGGCATATGTGATTTGGTGTTAATTTCTTATCTGTTCTCTGATTGGTTGATTCAAAATGTCCCTCAGACCACTACAGGAGATATGCCATATGTGATTTGGTGTTAGTTATTTATCTGTTTTCTGATTGGTTGATTCATGATGTCAGGCAGACAGAACGTGGGTCTCTAAAGGTGAAATGACATTTATGATTAGATGTTAATTTGTTATCTGTTTTCTGATTGGTTGATTCTTATTGACAGAACGTTGTTCATTTCAGATATACACCTCTCTCACGCAGACAGTATCAAAAACAGTGACGAAACGAAGGCCAAGTCTTTTCTCATTTTCGCAGTTAACGAAGAAGGATGTTTTTATTCAACGGATATTAAATTCAATGGACTTTAACAAGTGTGTCTTCTGATACAGAAACGTACTTGTATAAAACTGGTTGGCATTTGTTCATCACTATTGTACAAGGAGTTCTTACTCAAATATCTGGCCAAAGACATTACCATTATTAACCGCCCACAATCAGACAATAAGTCGTCTGTGGTATTCTCAATTACATGGTTAATCAGTTGAAATATTGTCTACACCAGAGCAAACAACAGAGTATGTTTACGAATCAACTAGTTGACTAATTTTTTCGTCTTACAAAACTTCATTGTATGCCTGAATAACATTCACAAATACTTCGGCCATTTTTTAAACTATTTACTGTATCGAGAATGTCAGCTATGCAGAAACATCCGTGTACTCTGTGTAATAAAAACCTTCACACGACCTGCTGATCTACGTCGACATGTTGCGAGTTGTCATATGACACAACAGTTTACTTGTGATTTTTGTGATCGTATTTATACCCGCAAAGATATTTTACTATGTCACATAAAGACTGAGCATGAAAAAATAACCAGTGAGGCATTGACCACTCAATCATCATCTAGCAACGTGGGTGCTAATAATCAACAAACCCCAAGTCGCAAGAGGAGAAGAGATCCGCCCACAGATGAACAGTCTAATGGTAAACGTCAGAAAATACCTGAACAATCAACATGTTCCTTGTCATCTGGTGCGATAGGTCATGGTTTGGTGACTAACAATGACAAATCAGCGACCAGTATCTTGTCGGATAGTATGGGTGATCATGTTTCACCTACTAACACTACTCAGCTATCATCATCTAGTCACTTGGGGACTGACGCAGAACCAACAACACCAGGTGCCCTGTCGGATGGCGGGGGCGATAACCTGTCGCCTACTAATAATACTCAGTTATCATATAGTGCCTTACCGAGTGACGCATCATCAGCACCTAGTACCACAGCAAGTGATGGACCATCAACAGATACCTTGTCATCTGATCAACTATGTGGCATGGCTGCAGAAGAACAGACAGGAACCTCTGGTGTTAACACAACTACTGAATATCTTTCATTACAGAAATTACCCCCAGATGTTCGAGCAGTGTACAATGAGCATTGGGACACGATTAGGTCACACATACGACACGGTCGCTATCTGTGTGAATGGACATTTTTTAACCGACCAGATACTGATATGACGACAGATTGGAGTTCTCGTTTATTCCCGCGTTTTAATGTTCAAAACTCTCGATTTAAAATAATCCCCAGTTTGCACATACTCTTGAGACATCGAGAGACACAAGCCCTACGGTTCTATCATGCCAGTCCAAATAACTCTTCGTTGTTTACTTTACCATTTTTAGTGAACTATAGATCTGATTTCGAGGCGTTTGTAATCAAGCTAAACACTGTTGACTTGGTCAATTCAGCGACACTAACACGACCAGATACAAAATACTATGTTGAAACAATACCCAGTATAACATTTTACGTTTATAAACTGGTAGAATTCCCTGTTGGTTGTTGTTTAGAATCAATTCCCGACTTTATCAAACACAATAATTTTATTAATACACTTCAAAACGACGCAGATGGTAAGGTTTATAACGATAATATGTGTTTGTTCCGTGCATTGGCTGTTTTCAGAACTGGGTCTGTCAGGAATATACGAAAAGATACACGAAAACTGGTCAGCCAATGGGTGCGCTATAAAGGGTTGAAATCTCACAAACATTTCACCGGGGTCAATTTAGTTGACTTACCTGCGGTAGAAGAATGTTTCAAAATACAAATAAATGTGTTTAGTTTTACAGAGGAGGAACTTTTGGTTCCGAAAACCAGAAGTAGTAGTACACATCCAGATATATTGGTGTTTCATGTATATTGTTGATATTAACAGGGCCGCTCGATGTTTTTCCTGTGGGAAATGTGGTAAACTGTTTAAAGTGTACTGGCGACTGACACCCCACGAACTTACGTGTAAAGGGATAGCCACCATTGAAACATATAAAGGTGGGATTTATCGCGCCACTGAATCCATCTTTGAATTGCTATGTGAACACGGGTTTGACGTGGACGAAAACTTTATTTTCCCATATAGAGCATGCTATGATATGGAATCTTTCTTCTCCAATACAAATTTACCAGCTGATTCAAAGCCGACGACATTCATTGCCAGACACGTCCCCCGCTCGTGTGCAGTCGCCTCTAATGTCCCTGGGTTCGACACCCCTAAGTGTTTCATCACCACAGGTCAACTAAATTGACCCCGGTGAAATGTTTGTGAGATTTCAACCCTTTATAGCGCACCCATTGGCTGACCAGTTTTCGTGTATCTTTTCGTATATTCCTGACAGACACAGGTCCTCGTAAACGACATGATGGACTATCTCCATGAAATAGCTGATAGGTCTTATGCGTTGTTACTTAAAGAGTTCGAGCCAGTCTTTGCAAAATTAGGTGACCAACCAAAATTAAGTGAAAGGCTCGACTCCTTTCTCAAAGCGACCTCTGTTTGGGTTGAATAGCGGAAAATATGACATTAACCTAATAAAACCTTATTTGATACAATATTTCCTTGATCGGGAGGCTAACCCATTCAAGTTTATAGTCAAAATAAATAATAATTTCATGTGCATAGCGACAGAAAGACTGAAATTCCTTGATGTCTCCAACTTTCTGGTCCCGGTTGTAAGCTATGCGCAATATCTGGCCTCTTTTGGTATAGAAGAGACAAAGGGGTTTTTCCCATACGATTATCTGACCAATCTGGGAAAATTAAATGAGACAGCCCTACCACCACACGCTGCCTTTTTCTCCAAGCTTAAAAACCGTAACATTTCCGAAGCAGAATACACAGTTTGTCAAAAAGCCTGGACCGACAATAAGTTGACTATGATGAGGGATATTTTAATTTGGAACAACATCAAAGACGTGTCCCCCTTTCTAAAAGCCCTAGACAAACAAGTAGCCTTTTATGCAGAGTTAAAAATAGACATGTGTAAGCAGGCCATCTCAGTCCTCGGTATTACTCTACAGTACCTATTCAACACAATGAATAAAGATGTTTCTTTTGTTTTATGTTCAAAGAAGAAAAAGAAGGTGCACAAGTTGTTACGAGACAATATAGTGGCTGTCAAAGACTGACATATGAGGCCAGAGGTCTGCCTCAAGATAGAACACCACCGGGAAGAGTGGTCAACCTCATATAGATTAGAGGGGATACATTGCCCGGGATAAGGGCAGGGTAGGGGATAGAATGGGGAACTATTAACTAGTTCTCTCATGAGACACGGAGACGGTGACCAGATAGTTAGCACTCTGGTCACGACAGAATCACGGCGCCTACATGATAGTCACGATTGCCAATCAACAGAAAATAGCTAATGTAAGCGTGCCAAACAGAACGGCACGCAGAAAGCCGAAGGACACCTCAAGGTCCTTCCGCGTGGTGTGTAACCACGCGAGCAAGCTAGTCAGACTGGGGACTGACTTTGTAGCGAGCACCTCGTTTTAGTATTGATAGGAGATTTGTGTAACCAAATAGATAGAATTAGCATTAGGGTTTAGAAACTAAGGATAGGGAATTCTGTGGCTTTGTGTGTGTTTTTGATAGCGACTGTTATGTACTTGTGAAGAGCCAACGGCAATAAAATGTATCATTTATTTCCTCTCACACGACTTGCAAGTTTTTGTGTGGTGTGGGAGAAGTAATCTGATGATGCCTTACACATGAGTTGTTGACAGGCAAAGATTAATGTGGTGTCAGAAGTGGTGCTTGGACGAAAGCGCCAAGCAAATACACTCATCCACGGCTCTAGACTAAGTGTACAAATAGTGAAGTAGGGATTTAATTTGTGTCAGTGACGGTTAACGTGTGCAGAACTAGGACAAGTTGCTAACGAAAGTGTGCCTATCGTGACGAAATAATGATTATTTATGTTTAGTAAAATATTATATACTTAAATCATGTGTTTCTTCAAAGTTGTAAGTATTGATATTATTATTTTCTGTTATTTATTCATGTAATTATTTATTTATTTATGAATAATTGTCTAAAGTGATTCATGGCGGAGAGATACACATGTCAGCAACAATATCGATTTTTGCAAGCTAAAAATAGCGCTGCGCCTCTGACGTAGCACGATTGACAAGCAGTTGGGTTACGCCATTGGCAATCAACATCTGAGTGTTTACAAATCGGTAAACTGCTGCCCGCCTGAATCAGTGCTTTATATTACCTATTATTTATTTATTTGAGTTAGTATATGAATATATTTGTTTGTTTAAACAATATTAATATATTTTCGTTTATTTCAAAGCAGTTATTGAATTTGTTTTTCGTACTTTTTCTTGTGTTTATCGTCACGATGGCACTATTTTCGGCCAGGCAAATTAGACTGGTCTGCACAACACTTGCATAGATTAAACTAGGTTAGTGACGAAAGGCATATACGGTTAGAACGAAGACAGGACATTGACAATTTAATATTAAGTAAACTATATTCTGTTTTGTTCGTGTGCATGTCATTGTCATTGTGTCAAATTGTCGAATAATATGTCGTTTGCTATTTGTTAATTGGTGCTGCTCTGTAAACCAGGGTGAACAACAGCTGATTATAAGATTGGTGTGTATGCCGAAGTGCCAAACAGGTGACCTAGATAGAGAACTCGTGGCGATACTGAAGCGCCAAACAAGGTGACCTGTGTTACCGGAGTGTGTTCCTTGCTCTCGGGAACATTAAGTTGAGTATACTCAATATATTTGGCATGCAATGTGATTAATAGTGCATCTCTTTTTCAGCTTGTGATGCATTAGCATACTTTTGTGCTCTGTTTTTTGCAGGACTAAATTTTTCAGGTTATACACAAAGAGTACAATTTGCAGTGCTCATATATTAAGAAACATAACATATCAAAGAAAAATAAGTGAATAAAAAGGTCAGTGTAGGGCGACGCTAGCTATTTACCTAACATCATGGCTACTTTAGCTGACTTCGTAAAAGCAGGCAAGGAAATGCAATACACAGGTAAAGAGCTAGAAGAATATGCTGATAAGAAATTTAAAGAAGCAAAAGATGCTGAGAGAACTGAACGGGAACGAAAAGAAAATGCAGATAGAGATGAACGCGCACTAGAAAGACAACATCAATTAGAATTAAAACAGAAGCAGTTAGAGCATGATAAGGAAATTAAACAAAAGGAATTAGATTTAAAGCAAAAGCAATTAGATCAGGAGAAAGAATTAAAGCTAAAAGAGATAGATGAAATGGCAAGAGTTAAGGAAAAACAAATACAAGTAGAATCAGAAACACAGTTAAAGATGAAAGGTATGGATGTAAACTCACACGCAGAGATCTCTGCCACTAAACTTAAAAGTCAACAAGAAGAAAATAAGTTCAACAAATACAAAAATATTATCAAACCATATTGTAAAGAAGATTCAATATCAGCCTGGACAGAAAATGTCGAGTATCAATTTAAATATCACCAAGTTCCAATAGACATGTGGGCTATGATTTATATGAAGAACCTAAGTGGTGAGCCCCTTAAAGTGATAGAAACTATACCAACTGATCTTAGATCTAACTATCAATACATCCATGATAGGATAATGCAACACTTTTTACTTGATGCCCCTGGGTATCAGGTTCAGTTCTCAAATTTAAAACCTAAACCTAGTGAGACTTTCATTGATTACGTCTCAAATGTTCAGAGTGTACTAAATAGGTGGCTTAAAGCAGCTAACACAGGAAAAGACTTTGATAGACTTAAGAATTTAATAGCCATGGATAAAGTCATATCCACTATACCATCTCCTTTTGCTAAATTTCTACAGCAGTCAGACATTGAGAACATAGAGCAGTTCGAAAAGAAAGGGTCTGCATATTTTTCTTCTAACAGAGATATTTTTAAGACCTCAAATGACTCTAAAGTAGTGTCCTTTGTGAAAGACCAAACAAAAAATTATCAAAGTAAGAGAAAACCCTTTCAGAAAATCGACACAAAAGATAGGAAAGTATCAAAATGTATTTATTGTCAACTTTTGCATGACCCTTATTCTATGTGTGACAAATCGCCAAATTATCAGGCGCATCTTGAAAATGTTATCAAGAAGCAACAAAACAAAAGATCTGCATACAGGCGTGCAATCAAATGCTTCTTTTGTTCCAGCTACGGCCATTATTCAAATAAGTGTCTGGGCCGCCAACGTATGAAAGCCAACAATGCTATTTTGATTGATACATCTTCTGATAGTGGTAGTGAGACTGAGTGTGAGATTGAAAATGATTTACCTGTTAACCAATCTGAAGATGTGTGTTGTGTGAACGATATATTAAGTTTTGACAGTTGTGAACGATGTCACCAATTTCATGCAGACGGAAAATTAGAATGTGGACATACAGTACCGTTCTCAACTGAGAATGTAAATGCAGCATTAGCCTCCAGAGGCAATTTGGTGTTCCACAATGCAATGGTCAACGATAGACCATGCCAATGTTTGCTGGACAGCGGCAGCAACCTTATTGGTCTTAGAAAGGAACTGGTGAGTCCAGATGACTATACAGGTGACTCTGTCAAATGCCGAACCTTTTCGGGTAACATTGAAATTTACCCTTTGGCCAAAGCCCGTATTAACACTCCTTTCCTTTCTGGTACCTTTACTTGTGCAATACTTGACAACCCTTGTACTGATTTAATTTTGGGTTGCTTACCCCAATTGAAACAATGTACTAGCGATGAAATAGCTGCATGGGAAAGATTAAATGCAGCTAATGCAACAACCAGAGCAGACACTGTAAAACATCAAGACACACTACAAGATGAGAGACTATTGGTGCTTTCTCCAACTGGCACAGATGACACCAACAGACAAAAATTCATAGAACAGCAGAAAGCTGATCCTAGTGTGTCTCCATATTTAAAATTATTGAAAGAAAGAGCCAAGGTGACCAAAAATGCATCATGGTTCTTTAGGCTTAACAATGGCATTCTTACTAGATATTATACAACAGGTAACCATGAGATTCAGCAAACGGTGTTACCTGTACAACACCGCCTTACTGTGCTAAAGATTGCACATGAGTCACCGTTTGCGGGTCATCTGGCGTACGACAAAACCAGGGCCAGAATTCAGGCTCATTTTTATTGGCCAGGTTTTTGCAATGATATAAAATTATTTTGTCGTTCGTGTAATGTCTGTCAACAGTTAGTACGTAAGGGTAAACATCCTACAGCTGAGGTACAACCTTCTACACTGGCTTCTAGGCCATTTGAGATTGTGGCGGTAGATATTGTTGGGCCCCTGAATCAGGTGTCCAGCAAAGGAAATCGCTTCATATTAACGATGGTCGACCTCTGTTCAAGGTGGGTTGAGGCAGTAGCTTTGAATACATCACCTCCAAAGATGTTGCCAATGTATTTCTACACCTGTTCTCACGATTCGGATTTCCACGAACCATAATATCCGATCGTGGAACTCAATTCATATCGGCTGCAACGCAAGCCCTTACAAAAATGTTAGGGATTAAACAACATTTTACAACAGCATACCATCCAGCCAGCAATGGAATTGTAGAAAAAATTAACGGAGATCTTAAGCATATGCTGGCTAAGGTGACAGCAGAAAACCCAGCTGAATGGGATACACTGTTACCAACAGTGCTGTTCGCCTATCGGGAGATTCCCCATTCAAGCACGGGTTTCTCACCGTTTGAATTAGTGTACGGGGCTAACCCACGTGGACCCCTAACCATTTACCATCAGGTAATCACTAATTCCATTGAAATTCCCACCCCAAAAACACCTTACGAAATGGTGACAGACACACGAGACAAAATCATGAAATCGTGTATTATAGCTAAGGCAGCTTTGGAGAGGAAGGGTCAAATCTACCGCCAATACGCCAACAAAAGTGCAAGAACAATTGATCTTGAACCAGATCAAGACATACTTTTGTTACTTCCAGACAAACGAAATGTATTATTGACCTCATGGCAAGGGCCATTCAAGGTGGTACGTAAAATTTCAGATGTTGACTATGAAATATCAATAAACGGACACTTAAAGATATTCCATGTCAACATGCTGAAACCTTACTTTTCACGACAACAGACAGAAGTAGAGACAGACGAACAAAGTGCACCCACATCTAGTGATCAGACGACAGACATACACAACGCAACTACACTAGTTAGCGAGACTCGCATATCCGTCGATATCCATACATCTAGCGAGAATACAGAATACGCACTTAGTACCACCACCGTACTGAATCAGGTAGACGACGACGGAATGGAACTACCCGTTCCTATTGTGGACAAGACTGCCACATTAGATAGCATACAGATAGAACAGGGACTAACAGACAGTCAACGACGACAATTAGTAGAATTAGTAACGGAATACAAAGACATATTTTCTGACATTCCAGGTAGGACGGACAGAATCGAACACTCCATTCTTCTTTCGGACTCTAAGCCTATTAAATGCAGGCCGTACTCAATCCCACTTAGCTATAGGGAAAATCTAAATAAGGAAATTCTTAATTTAGAAGCTAGTGGGATCATCCAGAAATCCACTTCTGAGTACTCTTTTCCAATCGTCCTAGTTAAGAAAAAAGTCTCCACAATTCGTCTGTGTGTGGACTATCGAAAACTCAACAACGTCACTAAGATCGACGCAGAGCCAATTCCTTCCTGCGAAGATCTTATTCTTGACATGTCCACCTCCAAAATCTTTTCTAAACTAGATCTTACTAAGGGATATTGGCAGGTCCCTATGCAGTCTCAATCCATCCATCTTACTGCTTTTTTCAACACCTTTAGGACTATACGAGTGGCGTTTTCTTCCTTTCGGTCTTCGAAATGCTCCTGCCACTTTCGTACGCTTAACTAGAGATCTACTTCATGGAGTGACGAATACAGTGACCTATATAGATGATATATGTGTCCATACTGATGACTGGACAACACACTTACTGAAACTAAGACATGTCTTTGATACGTTGCGACTCTTCGGTCTCACTGTCAAACCGAGCAAAGTTGAATTAGGCCTAAAAGAAATTGACTTTTTGGGTCATGTCATTTCACAAGGTCAACTAAAGACTGACAATAGAATTATTACCAAAATTATGAACCTGACCATGCCTACCACAAAGAAGCAGGTCAGAAGCCTTTTGGGGTTAGTAAATTACTATAGCAAATTCATACCAAATTTAGCGGAAAGTACAAGTGTATTTTCCAATGTTTTAAAAGCATCTGTAAAATTAGATGTCAAAGATGCATTATTAATTTCTGCATTGTCAAAATTGAAAATCCTTTTTAGTAATGTACCAATTCTCCGCTTGCCTAATCCTAGGCTCGTTTATTATCTTAGGACAGATGCCAGCAGAATCTCCATCGCTGCAGTATTAGGCCAATTTTATGATGGCATCTTCCACCCGATTTGCTACGTGAGCCGTAAGATCACACCTGCTGAGTCCAGATATTCCATATCAGAGTTGGAAGCCCTAAGCGTCATCTATGCGGTGAGGAAGCTCCATCGATTTCTGGCAGGTGTTCACTTCATTGTCCAGACTGACAACTCCCCAATCACGGTCATACAGAGTGGTGTGCATCGGAATGACCGTATATACAGGTGGTCGCTAATACTACAAAATTACACCTTTAGTATAGAGCATATCAAGGGTAAGGATAACATCTTGGCTGATACCCTTAGTCGACCATCTGAGGTAGAAATACCAGAGATACCACATAAGAGTGTAGAGTAATAGATGTTAACTTAGTACAGTAAAATAGTCTATGTAAAATATGTTACAAATACATAGACATTATGTGCTGAACTAGGTACTAAGAACATTGAATTACTATGTGTCCGTAGACATCAAAATAAGAACTTTACTCTGAGAACTAATATATCACTTTGTGAACGAGGACAGCTCATTACTTGCTAAGCTCCATATGTGTTCCAGTAAATCATTTGTGTTAAGCAGAGAAAAACAGTGTCAGAACATTACATGAATACAGACACGAAAACAGTGGTCTACGACACAAGCGAACTCTACAGGTGCAACACCCATAAGACACAAGTGTGACTGTGTAATGTATTTCATATACCCAGGACAATTGTATAGATATTATGCCAATGAAAGCATTTTCTGAACATTCAGGGCAACGACTAACCTGAGGTATTTAAATACCATGCATATAAATACTCATTGTGATATGTATTATAACGTTTTAATATAGTCATAAATTATAGGTAGATTATCTCATTTAAGTTATATTTAGATTTAGATAATATAATAGTTTTCATTTTTTTTAACGTTAGATAGATTATTAATTTACCCACTTACTTACCTTAAAAGTAGAATAGGATAATAATTTAAACATAATAACTAATTATAAACTACAATAATAAATTTAGATAGTAAGAGTACCATTTAGTTTATTACATTTCACTTAGTTTCATGTCATTTGAGTTCATTCCATCTTAATGAACCAATCCATTTAACAAACATTATCATTTAGTATTATAAGTAGTTTAACACCGTAATAGGATAAATAAATTATACAAGTAAAAATACATCATTCACACCATTTAGATTAAGAATATCAATCATATAGTTTTTTTTTCACTTAAAAACATTAGTTATAATTGTGTAAGATTTAACATCCATCCATCCATCATGTGACATCGGTAAGCGTGGGCGGTCATGTTCTGCCATCTCACACGATCACCAGAGTCGTGGATCAGCTCCGTGTTTCTGTCTCGACTATGCCACAAGGCCAAGCCATCCAGGTACTTGCTTCTAGGTCTTCCCCTTGGTCTGTTCCCCTCGATCTTACCAGTTGTCACCAAATTCTCCAATCCATTTCTTCTCATAACATGTCCAAAAAATTTTGACTGTCTACGTCTAATTTCTCTAATCAATTTACGATCTTCATTTGTTTCTTGAAGGACTTGTTCATTGGTCTTTCTGGCTGTCCATGGTATTCTTTGCATTTTCCTCAGAAACCACATCTCTACAGCCATCAGATGTTTTTCAGCCTGACTGCTCATTGTCCACGCTTCACATCCATACAAAAGTACAGGCTCAATGTAGCATCTCAACACTCTCTTTCTCGTTTCAATTTACATCTTTTTATTGGTCAATATGTTTTTCATCTTGCTAAAGGCTACTTTTGCCATGGCGATTCTTGTTCTAATCTCTTCAAGGCATCTCCCATCAGATGTTATTACTGTTCCGAGATAATTGTACCTGCTCACTTGTTGAAGAATATTCCCATTTACTTGTATATTACATTGTGGTATTTCGTCCTTCCTAGTGACGACCATAATCTGTGTCTTTTTACAATTTAATTCTAACCCTAGTTGTTCACTGTGTGTCACAATCGCATCTACTAAATTTTGCAGGTCCTGTTCATTGTCTGCAATCAAGACTGTATCATCTGCATATCTAATGTTATTGATGCATCGGCCCCCAATGTTGATTCCTTCCATATCTTCAATATTTCTGAAAATACTTTCACTGTACAGGGAAAACAGATCTGGAGACATTACACATCCCTGTCTCACACCCCTTTTAATAGGCTGATATTGGCTTACTTCATTATCAACTCTTATGGCAGCTTGTTGTTTCCAATATATGTTTTTTACAAGTCTAAGATCTTTTCCATCAATTTGTAGATCTTCAAGCATCCTTATCATGTTGACATGTCTCACTTTATCAAAAGCCTTTGTGTAGTCAATAAAGCAAAGGTGTAGATCTTTGTTTACTTCTATAGAACGTTCGATTATGTTTCTCAGTATATACACAGCATTTACTGTACCCTTGCCTTCCACAAACCCACATTGTTCTTCTCCTATTTCAGGTTGTATTTTCCTCCTAACTCTTTGCATGATAATTCTTAGCAAAATCTTCGTGATGTGACTCATTATACTAATTGTTCGATGTTGATCACATTCCAAGGCTCCTGATTTCTTTGGGATTGCAATAAATACAGAATTACATAACTCCTGAGGTATATTTCCAGTATCATATATTGTATTAAGCAGACTGGTAACTTGATCTATTCCATATTCTTCTAAAGCATTAATCATTTCTGTTGTGACGCTGTCTGAACCGGGGGTCTTGCCAGATTTCATATGGTTAAGAGCATTCTGAACCTCCATCTTCAAAATTGCTGGTCCTTCATTATTATTTTGAACATCATACTGTTCGTCTCTGTTGTCGTCATACAGGTTTTTCACGTAATCTGACCATTCATGTAATATCTGATCTTTTTCTATTATGACTCTTCCATCTTTTGTCTTTAGGCAGCCTGTAGATGTACGTGTTTTTTGATTAGTAAGCTCCTGAATTCTTTTGTGCATTAGGTTCGCATTGTTACTGTTGTGTTGTTTTTCAATTTCTCTGCAATTTTTCTCAAGCCATGTTTCTTTTGCCTCCTTACATAAGGTTCTCACTTTTCTGTGAATTTCTTCATATTTGGCAGGATTATTTTTGTTCTGTCTTCTTGTTTCCATTAGTTGTAAAATTTCTTCAGTCATCCATGTCTTACGGCCCACTTTCTTTACTTTTGGAATAGTTTTTTCTGCTGCGCAACTGATTGAATTCTTCATCGTTTCCCATTGATCATCTACATCTTGAAACAGGATCTCTAGATCAGACAATATATCAAATTTGTTCTTTACTTCTATGTTAAAATTATCTTGTATTTCTTTGTCAGTTTTCAATTTGCACCAGTCATATTTAGGGTTTCCTGCTGTATACTTGACTTTCTTTAACTTTACCCTCAATGTGCCTGTAATTAATCTGTGATCACTGTAACAGTCTGCATTTGGAACTGTTTTTACGACTGTTAACGCATTTCGAAACCTTTTGCTAATCAGGATGTAATCTATCTGGTTTTTAATCCTGCTGTCTGGACTCCTCCATGTCCATAATCTTCTAGGATGCTGTTTAAACCAGGTGTTTCCTACAACCATTTCTTGTTCTTTTGCCCATTCTACAAGTCTGTATCCTCTTTCATTTCTCTCTCCCAAACCATGGTTGCCTACACTGCATCCATCGCCTTGCTGTCCTATTTTTGCGTTGAAATCACCCATTATGATATTTATTTCTGATTGTTTGCAGTTCTTCAAAGCAGACTCCACGTCATTATAAAATTCCTCTATGCTTTCTTCACTGCTTTCACTTGTTGGGGCATATACTTGAATGACATTTATTTTAAAAGGTCTTCCGTTTAATTTTACTAATAGGACTCTGTCTGACACAGCATGATATCCTTTGACAGAATTTGATGTTTGCTTATCTAATATAATGGCTACACCTCTTTGCTGTTCTTCTCCCCCAGAGTAAATAATCTTACAATCCTCTCCTGTCCTTATCCCTGCTCCTTTCCATCTCGTTTCCGATATTCCTAATATGTTAATCTTCTCTCTCTTCATTTCTTTTTTGATGTTTTCTAACTTTCCATCTGCATTCATTGTTCTAACGTTCCAAGTTCCTACTTTCAATGATATTAATCTGTTGCACCTAGTAGCCTGTTGACGGTCTGGAGTCACCTGGTGCGCATGACTATCCCTACCGGGCGAGGTTGCTCCTATGGAGCACCCATTTACGCCGTTTCTCTGATTATCGATGATTTCACACAACATGATTTTCTTGGCATGTGTAAAGAAGGTAGTTTGCCATTGCTTTCCTTCCTAGCAGTGACCATACTGGTCAGTGACCGTAGCCATTGTCTCCTCAAAAAAGAGATCCTCTGCCTACCGTCGTGAAGGTGGAGACCATAACCTACAACTATCTGTTGGCTGCTCTCCATCTTCATCCACCACCTGCACCCATGGCTTCACGTAACCCTGATCGGGGGGCTAAACGGGTACTCCACCTTGCCCAAGGGTGTCCCGTAGGCTAGCGGAGGGAAGGAGGCGCCTTACTTCTCCTTTGATAGGGGATACCCCTACCCCGCTACCCGTTTTAACATCACCCATATTAGAAAGGTACGTAACTTATTACATTTCACATTACCCATTTCACAAAGGTACATAACTCATCTCACATCAATGTCATTTTAAATAGTTAGATTACATCCCTTAAATTAGATAAATATTAGGAGTAATGTAAGCTTGTTTAAGGATTAATGTCCACAGCTAAAGATTAATGTTTGAGGATTAATGTGACAGATAGATTAAAATAGGTAACACATTAAACATATATTTATAGAACTAGTATTAGTATGTCAGTATTTAGGATATTATTGTAATAGAATATAGTGGTGAATAATACCAGGGTACAAACCATCAACCCTTTTTCTTACATGTAAATATATTGCAAATACTTGACTTGTGCAGCAATTTACGCACAGTCATGAGGCTCAACTCTGTCAAACTGAGCCAAAATTGTACAGTGTCACTCCAAGGTTTTTAAATAATTGGGAGGGTGAAAAATGTGTGACAGAGGTGTGAAAGTGAAAGAGGTGTGACAGAAGTGTGAAAGTGAGAGCGAATGTAAATTATACAAGAGAGATTGAGATCGGTCAGCGGATTTTTCTTCCGCTCAACGCGATTTTTTATTTTTTGTCTGCGTCAAATGTGTGCTTTCTTTGTTGTGCTGTGATGAATGTGCTGTGTGTAGTTTAGTGTAGATCTTAGAGAAAGTATTTTAAGTCCCATAAGACGGAGATGTAGTCACTAATTAGTGTGATACACTTCTTTGTGGCCTCATTCAACCGAATTATGGCACTTGAAAACTTACTTACATACACATGATAGTTAGATACACATGTTAGAGAGTAGATTATAATCCAAACACGCAAACAACCAGAAAAACAAACATATAAATTACATACACTTTTTGTAGATCAAAGGGAGATAACTCCGGGTTAGGGGACATAATAGACAACGAAACACTAACTTAACAGTGAAAGATAACTTTACACGCGGAAGCGAGATAGGTAAAGCCTGTCGCACACAGCTTGTGTAATGGTTGTTTAATATTATATGGGGGACATGAAGCAATTCATGTGTTGACCCTAAGAAAGTCAACTTTGTATGGGTAGTGAGTTAATTTACTATTTGAGGGCAGGTCTTATTAGACAACGGTCCGGTTCAGACATACCTCTAATTAATATAATATTGCGATTGAGAATAGGGCTCACGCCAACCAGACAAGTTTGTGGCGATTGCCAGTAACCAAGTAAAGTGATACGACATTGTGACAATAGGCAGTAGAAGTCTATTAAGTAGCCCAAAGCCAGGTTATCTACAGTCTTTGACAAAAATTAGATACACTAATTTTTTAGAAACCTCTTGCGTCACAACCAATGAGTCAAAGTTGATGACGCAACACAAGAGGGGAGGGTGTGTGTCAAAGACTGACATATGAGGCCAGAGGTCTGCCTCAAGATAGAACACCACCGGGAAGAGTGGTCAACCTCATATAGATTAGAGGGGATACATTGCCCGGGATAAGGGCAGGGTAGGGGATAGAATGGGGAACTATTAACTAGTTTTCTCATGAGATACGGAGACGGTGACCAGATAGTTAGCACTCTGGTCACGACAGAATCACGGCGCCTACATGATAGTCACGATTGCCAATCAACAGAAAATAGCTAATGTAAGCGTGCCAAACAGAACGGCACGCAGAAAGCCGAAGGACACCTCAAGGTCCTTCCGCGTGGTGTGTAACCACGCGAGCAAGCTAGTCAGACTGGGGACTGACTTTGTAGCGAGCACCTCGTTTTAGTATTGATAGGAGATTTGTGTAACCAAATAGATAGAATTAGAATTAGGGTTTAGAAACTAAGGATAGGGAATTCTGTGGCTTTGTGTGTGTTTTTGATAGCGACTGTTATGTACTTGTGAAGAGCCAACGGCAATAAAATGTATCATTTATTTCCTCTCACACGACTTGCAAGTTTTTGTGTGGTGTGGGAGAAGTAATCTGATGATGCCTTACACATGAGTTGTTGACAGTGGCCGAGTATCATTTTTCATCGTTATCACGAAGCCAATGAGACGCATATCAGGGGTAATAAGATGGTAAAAGGTATTAAAGGGTTTGATGCGAATGCCTTATACCTTTGGTCTCTGGTGAAAGATATGCCAACATACTTCCCCATATATAGAAGCCGCGAGGATGGGCTTAGAGCACATAGATTACACAAATACACACGTCAGTGTCGAGAGTGGTTAAGTTGGGTTTCACACAATAACAACGTACATTTAAAAACCCAATTCAATAGTCATGAGATACAGCTCGGTGATCGACATATTCGAGTAGATGGGTGGGATAAAAAGAATAATACAGCTTACCAATTCCATGGGTGTTTGTTCCACGGGCACCCATCTTGCCGTCTAACTGCTGGGAAAACTATTAATCCGGTAAATAAGAAACCGCTAGAAGAACTATACCAGAATATGTGTAACATTCACGAGTATCTACAGAAAACTGTTGGGGTGACAGTTAAGGTTATTTGGGAATGTGAGTGGCAGCGATTAAAGAGATCAAACACAACCATCAAGCGTTTCTTACGAGAAACAGTTCCACCATCAGAGCTTCCTTGGGGTTCTTTGAGTGAAAACCAGATAATCGAGGCTGTAAAATCCGATACATTTTTCGAGTTGGTGGAGTGTGATGTCGAGACCCCGACTGATTTACAAGAGTCCTTTGCCGAGATGCCCCCTATTTTCAAGAACACGGAAGTGTCGAGAGACGATATTGGGGGGGGGGGGGGGGGGGTTATGAAAGAATACGCCATAAAAAATAAACTACTGAGTACTCCACGACGTACTTTGATTGGTAATTTCGGGAAGAAAATATTATTAGCCACCCCCTTTTAAAGTGGTATCTAGCCCATGGGTTGGTGGTTACACACATCTACCAGACAATAGAGTATCGACCAGTTAGTTGTTTTAAACAATTTGGGGAAACAGTGTCTAATGCCCGTCGCCAAGGGGACAAGAATCCAGCCGAGTCTATTACAGCCGACACGATGAAATTGTTAGGTAACGCCGCTTACGGTAAAACGTTAACTAATAAAGCCAAACATACCGATGTCTCCTACTGCCAGGGAAAAGACACTATCAAAGTACTCAACAACCCCAGGTTCAAAAGCATAACTGGTATTACAGCTGATCTTTTCGAAGTTGAAACCCTAAAGAAGAAGACAGTCTGGGATCTACCTCTACAGATTGTTTTTTTTCGTTTATTAGTATGCCAAATTAAGAATGTTAGCTTTTTATTACGACTTTCTAGACAAATTTATCTCTAAAGACGACTTTCAGCTTTATGAAATGGACACTGACTCTCTATATTTGGCCCTTAGCACCAATTCACTCTCTGACGTAGTTAGACCACACCTACGAGAAGAATATGACAGAGTCTACAATCAGTGGTTCCCGTCTGAAGTCTGCCCTGTTCATAGAATTACCCCTAGTACCAGTACCTGTCAGGACTGTGTGGATATCAAAGCCTATGAAAAGAGAACCCCCGGGCTTTTTAAACTAGAATACGAAGGGGAGGGTATGGTGTTGTTATGTAGTGAGACGTATATTTGTGTCGGCGATTATGATAAAATCAGTACCAAAGGGTTGAGCAAACACCACAACACTCATCTAAACAAGGACACTTTTTTGGAAGTTCTCAACACCCAAACACCGAGTGGGGGGGGGGGGGGGACCAATATAGGCTTCAAAACACAAGACTCTGCGGTGTATACATATCAGCAACATCGTGAATCTTTGTCGTATCTGTATATAAAAAGACAGACACAAAATGATAATGTGTCGACTATGCCGCTACTTATTTAATATGCATTGTATTGTTTGTCTATACATGGTTTAATAAAAACATTATATACCTTACTTGCCTCGTTTGTTTTCTTTATTGTTGTATTTTTTATGTTGTATTTTTTATGTTGTTATAGTACCTACAATTTAAGGGGTCACTTGAACACACCTACTCTGATGAGTCACTAGAGCACTTAACCACTTGATTACCACGCCTATTAAAAAACCCGGAGAGTTATCGCCCTTTGCGGCGCAAAAGCAATGTGCGCCGCAAAACCGGCGGCTTTCCTCGTTCTACACTACTCATGTCTACGTCTTATTTCTCTAATGTGCTTCTTTAAGGCCTGCCTTGGTCGTTTTTCTATCCGTCTATTCTATGGTATCCACATATACCAGGTCTGAAACTGTTGACTGAGTGGCAGCTGAACAGGTCAGCGGTAGAAGATGTAGGGTAAGCTGAAATAAAGGGTGTTGGGGTGGTGGCATGGAGGAAGTGTC
Organism: Cepaea hortensis; assembly: GCA_963921405.1. Lineage (NCBI taxonomy): Eukaryota > Metazoa > Mollusca > Gastropoda > Stylommatophora > Helicidae > Cepaea > Cepaea hortensis. The sequence goes on along the minus strand of OY992882.1, from coordinate 88,100,278 downwards.
CGAGATCAGTGGAGAAAGATGTGGCATTTACAAAACGTTTTGTGATAGAATCTTCTGTCTCTCCGAGTCTTCGCCTTGGTTAGTAAGTTCGCTGCTTTGAACTCATGCGTAGTCCATACACGTGCTACTAATTCTACCTCACTGCACTGATCTTTGCGTGTGGATAATCTTTTCCCTATTACCAGTGTCCCCCGCCATTAGGTGAACCTACTCCGACTTCAGAGATACTTGAATTTATACCCCCAGGTCAAGGAAGAGAAGTCATCATTTTATTGCATCTAACTGGTGTAGGTGTTGAACCCGGTACTTCGGCATCAGCGCACCGGATGTATAAGAACGAGCGCTGTTACCTATTCGGCCATGCCGACTTCCTCTTCATATGTTGAAGTTTATAGTTAGTAATTTCCACGAAACTTCTTCCTTTTTATTGTATTTATTTATTTGTTCAGAACTATATTGATGAGAACAATTACAGATTCTGAATACTTGCTGGCTTCAAAGACCAGTCCCAAATTCTGGCTGTCCGGCCTTTAACAGTTAACATCCTGTTTCTCACTATATTTAGCAGCTTTTTTGTTAATGTACGAATTACATTAATCAATGTAAGGAGGAGGAGAAGAAGAAGAAAAAGAAGAGAAACATGTCTTCGAGAAAGAGGAAGAAGAAAAAGAGAAGGAGGAGAAGAGGAAGAAGAAAAAAAGAAGGAGGAGAAGAGGAAGAAGAAAAAGAGAAGGAGGAGAAGAGGAAGAAGAAAAAGAAGAAGAGGAAGAGGTCTTTGTGGAAGAAGAAGAAGATGAGAAGAAGAGGAAGGAGAAGTTTACTACTTATCGTTCTTAGGTTTACATTATTTAAGTTGTAGCAATTTTTCTTTGGTAACATGTTTCAAACCCCCCCCCCCCCCCCCCCCCCCCCCCCCCTTTTCCTTTTGGTTTGAAAGATGTACGCATGTTTATAATGTGAAGAAGAATGGGAAGAAGAGTAGAATACAAAGGAGGAATTGAGAAGGTAGCGGATGAAGAAGAGGGGGAGGGGGTGAATAAAGAATAGCATAAATGAAGAATAAGAAGGACGAGGAGGAGCGGCTGGCCGAGTGGATAGAACGCCGGACTCTCATTCGGGAGACCCGGGGTTCGATCCCCGGTAAGGTGCGGGATTTTTTTCTGTCGGGGGCAAAAAGAAAATCCTAACCTGCACAGTTCGCGGCGACTGCACTAGCCAGGCGGCCCTTATTCCTCAGGCTCAAAGACCCCTCTGCCATACACCGCAAGGTACTATATTGGCAGTAAATGACAGTAAATGACAGAGGAGGAGAATCAGCAACGGCAGGTGGTTGAAGAGGAGGGATAAGTAGAGGAAGAAAAAGATGATGATGACGTTAACAGCTTATTGTTTTTATGTTTACATTATTCCAATTGTTACAACCCTTCTGTAGTGACATGTTTTAGCAATCTGCCCGTATCCCCCCACCCCCCCCCCCACCCCCCCTCTCCACTCCCTTTTGGTTTGTAAGATGTATTCATGTTTATAAAGCGTGTCCCCAATCTTGTGAAAGCTTATTGTTGGAATTATTCGTCGGTCGGCTTGATACTGGCGTACGTCTTAGCCCAATTTATATTGTCATGTAGTGTTTTTAATGTAGTTGAGTCGGTTTGTGTTTGTTTGTTTTCTTCGCCGACGAAGGCTTTAGCTGCAACGTTAATTTTGTTACTTGTGTTCGTGTTCTAGTAAAGTTTATCGTCTACTTCTTGTTTTTTGGTGATTGTATATGGCCGTTGTTTAAATATAATGCAAGCCACAGCAAACACCTAAACATACAACATTTTCTCAAGCCTAGGACACATATATGATATAAAACAGGCTTAGGTAGGTCAGCATGGCCGAATGGATAAGAACGCGTGTCTTAAACATCCGGTGTGCTGATGCCGAGGTAACGGGTTCAACCCCTGCACAGGACAGTTTCACTAAAATGTTGACCTCTCGTCCTTGAGTTGGGGACGTAAATTAAAAGTAACTCTGAAGTCGGAGTGGGTCCGTCTGATGGCGAGGGGCATTGTTAATAGGGAAAGCTACTCCACAGACAAAAATCAGTCCAGCTCTACCAGAAGTAATGTATATGGACTACGCTTAAGTTCAAAGCGAGCGAGCTTTAAAACAAACAAAAAACAGGCTTAGCACATCTGTTGAACTATCTTCCACGACAAATAAAAAAAAAAAAACCAAGACATATACATTTAAATGTAAACTATTTGGACACATAACTCATGACAGACTACCAACCTCCATTTAAAAAAAAAATTAACATTCTTGTTGTACAGTATCTTCCCAGCGTTACTTTAATTAGCATAGTAAAATTAATTAGATATGAAGATACAATCTATGATATTTTGCATATTCCCATGCGCTTACAATGTCTATATTATTGTTGTTGTTTTAGATTATTTTAAGTAATGCATGAAAAGAGCGAGACATAAAGGGCAAGATGTCAAACGGGCTTGTGCGAATAATCCTTCAAGCTTTGAAAATGAAATGTGTTCATTCACTCGTTCATTCATCTGTTCGTTCGTTCGTTGTCTTTGTCGCTGTCTGTCGCCCTGCCTGTCTCTCTTTGCCCCTCTCTCTCTACGCATATCCCTGTCTTTCTCTCTCTGTCCTTCTCTATCTCTCTGTCTGTTTGACTAACTGTAAGTCTCTAATCTTGTCTGGATCTGTTCCTGTCTCCGTGTCTCTCTGTGCATGTCTTCTCTATATCTCTGTCTGTCTATCTGTCTGTCTGTCTCTCCATGTCCTTATGTATCTCTCCTCTCTTTCTCTATCCATATCTGTCTCACTGGCTCTGTCTGTCTGTTTCTGCTATTCTCTCTCTATTTCTGTGTGTGTTTATCTATTTCTGTTTGTATCTCTCTGTCTGTCACTCTGTCAATCCACCTGTATCTGTATCTCTCTCTGTGTCTCTGTCTGTCTGCATTTCTGTGTCTACCTGTCTATTTCTATCTGTCTCACTGTAGAATTCTCTCTCTATATATCACTACTCTCTGTCTCTCGCTGTCTATCTGTCTCTCCCTCTTTATGTCTGTCCCTTTCTGTCTGTTTATCTCCCTGTCTTTGTCTCTGTCGCTCTAATCGTCTCTCACTGTCTGTCTTTCTCTGTATTTCTATCTAACTGTTTCTTCTCTGTACGTGTCCCTGTCTGTCGCTCTCTGTATGTTTTAATATTCAAAGCTTGACCTTCTATGCTGGCTGTAGCGTCAGCAAACCAAAGGTGAACAGTACAATACTCCACTCCCAAATAGATTCATTATCACGAAGACAAGTCAATTAGCGCACTGTCGCTGACAGCAGGAGGGTGTTGATTGTCCCTATCACCAGCTGGCTAGCTTCAAGCCTCGTCTGTCGCCATTGCGATTAGTGCCATCCTCGATTCTATAATCAGCATTGTCATCATCATTATCATGTGCCATGCCGATAGGCATTGGGGCAGACGCACTTGGATAGCCGACTCGTCTTGTTTATATTAAGCGACTTATAGTAGAAATATACTTTATATGTGTGTATGTTACTATTAGTATGTTACGATTGTTCTATACATAAGTTTGACTTAGATATTTTGGCCGAGCATGGAAACCTGGCAACATGCCCACCGAACTGTCCACCTGCCAAACCAAATGCTACTTCCGTTGTAAAATCCTCGCTAAAAAGCAACCCCGCCGGGCACATCCATGTTTGGAGTCGGAAAAGTGAACATCCTAAATTTTTTATAACTATTTCGCCTTATATATCTACTACTAGCTGCCCGGCCCGGCTTCGCCCAGGCTCTGGCGGGGATCTATCTATCTATCTATCTATCTATCTATCTATCTATCTATCTATCTATCTATCTATCTATCTATCTATCTATCTATCTATCTATCTATCTATCTATCTATCTATCTATCTATCTATCTATCTATCTATCTATCTATCTATCTATCTATCTATCTAGTCATTAGCAGTCATTAGCGAGTCCTTAACGTTCATATATAACCAGTGCCTGGCCAAAAACTACTTTCCATCTGCATTTAAAATTGCTAAAGTGTTTCCGCTAATTAAAAATGGCTCAATCGATAATAGTGTTTTGGGTAATTATAGACCTATTTCCTTACTATCGTCGCTATCAAAACCACTAGAAAAACACATTCATAAAATAACGTTACACCATTTAATTAACAATGATCTAATAATTAACAGTCAATCTGGGTTTCGACCTAAATATTCTTGCCATAGTGCTCTAACAAAAATGACCGATAACTGGCACTTAAACATCAACAATGGTAGAATTTGTGGAGCGGTGTTTGTAGACTTTAAAAAAGCTTTTGATATGGTAGATCACGATATTTTAATTAGAAAACTAAAGCAAATGAAGACAAGCACCAACATGGTGAACATAATTACGTCATTTCTATCCGACAGGCAACAAGTCGTGTCCTTCAACAACTGTCTATCAAGACCCACACAGCTTAATATTGGTGTGCCTCAGGGCTCAATACTAGGTCCGCTGCTTTTTGCAGTTTATATTAATGATCTTCCTTTATATATCAATACAACTTGTGATCTATTTGCAGACGACTGTACTATATATACTAGTCAAGAAAACCGTAGTGAATTAGAGAATTCTTTACAAAAGGAACTTGATAATCTTACTAGATGGAGCAATGAAAACCGCATGCAAATTAACATCGACAAAACCAAATCCATGCTAATAACGACCAGACAAAAACTACAGACACTAGCCATAACTGGATCACCGCTCGAACTCCGCATGGGCACGTTACCTATAGTTAATGTGACTGAACATAAAACACTAGGGCTTTTAATAGACAGCCATTTGAACTGGAGCTCTCATGTTCACGCTCTTACCAAGAAAATAGCACAAAAAGTTTACCAACTTGCTAAAATTCAGCACTTCCTGGACGAAAGCACACGAAAAATATTCTATACATGCTATATCCAATCACATCTCGATTACTGTTCCACAGTTTGGGATGGTTGCCCTAAATCTAATTTAAAACGACTATGTTCTCTACAAAACCGAGCTATTCGTCTGGTTTCTGGCATAAAGCACGTTGAAAGTAATAATTTGTACAGTCATCTAAGACTTCTACCACTACAAAAGCGCTTCCTTTTCAACAAAGCCAAATTAGTGAATAAAATTATATCTCAAAATACCCCAGAGTATCTTCTGCCGCTGATTCAATCTAATGCAATGAACAGCAAGCGCCTAAATTTGTTACATGTCTCAAAGCCTAGATTGAACCTATACAAAACATGTTTCGCCTATTCTGGTGCTCACTTATGGAATGATCTGCCTCCAGATCTGAAAACTCCAATGAGTCCCTACACATTTAACCGAAAACTCTTTCAATACTTAATCCATACCGACTATATGCCACCATAATTCATTTACTGGTATAATTGTTCAGTATAATTGTTCATTATAATTGTTTAACTATAATTGTTCACAATATATGTGTGTGCGTGTGGGAGCGAGAGAGAGAGAGAGAGAGAGAGAGAGAGAGAGAGAGAGAGAGAGAGAAAGTGGGTGTTAGAGAGAGGGAGAGAGTGGATGCGTGTGTGCGCACGTGCATGCGTGTGTGTGGAGAGAGT